>JACJUM010000875.1:7548696-8026222 GCA_020976665.1 Heortia vitessoides
ATATATATATATATATATATATATATATATATATACATATATGTGATATATATATAATGTGATATATATATATATATATATATATATCACATTATTACTTCCCAATAAAATAAAACGGAAATTAAAATAAAATAATTTCAAACACAAGAAGCAAAAACCTTACCGCAAACTCGTTTAAATCAGTTAATATTATTATAAGCACACTTTATATTGTCGAATAAAACCGAACCAATAATTCGAGTGAACAGTGCAACATTGCGCAATAAGTATTTGGTAAACACGCATTGTCGAGTATCACATACATTTATGGGCGATATACATAAAAGTAGACAGTAGAGCGGTACGTGTGCTTTGAGCGAGGTCCGACTTTGAATATTTTACACGGTTGGACACTAAGTTGGACTAAGTTAGTTCATATTATGCAGTTTTGGAACAAGTTTTGTATTTTATTTAGGAGAATTAACCGCTTTTTAAAACGTAGATAGCATGATGTTACTAGTTTATAATGTTTTTTGATAAGTAGGCTATATAATACTGATTACTTCTCTGACCTAGGTAATAGTTTAGTTCTTGCGTTGTATGTCAGTCAATCAGTCAGAAAATCAAAGAACTTTCATTTTAACTTTGCACCTCCCTTACTCCCTTGAGAGATGATTTTCGCAAACATGTTTTATTCGTGTTTTATGATTTTTAATGAAAAACCTTCATACTAAATGTTATTTAAATTTCTTCAAAAACAGCAGTTTCTTACTAACATCGCACCTCTGTTTTACTTCCTTAGGATGTATGCGTGGATTAGTTTTTTGGGTACCATACTATTAATGTCATGTTTATTTGTATCGAATCAATAGCCTGAAAAATTAGTTTCAAGTTTCTAGCTCTATAAATAGCGATACTTCCATACAACTTTTCATCGCTTCTTTCGACCCCTTACAACCCTTATTTAGAATTAAAAAATAGTCTATGTCCTTTCGCAGGGTCTAAAGATTGTCAGTGCCAAATTTCATCAAAATCGGTTGAGAGGTTTAAGCGGGAAAGCGTAACAGACAGACAGACTGACAGAGTTACTTTTGCATTAATAATATTAGTAGGGATTATATATAAGCTATAAGTAATTAAAAAATATACACACACAAATAACGACGTGGGTGACCTTTGGAAATGATTAAATACATTTTTTAATTATTGTTTAATAAACGTTAAAAGCAATTAATTTGTATCCACCCTGATTACTTGTTTTAATTATTTCTGCAGGCAGCGTAGAATCACAGTTTCCTTTTGTTTAAGCTTATCTTGGAACCTATTATGTCTATTTAGAACCTGACCCTTTGCTTAAATGGAACCCAAGTCCTTTGTGTAAAAATTAGATGTTTTTATCTGAACCTATTCATGCTTGCGAGCAGGATCTGCGATGACGAAAATTTAATTTAGTTAAATGGCACTTGAAATGCGTATTTTCGCGTTGCGATACTTAAAAACATTATTTTTTAAAATGAAGTTGTAAATTTTAAAAAAAGTCAACTGTTTACGCACTTTGATCATAGACCGGTCAACACTAGACAACCCTTGTGTTTATAAATATTATTTATATCTTCTGATATTATATAATTTCCTCATGCTAAATTCCTTTTTTTTTGTTTAAATTTACTATCCAGATCTGTTTGGAAAGGCAATTAAGCAGAGTTATGCAATTATAATACTACACACATAAGCTATTGGGTACCAGCTAAGGAGAATAGTACCTCCCTTTGTGTCAGGTATCGTAGGAGGCGACAAAGAATTAACAGATAGAGGTATATATTACATGGCATACATCAAACACAGAAGGGCGGGCCTAGCATCATCTTCGTTGCGAAACTGCAATCTGTAACTGCCTCTGCGTCTGCGTATCATTACAATTATGGAAAATATCTCCCCAATGATTAGAATCACTAGGGCTTAGGATCAGCTGTGAACGTCCTGCGTTCGATAAGATGATCACAAGATCTAAGAGTATATACCAAGTTAATTGTCACGCATTTACAATGGACTCACAGGGTTTGTGTAACTTAATGAATGCGGTGTTTTTTTTACTTACACTATTAGTGAAAATCTGTTAGTTTTTTATTTTAGATTCGGAGATTTCTGATTCGTTATTTAGATTAATGTATGCAGGTATAATTTTTCAGCTTTAATCATATTAATTGTGTAAGGACTCCTTACGCTTTAGTACGTTGATGAAGTTGTAGATATTAATTTCTAGGCGGGAAGGCTATTGGTACGTGCTTCACACCCTGCTAGAAGTAAGATATTAAAAGCGACTTTTAATATTTTACTTAGTCCCGCGCTGCACTTAATAATGGACTTAAGAACCAAGCAAATGTTGCGTATTTTAAAATTTCGCTCAGTTTCTAACTATTTAAATATTAGCTCGTCGTTATATTAAAAGTTGCTAAGAAGCACTTTGCTTATAAAAGGTATTTAGAAATAATTAAAAAAACAATTAAGACTTGACAAAAGAGTTAAGTTTTCAAGGCATATAATTGATTATTCATGTAAAACTTCAATTTCATCATCAGAGCAGTTTTAGCACGTCCACTGGTGGACATAGGCCTCCCCAAAAAAGCAAATTTAGTTCATACGTGCGAGGCTAGGTAGGCGTTGTAACAATCGCAGAGCGGTTTATATAACAATACAATACGATGCCAATGGAGAAGCGGAGTGGAGCTTTTCCTGAAGCAAAGTGATGAAAAAAAGTAATCACAAGTAATTAACGTATATATATTACATACATACATGCATGTTGCCTGTGTCCCATCGGGGTAGGTAGAGATAATAGATCTCCACTTGCTAGGATTTTGGCCTACCTCTCTCGCTTTATTCACTCACATTAGTCCTTTCATACACGCTTGTTTATTCTTGATATTTCTGCTGAGTTGGTTCCAATAATTAATGGTAGTGAATGTTGGGTTTGGCAGTAGAAGCATGCGACTGTAATAAATGTTTGAAATGACGCACTTCGAATCAGAATGGTGAGCGTTTGAGAGATAGATTAAATAATAGTGTGATAAGAGCTTGATGAGATGTAAAAGATGATGTGAAAGCAAATGAGAAATGACGGTTAAGATGATTTAGATATGAAGAATAGATGGATAAAAGTAGTATGAATAAATATATAGAGTGAAAGAGTCGGCCGCGTAAAAAGAAAGAAGGGTCAATGCAAATTTATCAATCATATTTTGATAAAGCTTTTCGATTAAGGCTTTCATTCAATTGATTCGTCGAGGTATGTTTAGTTTTTTTATTCGATTAAACTATGAGTATTTTCTAACCCGCCAGGGGTTGTTACCGGACAGGGCTCCTATTCCGTAGAAACCATTATTTTTTCCGAGATTCAATTCATCCTAAATATTTTCTTTTCACTCTCACATGTGGATCACTGAAGCGCTCTAGTTATATTCATTTCCTTATTTTGGTAAGGATTATTTAATGAATAAAATCTTATATGTAAAACTTTTTAATCATGTTGCCATAGTTTATATCTATATTTATAACCGCAATATTTTTTATGACTTATAATTATAGTTAAGACAGGACAACGTTTATCAGGTTAGTAAGTGAGTTGATACAATGTTAAAGGTAACAATTCGCAAAGGTACTTATGTATGCTGGTATATATATGACAAATATTTGTGGAAAATTCATGTTTATCGTATGCTAAACATGATAGATCAGAGAGAGTTTTCGGTGCTTATATACGCATAGCATCATTCGGGTTTCTTCTATATATTTAATTATTATTTTTGCTAAAGTGGCATAAACTATATGTATATTATTCCTCTCAGAGTATCACACAACATCTTTGGATAATATTTGGCTACTTTAATATCTAATGTTACAATCTGAAACCAAAAGTTATATCTTTTCAATTTTTTTTTAAAACCTTTCAAATATTATTATGAAGACACAATAGCTTTTTATCACAGAATATCTGATATAATACAATACGGGATGGCCAAAATTATCGTTTAACTTCTCTATTAATCATAGGCATTAATGAAGTACCGTGGATTAATTAGGATTTAATTAATTTAATTAGGAATGTGCCAGTTTTTCCCCACCAACTAATTATTTAATCACACTTTCATTTAATTAATTAAAAACTACTTAGAATTAATTTTTAGTAGATAAGATTTTTTTTACAATATTTGAATTATGATATACGTTTATCTATATTCGGTTATTGTGTTATGTACGGTACATTAATTAAAACGACCTTCTGAAATAAATTTAATATTTTATTTGGCAACTTTAATTTCGCAAAGCAAATTCTCCGATTGCCTTTAAATTTGTTTAGGGCGTCTGGGGAAGTCCGATAAAGGAGTGAGTAAAGCTATTCCCGCAGGTTTAACCGTTCGAGTTTATTCAGTGGCCTACGGTTACCACGTTAATTTGAACTGTTTGTATGAAAAAAGGTTGTACAATAATAATTTAGAGTAATACTCTTGTTTTAAATTAATTATAATTATCGAGTATATCACCTTGTACGTTCATATATAGTCATCATCATCATTTCAGTCATAGAAAGTCCACTGTTGGACATAGGCCACCCCAAGATAAAAGGGTTATTGCACATAATTTTCGCACTTGGCAGGTGTGGTGGCAATCGAAGAGCTCAACTTCACGGCAAGGATGCAGATATAGTGAACCTATTAAATAAACGCGAACGTTTGTGCGGCTAAATAAATATATGCATTTTATTCTCTTTCATGCTATAAATACGGAATAGATTATAATGGACCTTCACAATATTATCGTTCATGCAGTAGTTTAAAGTATACGATTTAATTTATAAAATGCTATCCTCTGTGTCATCTGCGGCATAATATGACAATTCACACTAAAATTATTACCCAGTAGGTAGTTATAAAAACACTGCCTGAATGTTTATTAAGATTAGCTAATCTAGAGAAAGCTACTGAATCTGATCCTGAGAAATTCTCGCGAAGCGCAGTATAAAGTGAAATCTCCAAGTGACGGAGTCGCGGGTGAAGGATATATAGACTCTATTTTTTAAACACTTGTAGGTCGCTGTAAGTCGCTGGTGGCCCTTACTAGTCAAGTTTTTAAGCCTGACCTATACAGCAGCTAGTTCGGCTGTTGCAGAACATAGACCTCCTCGAAAACAAAATTGCCCATAATTTTAGGTGGGCGTAGGTAGTCGTGGTGGCAATCGCAGGGCGTAGCTTCGCAATGAGAATGCTGATACCCATTTCCGTCATTTTGCAGTTCCGTCCGTCCAGAGCTATGAAGTTTCCGGTCGATGTACCTCTATTTGTTGATTATAGTACTTTACTCGCCTCTTACGACTCCTGGGAATTACTATTCTTCGGGTACCCTACAGATGAAATTTTTGAACCTGTTACTTTTTAATTTATACTCTAAGGAACAATAATCGTAAATTAGCTATTAGTTAGCGTTAGTTAACGTATTTATTTTTCACAATATAAATTGTTCATACTAAATTAAACTTATTATACGAGTATGGTCCAAAAGTACCATTGAATTCAAAGGTTAGGTTAAGTTTGCATTCTTACAATAATGACATGGAAAAGTTTTCGCTTACTACATTACTTGTCACGATTGTAAAACGATTCCCTGAGGCGAGCAAAAATCCCAAACCGAAGTAACAAAATAAAAAAAAACAATTTCCGATCACTAACACACATCCAAATATAGAATACCGAGTGCAGTCTCTACAATACAGCCAGGTTAAATTCAAGAATCCTCTTTGAATAAACCTAGCAAATTGAGGGTGAATTTAAGGGAATTATTGTAAACATTATTACAATAATTACATGGAAAAAATTATCTGATGACCAGTTGTGAACTGTTTTGATGGATAAAGTTTCTAATTATAATTAAAATATTTTTAAGTAATTTTTTTAAACCTCAAGGAGTCTTTGAAACAAACTTGTCAGAAATAACTATACGCTATTAGAAAATACATCGTCCTAAATAACATGACTAGATTGTAATATAAAATGTTTGTCGTGTTGTCGTACATATTTGTAATTTACCATTCGCCAGAACAAAACCCTGCATTTTCTTTAATTTTAGCGAACCATACTTACTCATTGCACATAATGACCGAATGAATGAATGAAAGCTATACAAACATTTACACGGAGCACTCTTGCAAATGCAGGGTTGATAATTAACTGGATCCGTTCTGTTTTCATTATTATTACTTCGACGGTGGGATATCCATAATAAATTGCAGAGCTTGACTCACGTTTTTCCACTTTTGTTGTTTTAGATCTTAATGTCATTAGCGGGGTTATATTTTAAATGCGTTGATGCATGTACACGGTCTGAAGTCTATAAAGATATTATCATCATCAGATCTGCCGTATTACGTCTTCTGCCAAATATTAACCCCAATAAAACAAAGTAATTTACCCATAAATATAACCTTGGGAAAGCGGGTAGGCCACTGTATAGTATTATAGTACAAAATAGTTATATTTGTTGAGTTAGAAATATAACTAACCCAAGCAAAGTTGTGTGGTACTTACCGACAGAGTAAAATAGTGCGTAGTTCTCGCGAAGCTACGTTCTGCGATTGCCAACACGGTTGCCAAGTGTGGTACAAGTCCAACAGTGACCTTCCAAAGGCTGATATGATGACGTATTGTCAACATAGTATTCAACGCAGAGTATCTAGATTCGATTACAGGCCCAATCTATTTATGCGGAGGACTTTTCGTTTCCAGTCTGCTTGCCTATGTGTACTATGGAGTGTGTACAGCGTGTTCTACACGGAATATGCTTCGTATCGCTTGCCAACTCATTAGTGGCTCTTCGTCCCTCAATTATCTTTGAGCGTATGTCCAAAGTCGTCGCGCAGTCGCTTCCAAGGTCAGTCAGCTATTTATTTATTTTATTTGGCGCAATACCAACATTCTCCATTTGGACCACCTATAATATTCTTTACATTGTCTACGCTAGCATTACCAGGAAAGATTGTCGTTTTTGCAAGGAGGTTTCCGAGTGAGCGCCACGGAGCCCAGCAGAATGCACGGGCAATTTAAAATTTAGTTCAGGGGGCCGATTCTTTTATTGTACCTTTTTTTGTAATTGCATGTCTATTTTAAAACAATGGAGGCATTGGAGAGTGATACCGTTTATTTATTTTGTTTGAACATCGCTTAGTAATACAAAAAAAAAAACATTATCTATGTTGAACATTATTTGAACGGAAAAAATAACAAATCATTTTAAAGATTACTCGTAAGTGTAAGGTTTGTGCAACTAACATCTATTATTTTGAATATATACCATTTAAAATTTTAGGTTTCTATATATTCTAGATTTACTATTTACTAAACTTCGAAGATATCTCTATTATGTTTATGTAAAAAAATAAATAAGAGAAGGAACGGAATAATATTAACGAATACAGTTTTTTTCTGAGTTGCTCTTCTGTTCGTTTGGAATTAATCGTAACAAAGAAATTGTCATATTTCCAGCGCAGTGCGGTTCTATCATGAATAAATATGAAGATTCATGAATTTTTCTTTGGGGAGTGTAGATAAAAGTATTATTGGGGATTGGGTCCCTTTGCTTTGGCAAATTTATATTCAAACACGTCTGCAAGAAGTTTTGCGTTACGTATTTGTGAATAAATGGTCTATGTTTTGTGGTAGGCCGAGATAAGTTGTCGCGATGATTCTGTGTAAGTAAATGATGCCTTTTGTCATAGTACTTTACTATGCGAGTCAAAATGCTATAGATATAACATGTTTTGACGCTGCATTTGTAATTCCATCAAGTTTTCTAACGAAAAATTATTTTTTCCTCTTTATAATTTGGTTTAAGCATAATTGGAAGTATCGAACGTAGTGAACGAAAAGTAGTGAACGATTTGACAAAATTACTTTTTAATATCTACCTACGATAAAAGTTATTTTGTACGATTCTAATGTTTTCCTGCATAAAGTGATTTAAAAGTACTATGAATTATTCTAAAATAAACCGGTAAAAAGCACTCGAAACGAAGTAATTGGCTGAGAAGTTAGATCTCAAATAAGTAAAGTAAGATGAAATAGTTGGTCCCCAAAGCACGTGACCTTTCGAGCTGATAAATGTAGTGCACACATATATTATTTAATTAAATAAGTATTTTTTTTCTTACTCCGAATACTCTAGTCGCTAGGGAAATCACTTTAAACCGAATCTCACAAGATCTTTCAAAATTTCATTATAAATTGGTTTACGGGTTAAGCCGTAAAATAGTAACGAAGCATACAGACAGACTTTTTAATTTATAATAACATAATCATGTTACGTAATAACTAATATCTACTATGAAACAAAATGGAACATAAATATATTCAACAGAAACACTATTCAAATAAAGATATCATTGTAAAGGTGGATTTCTGATGCAAACGTAGTATTACCAGCAAGCGACATCGGTTACCGATTCACGGATTCAGGCCGGATCGGTCGCTGGCCGACCGTGATATGAGCGTGGTAATAGAACGCCGGCGTGTCAGGCATTTTCTCCACGTGGAATCGTGACATATTTGCCGATCACCGTGATGAGATTACCCGAACACGTTGGTATAAGGGTACCAATTTTGTGAATTTGTGTACGTTAGACTTTTCGAAAAACATAACTTGATTCAATCTCATTTATCAAATGAAATTAAACTTAAATTTCCCACGTAAAAAATTCAAATTTGCAATGTTATTCTTGATAGCTTCAAGACTAACATTGCAAATTTGTCTTCGCTTCGCCTCGCTTTTAAAAGAGCTTGCTACCCTTTTAGTTGAAGGTAAAAAAAGTAAACCAATTGGCCTTTTTCTTCATTTTATTAGTTTTATCAAGCCAAAATCAAACACTCAAGATTGAACTTTTCCTGAGTTCTTAGAAAGTAACAGTCAAAGTTATTTGAAAAAGTCTAAGGTGAATTTACCTCGAGCAAAGATTTCACTGTCGGCGCTAATGTGATTTTGGACGTAGAACTGTCAATATTGACTTAGTAGTTTGCTGTACAGTTGGAACGGAGCGTCGTGGTCTTGACCCAAATAAACAGGGGAAACTGTCTGTCATGGTGGGAGTTATACTTTCCAAATTGAATTCCTTGCTTGGCCTGTTTATCGTTTAGGCAGAGGACGTGTGCCAAATATCTTTGCCCATCTTATTACACGAGGGTTAGTCTTGTGGCACGCAGTCCCAAGATTTAATACGATTAAGTCCATCCCAGACTATATGCAATAAAAATATATTTTCGAATAGATATAATAATCAATTGGGGATGTTTTTAATTATTATTTACATTACAGTACTGCGAAAGCATCAAATTGAAAATGAAAATGAAAAATATTTATAATTCCAAAAAAAATGTAGAAGTTGTCAGTTTCTCTACATTTAGAGTTTTGCTGGTTGTATCTTTCGTAGCGGTTGGTAGATTGAGAAATGATAAACAAGCATGCAGACCACCCTATAGTAATATCATAGGTGAATGACCGCCTGATTCAGGCATTCCAATCTCTTTACAAGGGTTGTGCTGCTTGCGTTAGAATAATCGGTGCCTACACTGAATGTTTTGACATCTATAGAAGTGTCAGACAGGGATGTGTAGCATAGCCTTGGTTATTAAACTTATTTATAGACAACTGTCTGTCGAATTTTAAAAGATTAAGCATGAATGGGTTCCTCATCCAATGTCTACTCATCTAATGATCAAGTAGTGTTAGCATCGTCAGCTGAAGAGTTGCAAGAGATAGTAAGACGAAAGTGATAGTGTTAGAAAAAGAGAAAAGTATGAAAAATTGTGAAATTGTGATCGATGACATGCAAGTTGAACAAGTGAAAGAGTTTGTGTATCTGGGTGGTGTTGCAACGAGGTAGAAGAGGTTTTAAAGAAGGGCTAGGTCAGAAGTACCATAAATATCGTGTATGAATAGACTAATGCGAGTAAACGAAGCGAGAGAGGTTTGCCAAGATCGTAACAAGTGGAGATCAATAGTATCTGCCTACCCCAATGGGACACAGGCTTGATGTATCTATGTATCACTAGCGCGTTGCTAACGCGTCGTGACTTGAAAATATAATGGCATATTACCCGGTAATTTCACTGCCTCTCTCACATTACAAAATGGAATACAACATTACGAACAATGCTATTAGTAAATAGATATAGATATGAGTGAGGTACCAATGAACACGACCTTTGGACGTCAACTATCTCATGTAAACATCTAACGTTCTGTAAGTTACTACTTATAAAGTATATTTGACGCCTTTGCGTGATCTAATTAGGAGTTAAGAGATTCATCAAAGAGCCAAAGTTACCGACATAGCCCAGGGGATTGTTAAGTTGACGTGGCAATGGTTGCGGGGGCAACACGCAACATTGATTAATAGTCAATGTGGCAGGAATAGCAGCGTAAGTCCACTCATAAAGTAGACAGAAGATGTAGATAGCCACAGTACCAAACGATGTCGGATCTATAACTTAACAGCTTAAGATGCTGGCTGTAAACCTGCTTTTATTGCAAAATTCTTGGGGAGGCTAATGTAATAGTGGGCACACGCCATATCATATGTATTTATTGCGTTTATTTATATAAATATGTATGTAACGTTTATCTTAACAACATAAATAAAATGGCGGTGATGGCCAGCGGAATTTCCGTTGCAAGTTTACTCTCTGCGATGGACACGACTGGATTATTTGAATTTTAGGAACAAATATCTCTACGAAAAAGTATAAAGGTATTAAAGAAAAACAAATATAAAGTTAATTATCAGCTTATTTCGCTTAATTCAACTCAGTTAAGTATTTTGTCGTCTCATTTCTTGTATTCTATAAATTATCGATTGTAGGACTTAAAGCGTGTTTGGACAATTGCGAAATACATTATAGATTAATAGTGTACTGTATTTTTGGAATGCACGAATTTAATTCGATCACAGTGTGTACTGTGATCAGTCACCGTCCACACAGTCCACACAGTCCTGCTCTGATGTGTTTATTTTTCAGAAATCTTTGTACATAATATTAACTTATTCTATAAGATCTATAACTATAATCATATCATAACATTTTTAAATAATTGCTGCGCTCCGGTTTAAAAGGTGAGAGAGGCAGTAAAATTGTGAATGTGTCATGATATTTTCAGGGCACTAGGTTGACACTAGGAGGCACTAGGAGGATGTTTGTGATGATAAAATTTTCTATAGGCTAAGGTACCAAGATGAGGACTATATGTTTGTTTGCTGATATGATGATATGTGATATACATAAAAAATATCTGTACCGACGCCTGTAACCATTACTACTAGTAAAAAAGAAATCATGTTTAAATAAAAGGTCTATTAGACGGAAACTAGATTTCTCCTGGAAAAACTATTTATTTTTTTCGGAATATAAATTTTTTAACGACTACTACCTATCTCAGTGGGACATTGCGCCTAGATCAGTTCTTCTGTTCATCCGTTCTAAGTTGAAAAAGTAAAATTTATCCATACATTCATACAAACTTTGAGTCACATTTATATTGGTAAAAATAATAACTCATCTGCATTGTACTAAGTCAATATGATACACATTTTTGGGAAATAAATCACTTTACTTTTTCGTAATTAACTCAGGACTTAGGATACGATCCCAGAATACAAACAAAAATGTTCCGAAATTGCCGATTCTGGTATTAAAACCGACTTTTTCTTCAATGGAAAAGCACTTAAGGATATTTATTATCAGTTGAAAAAGACATCTCCGATGTAACAGATGTCTACAGCTAATTTATACTTGTAACTTTCCCCCGGAATGCCTCTTTGAGCGTCAAAGATCGTTATCGGGCCGGATTCTAATTTTATTTAAACGGCACGCTATTTCAAAACTTTTTTAGTAGTAATGAACGTAATTCCCTAGTGAATTGTGCTTCACTTAAGCAAAAATTGATATTATTTTACTTTCTACTGTCTCTTGTTTGAAACTTTTTGGTCAAATGGATGATGAATTGTAACAGGCGGATGAATTAATAATAATAATAATAAATTTGCAGTGGATGTCCATAGTATATTGAAATATTAATGAATAAATAAATATTCTAAAATGTATTAAAATAAAATCACTCATGACATTGACCTACCCCAAAATAAGTCTCTTAAACCTTAATAAGCAGGTACATGTTTAACACTCAGACACAAAACAAATACAAATATTCATCAAATAAATAATTTTTCCTGGTGGAGATCAAAACCCATAACCTTGTGTCACTGTACGAGTATATACGTGTCCTACGTACATAAACCATATAGTTCGAAGTCAAAGTCAAAGATATCTTTATTTAAATAGGCCTATCATAGGCACTTACAAAAAACAAAATTAAATTATGAGTAAAGATTTGCTAATTACAATATTACAATAATTACCAATGACCCTGAAAACCCGTGTTATAAGAGTCATTTTAAAAAATAGGTCACTGAGTGTCCTAATTTAATACAAGTCTGTCGGCATCAGGCGGGTCTAATAACTATATAACTTTAAAGCAGGTTCAATACGCAATACCACCAGAAAAGAAGCTGCAACAAAAACTGATGGTGGTATGGGTTCCAATAACACCTATTCGTAGGTATTGTTGGATACCGGCGTCAGCGTTAACAAACCGTTGTCTTAATAGTATATGTTATATCAATTCAATTCAATCCCAAGCAGCTTTATCATTAATATGATCTATGTGTTCAGAAATTATATTTGTGTTAATGCGGTACGACACCTTTGCGTCTTGTCTGATCCTTTCTATATGCACTTTAATTTAGTACTTTGTCACAGTAACGTAAATGTTTGGTCTTTATGATACTGTATTGTGTATTAAGTTCATCAAGGATGAACACATACTGTGGCACCTAATTTTTATATATAAAGATGTTATAGTGAAAGTGGCTCAACGAGCTGTGAAGAGGGCAATGCTCGGGGTTTCGTTGCGCGATCGAATCAGGAATGAAGATATTCGTAACAGAACCAAAGTTACCGATATTGCCGAAATTTTTGTTTTGTTGACCGAAACATTGTTGACCGAAATTGCATACCGTCGGATAAGTAAGTAGAAGTGGCAGGGAGTGGGTGAGACATTTGGTACGCAGAGCCGATGGCCGATTATATTACGTCAGAATTACAAGACCACCTCTAGTTATTTTTACAATTTATCGACGGACTCGAGCAATGAAACTGCAATAAACTTCCCAGCTATAAAGTCCCGACACTCGATGACGTATGTATGTCGGTTGAATCATATAATCCAGTTGGGTGCTAGAAGTCATTGACACGATGAGAGTACATAGTTCATATCATATATATCTTGTTGTTTTCTTTGACTATATCGAAAACCTCTTATCTTCATAACTATTATTATGTGAATTAGAGACTATGACAATCAATGAACGGGTTTTCATACGGTTTTGATTTAATTGACTGGCTTATTGGTTGTTGTAATATGTCAATGTAATTCAAGTTGAATAATCTTTAACTTATAGTGAAAGGAGAGCTTGTCTCCGATAAATTTGAACGTCGACCTGCAAAACACATCTTGGCTTTATAAGATTCCGAGCTCCAAAAAAACACTACCATGTAAACTGTTGATACAAAAAGTTAATTAAAACGATAAAAGGATTGGCCATGTTATCTGAGTTGGATTATCTTAGGCAATATACCCGAACACTTGCGGCCAGCAATCAAAAGACTATTGCTGGCCGTAAGCGGATTTATCGGTATTGCCAGACTTCACTAAGGTTTAACTCTGGTTGCAAAGAATTATTTATATTACAGTGACTGTTTAATTATTTACGTACTCAGGAAATAGTCATCTGACAAGTATTGTTATACGAGTGAATTGCCCGCAAAAATAAGCATGGTAATAAATAAATTTGTTCAAAGGAATTGTATTTTAATTTCAATGTCAGAAACTGTAGACGGGGTGAGGTGGTTACTACTTAATTTTAAGCTAATCTTACAAGTGAATCTATGTTTTACTTAAGAAAATATAGATAAAAGATAGCTTTGAAAATAACCTTTAACAAATTGACTCGGTATTGAATTTGCAGTGTTTGCGGTAGGGTATTGCCACCACTAAGTCCGTCGAAAAGTTTTAGTTATTTAATAATTAGTATTGTATGATGTTTCTTCTTATTTCTGTGTAGATCTGGCACGTTCGAAGTTAAAATACATTTTATTTTGTATGTATGTGTATTTGTGGAAACGTGTTACAAATATATTTGTGTGTCTGTGTATGCACTAATGCAGATTAGTTATACTAGACACACAGACAACTATAACTATTTAGGCATAGCTCTCTCTTTAAAGGCATTATGAATTTTGTTGCTTGATGCTCTTTTTATATGACAACACAATTCCTGAGTTCAACTTTGGAGAGTATGTAGATGACCAAACAAGAAATTGAAGACAGTCAATTGAACTCAGCCGGTAACAAAATAAACTTCAATTGAACCCAACAATACAATTATGAAATAACAAAAGACTTATTATTCAAATAAATTCGCAAAGTTTGTGTTTTATTGACAGGCTAACTCGCAGAAGTGATCTTACACCTTGATCTGGAAGAAAGTTTGCTGGCGTGGGCGTGTTATTCACTTACCCTGCGAGTTCTTTACCTAATGTTTTTGTGGCAGGGTTGCTAAAATTTATCCAATGTTGCTAACATTTATTCAATGTAAATTCTGTATCAATCGCAAATAGCAATATAGATTTACGAAAAATTGTATGTTTGATATTTTTCCGTACGAGAGGAATGTGATATTGCTTATCAAATAACTGTAAAAAAGCAATTAGCAAAAAATCAAAATAATAATTAATTCTAATATTACAATCATCCATATTAAGAAGAATAAGATGCGATAAAATGTTGATATTTTACGACTAAATGGATGAACAAATCATAATAATTTTAGCGTGTGTAGTTTCTAGAACACTGAAAGTTATAGGCTACTTTGAGGCTTATGTGAAGTTTGTCCAAAGACAGAAAAGATTTTATGCAGTCATTATTACGCGGGCGTATAGTCAGTCAATATATATAGAAAATAATTTTCCCACACAAACTCTAAAATTGGTGCGATAAAATTGGACACAAACTTGTTTATTGTACGTCGCTAACAACGTAACTCGTCAGGTAACTATGTGTGTCCACCAAGCCCAATGTAAATAAATATATGGCAGCCCTATTTCCAATCCCTATTCTGCAAGTTAACGCAAACATTGCTATATTGGGGGGGTTACAAGGAATGTGTTAGATACATTACAATTCTTCCGACGTTGGATGTAAACTCCCCTCTCTCCCTTATTTGGTGAACACCTGCGGAACCCACGAGCGCGTACATATTTGATAGAAAATTGTTGAATTCCAATGTATTTTTTTCTAGGCCCGCTAACTTGGTTAGGTTCGGGTAAATTGGAAATTGAAGTCAAATATTTTTTCGCTTCACATGTTTTCGATATTCTATTTGACATTTTTTTCGGTTCCTGTTATTTATTATGAATTCTGTTATCCGCTAGAATTTTTTATTTTTTATTGAACAAGAATTGACAATTATGGATAATATTAAGAATGAAATGTCAAGAATAAACCCTTAACGGTTGCCATAAGATTAACAAAAAGCCGAATATAAATACGCAAAATTTGAAAAGAACCAACACGATGTCTTACAATACTGTTTTGTTTTGAATCCACATCACTTATAAGTACAATAAAGATAAAAGTCATTTAACTTGAAAACTACCAAATTTTTTCACTATGTTTGTAAGTGAAACTACAACATTTGATAGTTTACAAAATAGACAGCACAGGAAACGTAAATGTAATAAATGATTACATATTTTACACGAAGAAACAGAACTAACACAAATATTTATTAACTTAATATAAAAAATTATGATGACAAATATCAAAATGTCAATATAAATATTTCGTGCGACTGTATGGATATCTGTCATTCTAGTCAAGATATTTTTGTAGGTGATTTAAACACATTGACGCATGTTGCAGTGCCACGAAAATGCGTGTTTGCTGCATAGGCGCGCGTCAATGCGTCATCGCTATCTGCGTGTGACTCCGTACAACAGAGTGCATTGCTGAAATCGTATTGACACTTTCATAAATTACCATGTGCAATAAATTTATAATGTAGATGTAGTGTTTCATTCTTGATAGATATCCAGTTGAATAATTGACATAATAACTTTCTTAAAATGTTACAAATATCATCATCATAGCATAGAACGTCCACTGTTGGAAATAGGCTCTAAAATAGAGAGAATTTATCCCACAATCTTGCTGAGCAGGTGAGATGGCAGCCGTAGAGCGATGCTTTGCGACGGTAATGCCAGTCATCTCCGCCCTTTTGCATATGTACTAAACTGTTTCAGAAGGATATACCGCCATCTATCACTTTCGGTAGCTCCGCTTAGTCGCCTCTCACAACACTTGGTACAAAGACAGGCACTATTCTACTCTATTTTTTAATATTCGTTGTTATCATATCAGCCGTCGGACATAATTCTGGAGACTGGAGATAATTCTATAACTGATTTCCAATAGAACCGGTTTTATCCAACTTGCGTCCAGCGCGATCCTGCGGTGCAAGTCATCTAACTAATTTTCATTATTAATCTGTCCAGAACATTTGAATGGGGTTTAATTTATTTAATAATGGAATTTAATTTATTAAATAGCACGTTTGAGTTTAAATTTACATGGTTTTTTTTATATCCAGAGAATATTAGGTTACTTTTTCTATATAATAGCATGCTAGTTATATCTTACAATAACCATCAATCTGTAAAAAATTTCGTTGACCGTGAGGATTTAGTATTAATGTACTTTTTAGAGTTACTGAATCACTCTATTTTTTTTAATATAAACAATCAATTTTAATTTAATATGTACATACAAGTTTCCACTTGATCAAAGTATCACTATCTAGTATAAAACAAACTCTCTTTCTCTGTCCCTCTATCCGTCCCTATGTATGCTTAAATCTTTAAAACTACGCAACAAGTTTCATTGCGGTTTTTTTATCAGATAGAATAATTGAAGAGTAAGGTTTATATGTATAATAACATTCATTCAATACCTGAAAAACACTGTTGTTTGTGAGGTTTCTAATGTAATGCCGTTAATAATTTATTTTTACAGCTTACATTGCAAACGCATACTGAACCCTGCGAGATTTATCAAAATAATGTACTGAATATTATGCACATTAAAAATGTCTACAGAAATCTTTACAATTGTATATATATCTATCTTTTATGGATATCCCACAATTTTTTTTATTATTATTTACTTTGTATGACAAATAATAGTAAGTTTCGTAGCGATTTTAAACAATACAGTATTAATCTTTATCTAATTAAATACCTTAAATACATTGCTGGCTTTATAGAGATCTATATAACTCCTTACACATATGATTTAAATGAATATTTTCGAAAATATTACGTAGCGTAGCGTTTGCAGCTGTACCGGCCGGATTTTAATCATTTTTTTAGTGAGTAACATAGGTTATATATTTTATGTGCAAACCCGTTTTAAATAAAACGCAGCTTAGTTTTGCGAACATTTTCTAGAATGAAGTCTAAGGTAGTATTTAAAACTAATAATATCAATTTCGCCTCAAGTTCCTTTTAAGCGATATTTGATACTCGTTCGATTGAAACACGTTTCCCCTGAGCAGCGTACATTTGCCGGCTGTAGATGCGGTCACGGAGCCTTACCTCCCGGCGTATACTCAAGGGGGCGCAGTGTCGATAGCAATTTGTGTAGTTCAGTTTGAATATCAACTAGCAGTTGAATTTGAACTTTGACTTGCGGAAATTGACCCATCATATATTTTGGCGTACTTGTATCTCCTTTAAATGTTTATAAGCATGTTCTATTTAAAGTATGTTACACGTAAAAGTAGTAATACTCACTTTTCAGATTTATTAAGAAGACCTAACTGGGTATTTAGTTCCGACGCGTAGACTTCTGTGTATTCGCGACCTGGGGGATGTTTCTTGGAGGACAGTATATTGTAATACATGCCAAATTATAGTAAAATCCAATTAAAAGTATAATTAACGTAATAAACAAACAGAACTGCTTTTATATTTGTATGAAAAATATTTTATATATTTGTATGGAAGTTTTTTTATATATTTGTTTGGAAGTTTTTTTTATTAGGCCAGGTTGCCTACAGTCCACATGATAGCGGCACCGCAGCCTATAGTTATTCATAATATCACAAAGACATCACTCGCGCGTTATCAACCTTGTGACTTGAAGATATTTATACAGCTACATTACCCAGTAATTTCACTGCCTCTTTCTCTCTTAAAACCGGAACCACAGCAATGCTAACACTGATATAAGTGAGAGTGACGTACTAATGCAGACAAACTTTGTATAAGATCTTATGTAATGGAGGTATGTCGAATATAGCATTATTTTTTAAAGGTGATTTAGTTAAAACTTTTGAAAATTAACTAAATTGTGGAGAAATTTACATATCAATGCAATTTTGAACTGTTTTATTATTACTTTCTTTTTTATTCTATTAGCATGAAAATATTAATTCTATGTACCTAAATTGAAATAAAGAATCTGTTTAGTTGGTGATTTCTATGGTGGAGAGTAAAAAAGAGAGTTCTCCAATTGATCGAACTTTTTCTCTTTTGTAATGTGTTCAAAACTAATTAAGAAATTCTGACGGACTGATACTGATGTACACATAACAACTGATCAACCTACGTAAATCTGTCAAAACTTCGCCATCGATGTTAATTTGTAAAAGCGAGACATTGAATTCAAAATTGAATGAAAAAATAAAACTGATTTGGGTAAGTTCATCTGTTGCTTACCGTACGTTTTTTGGTAAAACGGTAGTTTCGATGAAATTTGCGTAATGCTATCTAGCTATCCACTAGGGTATATCTATAAATATTACTTTCATCTTTGAAATTACAGTAGTACGTTAATTCGTAGAGGAAGTCATAAGCAGAAGCTAAAGAGTTAGTAAAATAAGTTAAAAAATACCGAATTGATAATAGGTATAAAGAAATACTCATTTGAATTTATGTACACGTACCTGCATATTACCCATTTGTTCTTTGCTGATATTGTTAATATTATTTGTCAATGATTAATTTTATAATGTTTGGGAAGTAAATTCAAACTATCGACAGGCAGAGGGCGATGCTTGGTATTAATTCAATTTGACATTAAAGCAATGAGCTGAGGCCCGACAATCGATGCCCGTCGCATCTACCGGAAGCTCCACGGCATTACCCGGGCTCCGGGTCTCATTTAGATGCAAATCGTGATGAACACCTTTAGTTGCTCACCGTGGCCCGGTTGACACCTGCAAATGGTGTTTGATTGTATTAGGGTGGCGGCCGGGAAACTCATTAGTTAATAGAACAGATAAAATTGCTTCTTCAAGCCCATTATTTAGTGAGAGAGAGAATTGTATCTCCCTCTGTTTACCATTGTATATCCACCAGAATTAGTGTAGCTCAAATGCACAGGACGGGGATGGGCAGCAGCATCCCCCTCACAAAAGCTACACTCTGCGATTGTTAACAGCCTTACCCAGAGCGGCAATTGTGGACAAAATTCAGCCTTTTTTGGGGAGGCCTATGTCTAGCAGTAGACTTCTAATGCCTAATATAATGATGATGATGATTTAGTATATGTTATTACTCTCATTCCTAATGTTAACACACAAACCAAAATGTAGAATCGTGTTTTTAGGGCTATGCTCGGAGTTTCTTTGCGGAACGGAATGAGGAGATCAGATAGAACCGATAGTCCAGTCTTGCAGATCCGACGGTCGATGAAGCCATAAGGTCCATGAATCCCGTGCTTTTGGAAATCACTTCAGATGGTTTGATTTCGATGATTATAAACATTATGGTTCCAGAATAAAACAAAAGTGTTGCACATTAATTGATCCAAGTGTATATTATTTATATAAAATATATTTTTGTTACAGAGCTTCTAGGAGTTATTTCCTATCATTTCCTAATTACATGTACTTCATATAATGTAAGTATATAGGAGTATAAGACTGTTCGATGTATTGTCAGTACTAATTTATGTATTATATCAATATTTATTGTTAACATAATTAGACGGGTAATCTCAATTACATAATTTTGTACTGTCATAATAATTATAATTTATTGATTATTGAACTTGATAAGGATTTGACGTTATGAAAAAATTTCGCAAAATCTGGGTAAGTTACAATGAGTGCGGTAAGTGCCTGCTGAATGCGACATAACGACATAAAATCTTTTAAAGCCTTCACAAAGCTTTGTCACTCTTGAATACTGTTGCTGTAAAGTAACTGAAACGTCGAACATAAAATGTAACTGATTTTTACTTTATAATCTTGTTTTTTGCTTTAAACTATTGAGTTACCTAAGTAACTCTAGTTTGATTATTGTATATTATCATATATATTTATTCTGTAACGTATCATATATATTTTCTTTAATTAGTTTTGTCTGTTTGCTCTTAGCTCTTTTTTCATTAAAAATATAAGAAGCGTGAAAGTTTCACCATAAAAACCGTATTTCACCCGAGTTCATATAGATGGCTATAGTACGACATAGGCCTCTCGCCTATGTCGTACTATAGCCATCGTACTATATACGTCTTTGTCAAGTGATCTTCAATAAAACCAGTTGTATGTGGCGTGTATCCAGCGCGATCCTAGGGCTTTAGTCAGATCGTCAGTCCACCTAGCAGGTGGATGTCAAACGGTGCGTTTGCCGTGGTCTCCATTCTAGGCACTTACGGCTCCACCAGCCATCAGTTCTGCGTATTAAGTGACCTGCCAACTCCCACCTTAACTCACTGATCTTCCAGGCTGTATCGGTAACTTTGATTCTGTTACGGATTCAATAAACTGTGAAACATCATTTCACCTGACATACATCTCTCTTAGAAGTTGAAAGTATGTTACCGTGCTTGACTTGTGGCAAAAAACGGGGTCTCTTACTATTAACCTACTCAAAATTTTCATGTAGGCCTCCCACAATTTTGCCCATAATTGCCGCATTAGGGCAGCAAGTTGGCAATCGCCGAACGCAGCAATCCTGTCACTAATGACAGGAATGCTGCCGCTCCTCCACACCCTGTTGAGCTACACTGTTTTGGATAAATATACCGCCATCTGTCGGGTCTCTTTCAGTCGCCGCTTACAACACCTGATATAGGGGGAGTCCACTATTCTATATTTCCGTATCCCACCGGAAGTAGTAGACAATGCTCGGTCTCTTAGCACGATCGAATCAGGAATAATAAAATTTTCATGTAACCGTTGTAAGTAACGCTCATTTGGCATTCTGTGTTCATTCTTAGTTTTCGAACTTTAATGTTATGAAAAACAACTTTACGCTTTAAAGAAAATTACTTGTCGGTTTTCATATTTAGTAGATTTATTTATACATTTAGTCGAAAAAAACATTATGGCTTTTTAAACATTCATAATCATATCAGCGATATTGGAAGTAAAGCGCAATTTTCGCGACAGGGATGTTGCTGCCCATCCCTGCCGTTTTTATTTGAGCTACACTGTTCCGGGTATACCACCATCGGTTCTGTTATCTTAGTCGCCTGTTAAGACTACTGGTACAGAGGGCGGTATTATTCTATTCTGCCGGCACCTTAGAGCCAGTGTTTAAAGTTTAACCACTGAAATGATTTTATGCGATTTTGACAAATAGGCGATTTGAGAAATTCTTTAGTGATATAATATAATTCTTGATGATTTATGTAAATTCAGACTGATATGACAATATTAGGGAATAAAATTTTTAGGGTTAGTAAAAAAAATATGATATTATCAGATTTATAAAGGCGACATTTTTAGAAATGTAGATTTTACGAAATGTAGCCATGCGCCAACGGAAAGAGGCGGGCAGTTTTTTATATCAAATCTATACTGGCACTATACGAAGTAGTGAGACGTAGGCTAGATAGAAATGTATTAGTACAAATTAGCATCTCCGGCTTGAAGTTATGCTCTACAATTGTCATTACGTATTCTAAAATCCTCCCAAACAGTAGAAATTTTAGTTGATTTATATTTTCATTACTTAATTAATTCTTTACAACAAATTTATTTAAAACTAGCAGTGCCCCACAGTTTCATCCGCGTCGATCTCGTCCCCATTAATAATTATTAGAATTATTATATTAGAATAATCATTAAAAAGTACTCCTAATTATTAAAAAGTAGTCTTAATACATACAGTAATACATCATAGCAGTGCCACGCGTTTTTAGCCGCGGTGTTTCCGTTACCATCGGATTTACTACATAGTATAAAACAAATTCATTTCCGGCTGTCTACCGTCTCTATGTATGCTTAGATCTTTAAAACAATGCAAAGGATTTTTATGGGGTTTTTGTAATACATTGTATCATTGAAGTAGAAGGTTTATGTATGTATAATAAATGTATAGTGGAAAAACATTGTTTATAATACATGTATAGTGGAATAACGTTGTGTATAATACATGTATAGTGGAAAAACAGTGATTATTTTAAAATTTACTTATGATGTCATAAATAAACATTTTGCGCTTATATTGCAAACGCTGGCTGAACCTTGATCCTGATCTTAAAAAGGTCTAAAAAAAATTCACGTAGGCATATGTCTATCTCTTGGGGATAACCCACAAAACATTTTCTAGCCTCATTGCACCCATGCGATTGCAGACGGGAATGGTCGCTAGTGTTTAATAGATCACTAGTACAGGAATAAAATATAGCTAATATTATTTGATAATATTATAACTTTCTATTAGTAATATATTTTCTTAAATCCATAATTTCTAAGTTTATTCATTAACAGAGGAAATTAATGGAAAAATCTCTAATTTCATTCCATTTCAAGTGTTCGTAGTTTAATTTTTATGAAAGTTTGGTGACTCGTTCTGTATTCGTAAAAAAATTATTGAAATAGATCGAGCAGATTTTAAGTCAAATTTTACCAAACGTACAAACAATATTTTCTCTTTATAATATTAATATATATGTAGTATCTTTTTCGATTTATACATTCGATTCACTTTACTCAACTATTTGTAGATTAATTAAAAAAATCTCACTGCATTTATTCAACTTTAAATCTAAACTGTATTAAGAAACGGCTATATCAGTTTAAATACAACAACAAGGCATTTTTTATTTCATTCGTCTCATCCACCGTCATACGTCATGTAAAATTTTCCCCAGGGGCGCGCAAACATTTCTCATTTTACAATAAACTAATGGAATCTGGAGAGGTCCTTTTAGAAAAAGTCAGTGTTTTTCAAATGAATAATTCCCGACATTCAAGTCTAATGCTTTCAGAGTAAACACGCGAGGAATTTGCGTCGCCGTGCCGACCATAGCGCGGGCCTCGCTCTCTCAATGTGAGTGTGTTCCTTTATTTATGCTTGTGCTTCCATACCCTAAGTGGCTAATTAATCGAGCTAATTAACCTCATTGATACTTAAAAAATAGATGTTATATTAAACTTACATTTTCTGTAAAATATATCGGTTAGGTACTTTGCGGCAACTGTTTCTAAGAAATTGTCATACTAATGGTGTAAAAATGATTTAAAATTCCTTTCGATTAAATATTACATTAATATAAATTTCTTAAAATATTATATTTAATGTTGAATTGTGATGATGATATTGTGCTACGTTTGAGTAAATATTTCACATTTAACAAGTAACCAGCGGGAGGCTGTTGTAAAGAGTCACTTGTTTTTCAAATGAATAACACCAGCGTCCAACATTCAAGTACGGGCGCAATGCTTTCAGAGTAAACACGCTAGGAATTCGTGTCGCCGTGCCGACAATAGCTGGGACCCCGCTCGCATAATGTCACTGTACGTACCTTTATTTATGTTAGAAGGAGCTGCAAGAAATAGTTTTTTTCTCTACGCTTATTTCCTCTTGAATAGAAGTTATAAATTTGAAAACCATTTGAAATTGAAATAAAATATTGTAGCTTTGTATTCCACTCAGGTGTGTATGACATGAATAAGTCTATGGAACTGTTGATGGATTGTTTCAAGAATGTTAGTTACTAAATGGTATAATTAAATTTCAGATAAAAAGTTAAGTAACTTTAAACTTTCGCCCAATTTTGTTATCATTTCTTTCGGTATGCAGGCAACTTTTAAGATCAATATAGATTCTTATCAATGCTTATTTGTGCTACTGTCAAATGAATTTAAAATGACCCAGAGTTTTCAAAATGAACAATGCTAGCGTCCGGCATCCAAGTATGGGCGCAATACTTTCAGAGTAAACACGCTAGGAATTTGCGTCACCGTGCCGACAATAGCTGATGCCGTTCTTAATGCGAGTGTGTATGCACCTTTATTTATACTAGGTCGGGACAAATGTCTATAGTTCGGGCTACGGAGATCTGTTATGTACTGCGTTATAAATTTTCTTCTAAATAATTAGCCGTGGAGTACCGATGGAGTAGAATATTACCCCTCTTTCTAGTACCTGACAGATGGCGGTATATCCATCCAAAACAGCAGGGATGATGGGCAGCAGAATCCTTGTCTCGGAGTGCTGCCTTCTGCAATTGTCACCACGCCTGCCCAGCGCGGTAATTATAGGCAAAAAAACCTGTCTTGGGGAGGCCTATGTATAACAGTGGATTTTAATGGCTGATTTAATGATGATGATGATAAAATATTGCCGAAATATTAGATACGTTATAAAGAAGTAAATAAGTATAATATCCACCTATTTCACGCTTAGTGAAATAAAAGACTCGACCGCTTTATAATGTCTATCTCACCAAATTATCATACCATATGCATATCTATCACTTGAATTATCATTAAAAACCCTATTTAAAAGTGAAATTTATTTAAATTTATGTTTGGTTTTGTTTTGTTATGTAATTCAATAATATGATAATTACATTTGAATCTTGAGCAATATAATTAATCTAATTTAATAAATATTTACAAATATATTTTTGCATTTAATAATAATAAAATTTCATTTAAAAAAGAAAAATCTTGTTATAGTGTTGTCTTATTTATAACTGCAACTAGCTACACTAATATAGCATCACCAGAAGTAACATGGGTATCCCGTAGACGTCATCTGAAAATCTAATATGGCAGTACAGTACGAGGTAACCATAATACCGCCAGCAAACGTAACAACTATGGACAAATATAATAATAACTAGACTAGTTCACCAAATAACAAAGAAAAACAACAAATAGCAATATTCATATTTTGGAAAGAGATACATATTGCTATTCACATGCGTGTTATGTGATTCCCACTAAAAACAAATATGTTATGTAGCTGTTACATATAGACAAAAACATAGATCCATTCACATAAGTATCATCATATTAGAATATATGTTAATCCTCCTTAATGTATTTCATCACATAAAATCACTGGCAAGGTGTGCTTTTAGGTAAAAGAAGTAGCAATATAATATAACAAAATAGTTACTATTTTGTTATACGTACGTACGTACGTACCTTACTTTGTTGTTATGTATTGACATAACAAAAAAGTAAGGTAAAAATAATGACATTTCATTTATTTATTAACACAAGTATTGCTCATTTAATTAAAATATAGATAAAATGCTTTTTGCCTATAACTTACATATATTTATTGTACATAGAAAATTACATAAAGAAAAATAAAGCTTATCATTAATTATAACACAAAAGGCGGCCTTATCGATTATATCTTCAAGTCACAAGGTTGGCAATGCCCTAGTGATGTTGCGTCTATACGAGTAGATTGCGGTGACTAACTCACAGAATGTTTGCTTGTATGTCGATCTAGACTAATAAAAAAATGTTTCAATTTAAATATTAACGAACATAACATAACGAACATACATTTTCATGAAATGTTTCAAGCTAAATTTATACCCACGAGTATTTTTATCAGCATTAAAAATAGATGTCTACATGTCGTACCTATACGAAATACCTCCTTGTTAAAACCTTTTCGACCGCCTTGCAAACGCAAGGGTAACCTCAATTGCTTGTTTGTATGTGTCTTCTCCTTTACACCAAAGGGTTACATGTGAATCGAATTTATTATTTGCGTGAGCCTCGCTTACTTTGCGGTTGGTTTCGAGCTCTGATGTTGGTACTAGGGTTATCTAACCGTGACTTTGTCTTTTCAAAGTCCTTATAAAACGTATGTTAGTCTATGATTTTGTGTAAGAACGAGATTAAAGAGCTTGTGAGTCTTCAAGATAGGAAAAATATTAATTTGCTGACCACTATATTTATGTTAACACTATAAGACTTATTTAAAGAATATGTGTGAAGAGTTAATAAGAATATAATAATTTAAAAAGAAATATACTGGTCAAACCAAATGCTGTATTAAACAGTCTAATGAGAACCAATCAAGACGCTTTTCCGTTGAAGTTGAAATATGTGAGATGTTAGAAGATTTACTACGATTAAGTTTAGGAGAGAGATAGGTAACTGTGTTTAGGTTAGTACATCTAATATCTGGAGCGACGCAAGGGCCAGCAAAAATACTGTAATAGGGTTGGTAGTAAAAATAAGTGGTATTTATCTGCATAAGAATATGTTTTACTTCTACTCTACTTCATCTAAAAAGAATTCTTTTATAGAAAAGTGTGTTTAATTTGTTGAATTCATATAACTCTTCCTGATCGTCAGAGTAGAGTCGTGTCAGGATATTTAAGAGATAACAATAAATTCACACAACATCACATACATTGACCTGATTCCGTGATAAGTCACTTAAAGCACTTGTGTTACGGACATTAAACAATAGAGAAATCAAAAATATTATACTCAAATACATATTTCTACACCAGAAACAAAAACAAATATCATCATTTACATATATTAGTCCTGTATTAGGATCGAACCTTCGATAATTGGCGCACAAGATAGGATCACTACTATCTGCACTATCAGGCCCGTCAATAAGATTGTTGGATAAAATACGAGTAAGATGAAGCGAATAGGAGACTGAAGTAGTGGATCCGATAGATGCCGATATATCTAGCAGTCCAAATGCGACAGGGTATAGATACCCGACAGTATCGCAAGCTGCGCGCTACGATAAACTACTATACCTGCCCAGCGTGGCAAATATTAGAAAACTACCTAACAAATACCTGGGAAATGCTTAAGTCCAGCGGTGTTTACATATCAGCATATGATAATATTGGACAAAATAGGATCGGGAAGGTGTGAAATCTCGCAAAGCTGGCACTTCTTTTTTATAATATACACATTCGTGACAACGCCGTCTTGGTTTGATTGGTTTAATATGGGACACGCACATTTTATTGATTGTACCTAATGCATTAGTAGGTATTCTGTATAAAAACAAAAAAAGTAAAAATGCATACTTACTTATTTAGTTAAAAGTAGAATGTTTCTTTTATCTTCAGCTCCTGGGTATTCTGCACATTGCACCTACATCGAAAATTCTGGCTCAGCCCTGGGCACCCGGCTTTAAGAATCTATGCCATTTGCGCAAATCGTAATTGGATTATTATCTGAGTCACGTCCATTAGGCGGATGAAACAAGATTGAATTGCAAAATGTACCAAGATTAAACTTGTATATTTCAAGTTGTTGTATCAAATATCACTTCTTGGAAAATTCTTCGAACCTAGGCAAATATGTTTTTCGAAATTATGTTCCAATTTAATACTTTTTAGTGGAATTTATATCTTTTATCTATTATTATATATTTTAAATATTTTTTATATATTATATATTTTTTTATTTATATATGAATAAATGTATGATATCTAAATACTCATAAACGACATGCCAAAGAATTATATTTATTGTATATTATACAAGTAATTTAGTTTTTTACTAGCAAATAGCATCCTAATATAACAGATTTTTTCATGTTATATCAAAAATTACGTCAATTGCAGCGGAACTAAATAGAAGAGTGTACATGACATCTTAGGCAAACATATCTTAACCAGGTAAAATACCTATTAAAGAACGGCCAAGTCAGAAGTACAAGAATAAACGAGCGTGTACGAAAGGACTAATGTGAGTACAGGAAGCAAGAGAAGTATGCCATAGACTCTGTCTACCTCGATGGGATACATGCATGATGATGTATTCATTAGGAAGGCATTATAATTTCCCTCAGGCACATTATATAGAATCTGCTAAAAATATGTACAAAGCTCATAACAAGCACCATTTGCAAATGCAAAACGAGTCTTCAGATAAAGGCTCCACTTCACTGAAAAATGAAACAGCCGGAATTTTCCATCACTATAAAATAAACCGTCTTTGCACAAATTAAAACTTAAAACTGCGAAGAATTAAGCATTGCCACGGCTTTGAAATCCAGATTTTTTGCCTCTCAGTGGGTATAATTTCATCAGTTTATCCTCGTCGAGCCAAACCTAATGGGCACTCTGTAACTTTTTCAGAACCGTCGTTTCAGTTTTCATTGTTATTCAATCAACCGTGTCTGAATGAAATGCTTTTTATCTTGTGCTTTATATCCAGGTATTTGGTATTTTAAGATGTTTGTCTAACAAAAAGATTAATGCTAGGATGACGTGTTGTTCGATTCTGAAATAAACAAATATCCCTATCAATCCTTATTTTCTTTATATATAAAATTAGGTATCACGGTGTTTGTCCGGGAAAAATTTCTAAATTACTGAACAGAATTTAATCTATTTTTACATTACCAAACTTGAGAGATAGGTTCATATCTCAATTTGTAGTCGCAATATTTTTTTTCATGATCAGCATAGGTGTATAGTAATGTAAACTAGCTACGCACGCTGGCACAGCTGACGTTGTCTTGCAGTGTCAGCTGTGGCAGCTAGCTTATTTGATATTAAGTATAGTATTTTTTTTAAACAAGTTTTTGTTTGATAGATCTGCTTTAATCATTATCTTTACAATTCTCATTGATTAAAGTTTGTTGATGTAATTGCCGGCCGTATCGTATAATGTAAAAATCCGACCAGGCGGCACATTTGATTTTGTTCCTATCTTGTGCGCTAAAAGTCGTGAGTACCTTCACTACAACATTTTGTGTGATGAACATTTGTATTTGTTTTGTGTATGGGTGTAATTTATACGTATTTAAGGTTAATATTTGTAATTCATCTGTTATCTGATATTGTTAACAAGAGCTTTAAACTATTTATCTCAGAGTCAGGTCAAATTATGAGATGTCATGCAAATTTATTTACTTCCAAGTAATTGTGTGATATAAAAGAATTTTTTAAATTTAAGTATATCATTGAGGTGTCCATAATTTTAAATTTCTCACTGAGACTCGGAAAGCCGAGTTGGTTGGAGTGAGTGAGTGATTCTGAAGGAGCCCCAATCAATCTTCTTCTCTCTCACTTATACTCCCACAATTGGCAGAGAGTTAAGCTTCCGGAGGTTAGTTTTCTTAGAGGAAGTAGACGCTCATATGTTGTTGTGGTATGATCTACATCTCACACGTACACACTGGGTTAAAAAATGGCTTGTTAAAGGTTCAATTATCAACTAGACAAGATAATTGTGTGGCACAGTCCGACCAAGCCGATTACTTTAAAGCAAGGAAGAATTAAGTAGACCCCAAAGCGTAACAATGAACTGAAATTGGTTATATCTACTTGTAACCGTAATAAATATCCCAGAAAACTGTAATCGATTAAATTGAAAAGGCAAGAAGCATGCATTGCTCGCTTTTAGTACTGGTATTTACTTATTTTAGCTATGATGTACTTAATAATAATAATATATAATACAAATATCATCATATAAATATTTGTCTTGGATGAGGATCGAACCCACTTGGCGCACAAGATATGATCACCACCATTAGCGCCATCGGGCCCGCAAACTTAGCCCGTACTTGGTTTATCTATTAGTACACAAAGCAAAATATTACAACCAATTTCGAAAGATTTTTATGGGTAGTATTTTGCGATCTCACAACCATCAATAATAAATTGGTGACATACAAAATACTGCTGTACACAAAACACAAAAGACAGGTACCGGAGGAGTAGGTTAGTACCCCTTTCTGTACCTACCAAATGCCGTAAGAGGCAAATAAGGTACCGAAAAATACTCATCGAATACAGCTCTGCGAAACTACACTCTGCGTTTGCCTCCACTCCTGCCCAACGGGGCAGTTAAGGGAAAAATTCCCTTAATATTGTGGAAGCTTATGCCCAATAGTAGACCATCTATGGCTGATATGATGATAGAATAAAAGAATTGTTCATTTTCTGTAATAAATCATCAATTGTATTAAGTTTTACATACTAACGATGTCATATCAAACGACCAGACTCCATATAATAACTTTTATGTAAGTGTTAGCTCGAATTTATGTTCTGATTCTCTCTTCAAAAATACAAAATGTTGCCTGTAGTAGGCAGCCTAGGTCGTCTTAAGAGAGTCTCTGACTCACGTATCTCTCAACATAGGAATAGAAATAAATCAATCACCCTCAAAAACTGCTAAACACATACATAGTTGTAATACGAGTATGTATGTCTGCGTTGTCACAAAGCAATTCGTTGCCAGTCTCACGAATCTAATTTAGAAAATATTTCGCCTATACTCCTGGTCGAGGGCACGTTTCTTTTTAATTAGTCTGCGGGTTTAGAGGGAGCCAGTGACGAAAATATAACTCAGAGTTGTGCAAGCGGTACAGTCCAATACAACATTTTTTAGTTAAAAAAAAAAATAGAATATGAGGAAATAGAAACAAACTTCATCATCATCCTACCCAGCCATTGAAAGTCCCCTGCTGGACATAGACCTTTTCAAGAAAAGGGGACGTATTGGTAATCGCAGAGCGCAACTTTCGCGACCTATGCATTTGAGGTGCTCTGTTTTGGGTGGATATACCGCCATCTGTCGGATCTGGTACCTAAGCCGCCTCTAACGATATCTGGCACAGGGGAAAGCACGTATTCATAATCATAACATTTACTTTTGCATTTATGATGTATCATAAATGCCAATGTAAATTCGCTTGCTTTTCCTTTTTTACACTTTAAACTTTAAAATATTATCATAAAATAGTGACGCATCGATTCGTATAATTTTTTTAATATTCCAATTCCTTTTAATATTCCGTTAAATAAATTTTTTTGGAATCCTATTTTAACTAATCTGTCGGATTGGTTTTAGCGTCGGTGATATTATTTAATACAGTCTGTTTGTTACATTTTCACTTTTACCAGGACATTATTCTATTTCATAATCTAAGAAAAGTTCTAACGGTACGCTATACAAAGTTAATTTCACACAGACGAAGTCAAAGGTCGAACTCAAGTCGAATATTAAACATATATTAGGTATATATAAATATTAGGTACTGAAACCGTCAGATAGCAGTATCTTCACCCAAAATACTGTAGCTCAAACGAAACAGGGCAGGGATGGGCAACATTGCCATTGCCGTCACGAAGCTACGCTCTGTTTTTTTTAAATGCCTGCACAGCGCATGCAGTATTACATTTGTACTACATTTAATATAGGCTGTAATTAACCACATAGGCATGCTCGCTGTTGTATTTATTTCTTCAAAGCTTGAATAAGTAATAAGTAGAAACATTCTGCATGAAGAATAATCTGGTAAGTATGTAACAGAGACGTGTCAAATCGAAATGTGACTTACACATAATAATCCCAATTATTGAGCTCGACTGTACCATTGAATATCTCTAATTGGTATGCAGAAAGCGTCCGCGGTCAACGTTCCTTCTACCAAATTGGGGCATTTGCATTTTAGTATTTAACAGACAGAAAGCCTTTTCTCTCCGTGGTGGAACTTGAAAAATTATGAGACCGATTTTTATCGTTGTGTGTAATATGCACCATTTGTGATGATATCTCTAGCGAGTAGCGTACAGAATTCTAAGTAGAGCATGAAATGAATCCCTCAAATCAGCTTGGTCTTTTTCTTTGAATTGTGAAAAATTGTTTCCATGTTCTTTGTATATTTCTACACAAGTTACATAGAAATATATACCAATTGAACTCAACTTTTTGTATGTATACAAACAAATATTTAACATACCTAAAACAGCTTTTGCAAATTTCTTTTACCTTTTGTGAATTAAAAATAACTCCAAAGGGACTTTAGAGACCTGTTTGAAAAGGGACCTACACGGATCGTATAAAATAGTTCATACGTATTAAGTTATTAATTTTTTTAATGTACATTACCTTGTGTTCTTTATGTTTATATTTGTAATACACCCAGTGTTTCAATAAAAATAATATGGAAAGTGGTTGTTGAAAAAAAAATATCAGTATCTTACTTCTTTAAATTATCTTAGTAGACAGTGGCCATCGGACAAATGAAATGAAAACAACAAAAAAATTGACTTATGACACATGTCACGTCACCTACATTTCGGCATAGGGTCGCTCATTAATGAGCGACCTCGCCTTAGTAGCAAACACAGAGCGTAGTTTCGCGACAGGCATAGTACTGCCCTTTCCCTGTTCCATTTGAACTTCGCTGTTCAGGTCGATACACCGAAATATTTCGCTTCCAGTACCTCAGTCACCATCTGTTCAAGGGGGAGGTACTATTCTACTTTGCCGCTACATAAATGAAGCTTGAAGCATGAGGCTATTAAAATTATATAGTATATTTTGAGTCATAAAGTAACAAACATCTATACATCATTGCATAGTTTTGGTTTTGTATTTGAAGGTTGAAAAAATTACATTATTAAAAATTATTACATTTACATTATCATTATCATATCATTATCAAATAATTTACATTATTTTTTTGGCGCAGCGCAGGCTGACTGACCTGGCATAGTCTTAACAGGCAATTCGAAAACAGAACTTTCAAGTTGAATAGGGATATTGAAACGCTCAATAAATGTAATAAATTGCATTGAGTTGTTTTCTTTCGTCACATACCACGGCTTAACAATGTAAATGCTTGTGTGTAATATAAATCACAAACTGTACTTTATTTATTTATCGACCTTGTTTAGTCCACGAAACTAAAGCGAAAATCACGCGTGGAGCAAATTTAAGGATTTATTGTGTGCCTGTTTGTAGATTAGACAATAAAGCAGCTTTTAGGTGCGTAATTAATGCGTAAATACCAATTAGCATCACAAACATGACTCCTTTGAGACTATATAATAAAACTAGTTGAAGAGAATAACAGCAGTTTTGGTGTTAATCTTAATAATGGCCAAAACTTGTTATTTGATCATATATTAACGTTACCAAACACAAGACTTCATTGGACTTGACCTGACTTACAGCCGCATCAAGTGCAAGATATAGAGAAGCACTTTTTATATTTCTACTTTATGTCTTTTTTATTTAAGTTTGCGGTATTGACTATAAAAAATAGAAAAGGATTATCAGAAGTTTTACGGAGCAAGATCTGATTTTTTAAGGAATTGAGATTATTCTACAAGAAAAATGACACGTGAAGTGGCTGTTTCCAAACCTGTGACTACGTTGCAGAGGGTACCTAGGTATGGATAATTTAACTGACCAACTCCAAAATGGTCTCTCAACTGATTTAACTTCATTTTAGAAGTGTAATATGCATGCTGTAAGCAAAATCGAAAGCAGCGGGTTGTCAATGGACTTAAGTTGGCATTTAGACTACGAATATTTGAAATTAATGATGCCAGCGGCTTTACAAGTTAGGAACTCTTGGTGAACACCTGTGACCACAGCAATGACTGATGGTTGTAGTGGGCTAGACTTGTGGAAAATTAAAACAATTAAAACAATGAGTGGAAATACATTGTACAGAAGTCTTGGTGACACCGAAAGGTCTTTCTGGAACCCATTCAGTTGGGTAGAAAAGCGGTGTCCTTTTGGGGCAGAATGATGATTTACGCTTTTTATAATTAACTCTCTATTGAGTTTCAATGACCGCAGTTATGTATACAACAATCGGTATTGATAGAATTATTTAAAATAAACCATGGGCACCAATACGTGTTGGTCGATGATAATGTACCCGCATATTAAGCTCAACCAGTGTGTAGTATTCTTCGGAGAATATGACATCACGAGGTTATACTGGCCTACCGATCCGAATAACAAGAATCTAAAAGATGCCATTTCCTCAGTCAGTGCCAGAATTCGGGTTTGCCACTATTCAATAATGGCATACCCGAATGGGGCCGATTATCGGAAGACATGCTGTTCCGTGTTCTGCCGTGTGTTCGAGCAAGTGGATAAATTATCTTGTAGTAAATACGAATAGTCGCACATTTTAGTAATAGATTTGTGCCAGTTTGCATAAACTATTTGTTAATATTAATACATATATTATTTTTCAGAAGAATTTAAATAATTTAAAAATATAAATAGATATATTATTTTGCACAAAAAAATATTATTTTTAAGAAGATATAACGTAAAACTCCCTAATACATTTATTAAATATATTTAAACATATTTCACTCGATGTACGATATAATTTTTTATATGATTACCATAAAACAGATACTACACGTACTGTGTCCCATTAGGGTTGACAAAGACTATTTGCACTTGCTACGATTTTAGTTTGCGCCACCACTCAAGAAGTGTCACTGCGATGCCAGAGATTATCCTCAGCAGTACTAGAGATATAGACCCAAGATTCGTACTTTCTCAACAGCTGGTGAGTCACATAAATAAACTTTTGTGCAAGTTCCGTCGCAGTGCTTATACGCAAACGAGTGAGATAACGTTCCAAATATTTTAGAGGACCTGTTTTACATGTTCCTTAGGCGTTTAATAGCATGCAGCTTAATGCATGTGTTAAAAAAACCGTTTCTACCTAAAGCTATTCCAGAACGTTTTGCTAGGTTAACTACCCTACCAAGGTTCGATTCCATTGACTGGAAGGAACTCTGTTCACCTCTGCCATGCTTGTCAAGTTGCAAGAATTGACTGGTAATGAATCAGAGTAAAGGGAAAGTTTCTCATGAAATTTTACAAATAATTTGAATTAAAACTGCTGAAGTTTTGGAATTTTGGCGTAAAACTTTTAGCACTAGGTTAAATATTTTTCCTTTCAATGATTAGAAACAAGAGTAGACATTGAAAAAATATCCCTTCCGCAAAATTCGTGTTCCCAAAATTTTACGGGTTTCAAAGTATTGGTGGCACTGACAAGTTATTATTTAAAAACTGAAAAACTAATAATAATAGTAAGAAACATAAACAAATTTTGATTTCAGGTAAAATTTTAATATTCTGACTAAGAAATGTATAAAGATGATGTTATGTCAAATGCCAAAGACTTGGTCAGAGAAGGGTCAGCTGTTCCATTGAACAAAGACACGGCCTTACGCGACAACGACGTAGGCTTAATGTACCCTTTGATATTTTCGTAACAGATTACGTTGTGAAGTCTTGTCACTTGTTGATTACGTCCGACAATTGAAAATGTAAGACAATACCTTAGTATGATGTGTAAGGGTTTCTTGCACAACTTAAATAGCCTCCATAAATCTAGCTTAGGTTAACATGTGTATGGAAACTTCGCAAGCACTTCTAGCCTGTTTTGTGCTAATGCTTTTGTTCCAAGGAGCTCCTCGCCCTTTGTAGGGAAATGGCGCCGACGCGTGTACTGCCATTACTCAAGCAAAGACACGAAGACGCGACCCATCTGAGATTAATAGTCTAGCTATTCTGGTCCGCCGCTTGTTTAAAAGTATATATGTAATATGAGATTTATTATTCACTGTCAAATAAATATATACTCTTTTTTCGAGGCGTAAATTGTTAATCCATTATTGCGTTTTATAAAATAAAAACCTTACTTGAGGAAATTCTAAAAATAACTTCGATCCAAATTTTAAATATTTTCAGGAATGGCAGGAAATTTATGAATTATTTTATATTTATATAGGCCTGATGCCGATTTGTAATACCTCTGTGGTCTCATTATAATCGAGTCAATATATGACATGTCGTGTTGATTTATATTAAATGTCCTCTCAAAATTATCATGTAATTTTGTGTGGCTGTTTTTTGAGCATTGGCGTGTTTTAAGTGAATGCGTCATAACTGTTAATGTTTTCTTTAAGAAAATATTGTTTGATCCATTATTAATTTCGGATGTAGAAGGTAGTTATGTAGCAACAACAACTACAGTCAAAACCGGATGTAACGACATTGGTTATAACGACAAACCAGTTACTGAACAAAAGGCAAGGCACATATATAAACTTATAAGTAAAAATACCGTTTTTAATAAAATCGAATATAGCGACATATCGCCTATACCAACTAACCAGCGGCTTGCTTGTTCTAGCGAAACAAAATATGTTGAAGTCTGAAGAAATATTTTAACGTTACTATTCGTAACACACTATTATTATGGTCACATTACCAAAATGTATTAATTCCGAAATTCTTCCGCGCTCATATACTGATGATACCTTGACAATAATGAAACATTAAAAGCAAAATACATTTGAGACTCACCTTTAAAGACAACAAGCAATTAATATGGGCAGTTGTTTATATTGTTCATAACGACTATCGAATATAACGCTTGAAAGCATGTGGTCCCTTCATTATCGTATATTCAGTATTGTCTGTATGTAAAACTGTTTAACGCGATTTCAATATCATCTGTATTTTAAAATTGTTATTTTGCTCCAACTGTGAAAGGTAATTAAACAACATAATTATAAAATTTACCGTAATGATAATAATTCTTGTACCAAACACAACAAAACTAGCATTCGTTTTTCTCGAATTAATCTTCGACAACTTCTTTCCAGTACCTCTGTGTACATTAATCAAGGGTTTGTGCTACGTCGCTAAGGTCTTCACATTTCAGAGGAAAGAGGGATAAATAAAACAAGCTTATACATCCAGATCATTCGATGACTCTTTATTTACACAGTGATGGCTCCGATGAGGCGCTCAGTACAACCAAACTTATAGATCACAGTGTGGTAACCGACGATTTATGGGTTACGACAAATTCACATAACTACCAACATTCTATAGAACTAGCCCCCCCAAAAGAACACAAAGTAAGGTGCGTTCTTTGGAGAGGTCACAAAATAATGTCAATCCAAAATGTAATAAAATTTAGAATGTCAACGATTCCCTATATTTTAAACTTTAAGGAACAATATGTACAACGAGAACGCCGCATGCGTTTTCCAATTTAATCATTCATTATTTTTATACATCGAATACTATTAATAAGGAGAAAGACTCGATTCAAACACACTAGTGTGTAAATTATAAAAATTTGCAACTGCAAAAAGTTGTCACTGGAAATGTAAGCTGTTCATTTATACGTAATAGTCAAATTATTAAATTGATTTACGCATGCACGTCTCAAGACAACAATAATGATGATTGAGATGTTAATTCTATGCAGTCAAATCTTGACTAAGGCCGAATGCGTACACTTCAGTATAGTTAAGTGAAAAACATGAATATTGAATAAACTGTGTTTATATTTTCAAGAGGATATGTTTTAGATTCAGAAACTTCCCTAAACAGCTTAATTTGTATGTGAATGTATGAAGATTGTCATTATATTTATAATAAGTAATTAATTTAATTAAATACAATCGTAATTAAGCGATATGGATGGAGATTTAATTTTTACATGATTGAAGCTGGCAATTCTGAAAGCTCTATTTGTTATCAAATAAAAAAAAAATTACGCACACGTAAATAAAAATAGAAACATGTTTTGTAAATGGGTACAGTAATTTCTATCCACGGACATAGGACCCCATAACGATTAAAATTTATCCATGTAGTGAATTCTCAGGATATTTTAATAATATTAAAAATAAATAATATTCTACATTTATTAATAAAAACACTCACAGGTGTTTAATAGCTTTTTATCTATGACCCTCAATTTTTTTTGCATACAGTATTAAGGTTATTTAGAAATAAGTAATGAAAGCGAAGTAGTTGAGCCTCTGAGACCCTTTATTGCGTGAAATGTTGTCACCGATTGGACGTTGCTTGAAACTGCACGGTCTTCGTGTTTGCTTCAGGGGAGGTTTTGAAAGTTTGGAATGCAGTTCTCAATAATATAATAAGATAAATTTTAAGCACTTCAAAATGCTGGATCTATTGTATATGAAATTGAATATCATATACAATAGATAATTATTATTTTTCACACATCATGTATATGGCTTTTATGCAATTGTATGTATATCAAAAATATATCATATTATCCAGCCGCAAAAGTAAGACTGAGCTATGATTTGAACACAAGCCAAAAGATTCAGAAACAACCATTCCGTGTAAAGCGCACTTTTAGCGTGTGTAAAATAAAACTATTTGATAATAGCGTTTAAGTACTTGACTACACATTATTATAAATAAAAAAAATTAAATTAACATTTATATTATATGTAACACTTCAGATTTATATAACAATATATTTCTTTATATCTCAACAAGTTCTACTTAAGAGCCAATCTCATTTTAAGATTTAGTTATTTATCAATCATAATTAAAATAAAGATATTTCACTTTTATTTGTTATATACATACATAATAATTAGTTTAGTACGATTTGAAGTAATGTGTTTAAAAAAATGCAGATTATTGTGATATAACTAATAATATGAAATGGCTCTTAGATATTAAAGTGTTTAGCAGTAGCGTATGTTAGTGAAATTATCTAATATGTGACTTATTTACATTTGCTTCATCGTAAAAAATGCAATAAAAAGTGTGTGTAAGTTTTTTGTAAACATGTTTGCGCGCTCTGTAGCTTTCTGAGTAAGCCATGACATAAGGGGCTTAAAAAATCATAGTGCAATAATATTAACGTACGTAAAGGCGAAAGCTAAACTGTCTATTTCTAAAAGTCTAGTACTAAATTTGTTCTTAAAGTTAAACATTTTTGTCTACTTATGAATAATAATTGGCAGTGCTGTAACATCTGTACTTACAAAGAATTTTGTATTTATCTTAAATAATGACGGATTTCAGCTCCTATTTCTTCTTATATGAGTTCTGACTAGAAAAGAACAATGCACAGTGAATCAAGTACATCAGTTTTGTTTTAAATACAATATACAAATTACTCTGTTTTGGCATCGATTATCACTAGGATTGAGCCATATTCCGACATCGTCTTAAAAAATTGTATCGTTTAATTTTTTACCGAATTCATTGGGTTCCAGAATAGAACTGAACATAACTTTAGCTTTATATTTCTTTGTTACAACGACGAATTTGAGCAAACCATATTGCGAGTTTTCGTGTACTTTAGAATTATAATAAACTGCAATAGAATGAAATAACGCCAGATAAAATGTATGTATTATTAATTAATTCAATTAAATTGTCTAATTTTATAATAAATATTTTTTTCAATTTAGTTTAAAACAGCAATAGATAAGAAACTTGGCGATGTAAACTAAAAGTAAGTATAAATCTCATAACTAATAATTTAACAAGTATGATAAACATTTATCCATTTAATAAACTGAACAATATAGTAAATACCAACAATTTCTCTTAATACTTGCAAGGGAACAATCAATTCGATCTCATAACTGATTCAATCTTCACTAATACTAGTCAATGCAATATTCTTTTATGTGACTACTGGACAAATACGTGAAACTAATAATACATCTAACGTTTCGCTTCTCAAAAACATCTTAACTTCATTGTTTTCTAACTATATAAGAACACTTTATTCTCTTACAATTACAAAGGAAAAGTCTACAGCGCTCCTCGTCAGAATTCTATTAATATTAAATATCTCTATATTACGCTAACATCGAAGATTGCCTTGCGGGCGATCAAATGTGTTCGTCTTGTACATCTGTGAGAGAGAAAAGGAACATTAAATATATTACAAATTATCATACCCAAATATTGGAGACTGACTAACAAGCTAAATCTACGCAAAATGCTAAGCTCGTGTTCCAACAAGAACTCGAGCCATGAGAAAAAGCAGACAACATCTAAGGATAATATTGTTTTACGTACATTCACTCTGAATCTCTATTCATATAACTAAGATTTAAAAACAAATCATTATTTAAATAATTGTTTTTCCAACTTCATATTATTCAATCAAAACGTGTACGTAAACGTGAAAAAGAAGCGAAAAATAATAACAACATTCATGCAAGGAAATCTCGTTACTTTGCGTTTTCAATTATCTTTCGCGAGTGTCGTTAGCAAATCTTTTATTATGTATTTTTATTATAAACGTTATTGACGTCGTTTACCGTGGAACTGGCGTCGAGAGTCTCGTGTCCTTAATAAAATAGGTATATCGTAAATATGCCATAAACAACGGTTGGTGATACAAATACATAGGGTTACTTATGCCACTGGGTTGAAAAAACTAGGGTACAAGGGCGGAGTGATTTGGAAACAGTGGCAGGTGAAGTGCGGTGTGGGGTACCATGCAATAACATATAAATTGAGAAAAATTGCGCTCACTCTGGAGTATTTTTTCGTTGCCCTGCTATATAGAAATTATTGCGTGTATTGCAACGAAATACTGGTTTGAATCTGTGATTTGTGCATTTTCTTCTCACGGCGGGGATATACAAGCATGTTAGCTGGTATGTCTGTCATTGCTCGCCACATTTTGGTGCGTCGCTCGCTATCACGTTGATACAAACATGTTCACAGCCCCATAATTACGTGGCACGTATTGTAGTTTTACGCAAGCTACCACATGTATTACGGCCAAGATACCCTCCTCCTTTTTGATCGCGACTGAAATGTAATTTATTTTCTCTTGTATCAAGCCAATGTAGGAAACGTAGTCCTTTGTTCTATGTTTTATTTACTTATCTGAATGTTTTTGTACAGTACTACAGAAGCTACAGCGAACGCAACGTTTCTCGGAGCTAGTTACACAAACAAGTTGGTAATGTACATACTGAAATACTTGGGTTCTACTAGGGCCGACAACATCTCCAAACTACTTACACTGCAATCTTATTTATACATACCTAGGCTCAATATGTAAAGCATATACTTCAATGCCCCGTATGATTGTTACAATGATCTTTTTCTCCCCGTCTCAAAAACAAACCAACACCGATTTGTAATCGTGTATTTGTGTTTACAAACTTAAATACAATATAACATTTTATTATATGGCAATACAGCGTTATAACGAGATTTGACTGCATGAATTCTAAATCTACTATATTATAGTAAATGTCTAGCCACTAAAAATAATTATAAATATATCTGATAGAACATTCTACAAAAACAACAATTTTCAATGCTCTTTCAACGAGAACTTGATTCTAAAATCTAATTTAATATTTAATTACTTAACTTGTGCGAATAAAATATAAAAGTGATAATTTGAAGACATTCGTGTAATTGATTATAATTTTAAGATGCATAAAGAACAATCGTTGTAGTGTCACTTAGATTCTAAATTTTGGTTTAACTCTTTAGACCGGTATTTATAGCTACCTTAAAAAACAGTACAACTAAGTTTTATACAATCGAATAGGTAGAAACTTGAGTAGATTTCATATCTCTAAGAGTATCACTAAATCAGTCTAGAAGGAATTATAGGTAGGTATAAAATACACTGACATGTGCTTTTAACAACATGTATTAAGTGTGAGGTATAGAGGTTCAGGTAAAAGGTACTTAGGTATTGTAAGGATTTTCGTTTCGTGGTAAATAGTACGTATGGCAAACGTTAAACAAATTAATGGTACTTACATGACCTTAATATATAGATCGGTTTTAAAGAGTCTTATAAATATTTTTTTAATATAGACCACTATAAAGTTCGTTATTACCTTCGAGTTTGTCGTGCATTTTTCGTTGCTGTATGTCAATTATGGATATTACAAAAGCAAATTTCATGCATGAGCACAATTTAACACGTAACGAAAATTCGTAAAGTCTGTCCAAATTCAGAAAAATGGGTACACACATAGGATTAATTAGTGCACTTGATATATTATCCCTAAATACGCGTATAATCATATAATAATAACAAGAATACTATTAATTTACAAAACAAAATAATAATTACGGATATTATTGGTGAATTTATTCTTCTATTTTTAAAACGATTTCTTTTTATGGTTAAGCTGATTCCAGTACATTTTAGTGCATGGGATAAGAGATTTATATAATTAAATTTGATTTTTATCTTATCTTTAATTCTAAGAGTAATTGAGTGTTTCGCCCCGCGGTAAAAACATCGAGTGGGATGAAACCACCAAAGACCTGTTTATTAAACTAGCTTTACGAATTAGAATAATCTTTATTTATGTCCTTGTCAATTATTTAGTTTTTTTGTAGAATATTTTTTACAGTTATGAAGACATTATGTAACATATTTATAAACAAATCAAGAAAAAAATTAAGAAAGCGTTTTAAATTGCTGGATATCGCAAATAGCAAATAAGGCTGCACTTCTGGTGCTACTTTCTGTTAAGTAAAAATCCCTACGCGACATTCAGACGTTCATATTGTAATGGATTGTCATAACACAATTTTGTTTGTAAACAAGACTCATTAAATGCAAATTTGATTTCGCCAAGTTCCGTGTCAGCTATTACTTGTTGAGGCTATACGTCAAATTGAACGGAAATTACTGATATCGTTAATCTACAGAATGAATTTACCGACGAGCACATATTAGTAATATATATTGATATTTCAGTATATATAAAGATATATTACTATGGTATCTATTCGATAAATTAGGCTCCATAAAGAAATAAAAACTACACTAAAGGTAAGTTTGTACATGTTGATTAAGTTATAGTACATTAAATTCTAGAGGCCCTTGTAGCGAGCATGTATTGAGCTAGCGTTGGAATGTAATTAATGATTATAATTAAATTTTACATATGAATAACATTGTTTTAATCGATATAGCATACAGGAATATGTAATTTTTTTATGTAGGTATAAAGGGTAAACGTAAACTGTATGGTATATGGAAGGTAGCTTTTAGCTTGAACAAAAGTGGAAATGCGCGTAGCATAAGAGCACACATATTTAGTTGACAAGCTATTTTTGAAATTGCTGTCACAAGGTCTGTTAACATGGCGCTTGTCAACTCTGGTATAATATCTTCTAATTTATTTCAATTTCAATAAAAGGTCAGTATAGTCCAATTAAATAGGAGAGTGAAGCGGAATAACTAAGATATAATTTATTTATTTTAATAGATTAATTAGGCAAAATGTTACGATAAAAATAAGGTTAATTTAATTTCCGGGTTAGTTATTGTTAGAAATAAAAGTGGCCAAGAACTTCTCTTTACTAGATCAGTTAATACTGCACCTAAGTTTTGCTTTATTGGTTATGATACTTTATATTTGTCAACAAGCAGCCATGTCATATTGGAATACTGAACACGACTATCATGGACCCAAAAAAGGGGGGAAAATCATCCTGATTAAAGTGGACTCGAAATTCATTAAAATACTGTTTGGATTAAAAAAGTAGCTTAAAGATAGCTCTCGGAAAAGTCAAGGTCAGAGACAGAGGCGCGGGAGGAGCGCGTGTAGTTGGTGGACGTGCCATAGTCTGAGGTGGCAGTCGCGAGGTCGGCCAACACGGCGCCCCCGCCACCCGTACCTTGCGTCACGCCGTCCGCCGCCGCCGCTTCACGCTCTGCCAGCTTCTGCTTCAACATCCGGATGCGTTCTTCTTTCTGCAAAAAGTTTTTGGTTTACAAACTATTTCTTTACATTTGACAATTCTCTAGAAAACAAATATTGTGTCAAAAATGATAAGACTGGCCAGATGGCACGTGGGTTCTATCCCTAACTAGAAAAATATTGAAATAATAAATATTAATATAATTGAAATTCATATGTATATTTTCTCTGTCTGGGTGTTTAAGGAATATATCTATGGTATTTCTGTTGTCTTATACTTGTAAAACAGGTATGTGTTACATACTTGTATGAGATATCTGTTAAAAAAATTATCAATGTGACCAATCTGAAGCTAAGGTCAAGACGGTCGATCACCTCTTGTGTGTTGTATCAAAATTGGCACACGTTATCTTCCTGAATGTGAGCGTGTGTATGTGAAAGGCATTCCTTTATTATTTGTGAAGAAATAGGGCAGCTCTTAACAATGCTCCGTGATCGATAAGCAATATTGGAAATAGCGTTGAGTTTGTTTAAGATCAAGATGGACTAGGATTACGATCAGGCAATCCAATTAAAAGTTATCCGTAAACAACGGAAATATATTGATAAAGTTGCAAAGTACTTCGATTTGTTTTCACAGCACCCTTGTAATTGAAGCGAAGATGGGACTTTTTAAATGGGATTTGGACATGTAATAGATGAATAAAGGAATTCCATAATAGAATACCTGTCGGGTATACCCTATAGAGAACATAATTATGATCTAATTTTATATTAAATACATCATTATACCATAACAATCCGTTCTAAGAATGGGGATATCGCCGAATATTGACTGATAATTTTTATGCCTTCGACTTTGACATTGCGTAATACAGTATGGCGGTATAATTAAAGGCAAATATTTCTTGGGATCGTATTTTTGTAATAGTTATGTGGTTCCTTTGTACGTTATGTATAGATGTTCTGTGATGTTTTAGTTTTTCTCTATGATGTCATTCAAGTGGAATCTTAAAATCAGTCAACATATTCGAGAGTACGTCAAAATGGATGCCTAAAAAAAGAAAGTGCCCTAAGGGAAAATCCCTCTATGTGACTGGGGTCCGTCATCAGTTATCGTTAACATCCCACAGTATCTCGCTGTTTATAAGCCAAATAGTTCTTTACGACCGCTGCGTGCAACTATTTTTGCAAAACGTGCGTGAGAGCCGCACATAAAACTCCGTGAGGTATTGGCCTGTGTAACATTAAAGGCTGTACTGCGTACGTGTACCGTGGTTAGCCTTATCATACAAAACTGATAAAAGTGATTACTTCAAAACGATATATACTTGATTGGAACAACACCTCTAATTAGAATTCTGTGCCATAATTGTGACAAGTCTCTGAATATAGGTTTTACAAAACAAACTAAGGCATAAGTTTAAGCTGAGTATAAAGCATCGTTTTGAAGTCACTTTTCGTTTAAAAACGAGGGGATTCTAAAAAGAACAACAAAATCTGAATTTTATCTTACCCAGCGGATTTTTAAAAACTTTTTAGATTTTTTTTCAATTTATAGGAAAAATATTTTCAACAGTGGAAGGTTTATATTTGACATACTGAAGTCCAATCCCAAAGTGAACACATCCCTTTGAAAAAACAAAAATTGTCTTCTTGTCCCTCCAAACTTGGCGTTATTGAAATAATTAATTATTATTATATTGTTTCTAAAAAGAGTATCGGATATATATTGGAAGAATAATCTCTTTAGTCTGAAGTATACAATCATCAAATAAAACGAAGTCTAGACGAGCCATAATAATACTTTACACACCTACATAAAAGCTGTTTTGCTTTACATTATTAACGTTCCAGTATTCTTGCATCGGCAACTTGTATATTGAAAGTTTATAAAGATTTGAAAACAATATTCTATTAAGAGCAACCAAAAGATCTTATATAACAAAAACCGTTCTTGAACTACGCAATAACATAAGAAAATGTAACGAACCAAATCTCTTAAAACATATTAGGGTTATATATATCAAAATACACGACTGTACTTAGCTCGCCTCTGGATTTAGTGGCGTAATGTTATCCAATCCATTAGACAGCCAGGCAATAATGAGCTTGGTTGCCAATCGAGCGGGCCGCGCGTTATCATCATTTGTAGCGAAAATATGAACATTGTGTACATGAGTTGCCATGAATAGCGCCTTTAAACGAACAATAGTTGCTTTCCAACTGTTATTCTAGATGTTTCTATTTGAATTGGTTTCAATGAAAATGGTATTCGAACTTGAAATTCACGGTGTAGTGAATGATAAATTACACAAAACGTATATCGAATTTAGAAAATGAAACTTTTATAATAGGTTTAAAATATTTTGTCTTGAACATTTTTACGTATAAAAAGAAACTGATCGATAAAACTAAAGTGATGGACAACGCAAACATTTTTTCCAATAAATTCTATATTGCTTTTAAGACATTACAAATAGTTTTATATTGGTAATGCCTCCAGCATTATAAAGTTCTATTTTGAATCTGCAACTTTACATTGCCGAATACCGAATTTATATGAAAACATTACAGTTTACGAGGATTTTACGTTAAACAATCACTATTTCTATCATTTTATAAAGACACAAGTTGAACTTTTGAGTAGAAAATAAGAAAATAAATAACTTAAAGCAATACAAGAATGTCACAAATGACAGAACGATTAAGCTTTGAAAACTTATTGTCTAAAAGGGTTTAACTTTTTTTCGGAGTTGTAGATACATAGAGAAAATAAAATTTTTAAATACACTATACTAGGACAAAAATTGCTTGTTACAGCTCTTTACGCTACTGACTTAATTACTATTTGGAAAATATATATCATATAGAAACATTTCGTATTTTTAGTATTACAATTTTAACAAAATTTAAAACCGAGGTAGTTCGCTTGATTTTCTTTTCAATTCGAAAGTGTAATAAATACTACTACCTCTATTAAGGTATCTTATGTTTTATGACTGACAAGGTAATCGGAACTATATATTTCTCACTAATGGCTTTGTTTTTATACATTCAGGCATTGCTGTACTTTAATGTATAAACAAATGTGATTTTTTATGGAAATATTGATATCGTAACGTTATATTAAAAGCGTTCGGTATCATCACTTTTTAAATAAATTAAACTTTAATCTAATATTTCAGTTAAAATTTAATTGCTATTAATATTACTGTATTTTACGGTTTCGAACACGGTTTACAGATATGTTATATTACCGTCGTTCCTTTTCCCCAAACAGCCAAAGTTAATTAAAAAAGTGACGAATATAATTTTGGTATGGGATTGTATTTTTTTTTATATTGTACGGCTACATACATTGAAACTGATGTCAGTACTGGTAAAATAAATATTTAAACTTTATTAATTAATAAATTAATAAGCTTTGCTTTAAATTCGATTCACAATATTGTTTAGAGTTTTAACAATAATTCAATATATTTGAACATTGGTACAAATATATTGTGTGGTACTGGCAGAGAAGTATAGTACCTCCCCTTGTAGTGACGTCGCGAACCAGAACCGAAAGAAGGCGGTGTATCCACCTGTAACAGTGTAGCTCAAATGCTCTGTGGTTGCCAGCACCCTTGCCCAGCGTGACAATTATAGGCAAAATTCCTCTTGCCTCCTGGCGTAAGTCCATCAGTGAACTTCAAATGGTTGATATAACGATGATAATGAATTGAATATTTGTTATAGCAAAGCTAGTCTATTTTTATATTTGGCAGATAAATGTAGGTAGAAACTTCAGTCATTGGACCTTTAAAAGCAAAATTTACGAACACTGAGCCGATCGTGTAAGCATAATGCCTTTACTTGTAATATTATAATTTTGTTGATTTCATAGTCAATGCAAAAGTTTGACACTGGAATATCCGAAACGTAATTTACAAAATGTGTTTGTTTTGTTGTGTGGTGATAACTGTTTAACTAATGCAATAGACACTTAATGCGCATGCCATAATGCTTATAATTAACAATAATAATATGAAGAGGTTAACCTGTGCAATCAACTTTTGTAGCTCTTCATTTTCCTTGACGAGCTCCCTGTACCTCTCTTCATCTGCAGGAGCGGATCCCGAACCAGAACCTCGACCGCTCTCTGCCCTCTCAGTGGGGTGGCGGATCACTTCGATCACCTGTATTGAGAAGGTATTAAAGTCTATATTTGAAAACTACATATAATAATAGCAATATGGAACACACGACGACATTTTAATCCTATCCATTAGAAAAGGATAAAAGTTTCAGAAGTTGCTAGAATATTCATGATATAATCCTTTTGGGACATCTACTAAATTCGTTTTACTTATAAAATAGTTTCTATTTACGTAGTTTTTCTGTGAATACGTAATTACACCATATTTTTTTGAACCTAACGTATCTTTATTTAATGAGACACTTATTCTATCTTCATTACAGGGCGAGTTTGTTATGTTTGTTAGTAAGTCTTGGCTTAATTTAAAACTTTTAATGAGGAACATACACCACGCCAAGTTTATGAAAGAAGAGACGTGAAATAGGGTCCAATATCAAATTAACAAAACCCGTACTCCAAGCACGAATTCTTTTACATTCTTTTACATTCCGTTACATAACGGTGCTGTTATGGACATGGTTTATTTTTTAATTGTAAAGAAAAAAAATCATACTATCATATCATCACACCCCACAAAAAGGAATCTGCCCGCAGAGCGTAGCTTTACAATGAAAGGATTCTGCTTCTCCCCTATCTGTTGCATATGCACTATGCTCTTACGTATGAATATGCCATAATGTCCCGGTTCCAGTACCTCAGCCGCCTCTTACAATACCTTGGTACAAAGGTATTGTAAGAGTCCTCTCGTGGACATTATAGTAGTCAACATCGAAATATTTTAAATGTTTCTTTATTATTTTACGCCATACTGAATTAATTTACGCCTATTTCAATGTATTATTATGTCGAATTAAACGAAAGGTCATGTATACCACCTTTTGCTTATTTTTCGTATATTGAGTACTCGCTTTTAAGTTAGAGTGAAACAGACTGTTTTTTTTGTATACATTCGGCTACAACAAACATCTCGTACACGAGCGAAACGAAACGTTAAGTGACCGCTTTCAAGCCCAGCTATTTCTTGGTTAACCGTTTGATCGAGCGCGCAATAAGACGACAAAAATTTGAGAGTGGAATACTTAGAAGTGTTCGTTGGATATCTATCGAGATCAATGTTCGACCGCGTAGAGAGCTTCTTTGCGGACATATGTACCATCGCTCCCTCCACCCAATCCTCTCGACGCCAAAGCATAACAACATAAACGGGGAATGAGGCTGACCCCACAATTACCTTACTTAAAGATGGACAGCCCATCACCACCTAAGTTTGCTTTAAGAGTGGTGGGCAGTCTTGCGACTGCGAGTAGACTACTCGACAAGTGCTTATGTTGGCTACTATTTTGTTTGTTGTGCGATATATGTAACGAAAACTATTTATATTTTTCACACCACGCAGGAATAATTTGCCGTGAGGTACCAGAAGTAGAATAGTAACTCCCACTGCACCAGGTGTCCTGAGAGGTGAATAAGGTACCAGAACCGGCAGATGGCGGTATATCCATCCGAAACAGTGCAGCTCATATGCACAGGCCGCGCATGGATAGCAGCATCCTCGTCACGAAAGCTACGCTCTTCGATTACCAATACGTGGGCAAGCACGGCAATTATGGGCAAAATACCTCCAATCTTGGAGAGGCCTATGTTCAGCAGTGGACTTCTAATGGCTGATATGATGATGGTGAGCGATAATCTATTGGGCCCGATGGCGTATTTGGTAGTGAATATAGCGCATTTTGTATGATATGTACCGAGGGTCGTGGAATCGAACTCCATCCATCCAATACATCGGTGTAAAATATATGGCCTTCCAAAAATAGGGGGAATTTTATTCATAATTCCCGTACTGGCGTTTTAGCAATGCTTTCGCAGGGCGCAGCTGGACGGGGATGCTGCTGCCCATCTTCACGCTGTACAATTAGGCTTCACTGTTTCAGATGGATATACTGCAATCTGTCTATTCTCGTACCTTAGTCTGAGAGTACAGAGAACTGTTATAATAACTTTCTACTTAGATCTTTAAGGAATTATTTAATGTATCATGACTTTTAATAAAGTACCTTAATACTGATTTCATTCGAATAACTACAAAAACGGCAAAACATTGCACACTGTTAGGGGGTACATTTCTTAAAACCCTTTCTTAGTGATCCCCTATGTTATAAAAGAAGCCACTGTGAAAATTTTTTGTTTCTAACCTATATAATTGTCAGTAAGTATAAGTCAGTAAGTCAGCTTATATATATATGGTATGGGCAGTAGCATCCCCGACGCGAAAGCTGCGCTCTGCCAATGCCAACACTCTTGCCCAGCACCGCAATTATGGGCAAAAATACCTCCTAGAATAATATAAAAGTTTAAACTTTGAGCAACAACAGAAACAATATACACATACCTACTAGGTATTCTGATATGTACACCGTTCGTCAAGATAAGACGATCACATTAAATTAATTGATAATTTATTGTTTCTGTATGTACAGATGTTTTAAGCAATGCTGGAGATATCGTTTGTCTGTTATTGTCAAATTACGTAAATATGGGTCATGTATTTGGTCGGCCGGTGGTCGAAACTCGGCCACATTTCATTTAATTTTGTATCAACTCTTTCTTATTTTACTTCACATTCAATAGACATTATTTTTAACTTCGTTTACATATATCAACGTGTCATTTAAACTTTGGTGTTATTAATAATGGTTATTACAATGAATTTAATGTATTTAGAATAGTTTGTATCAAGGAAATAGCTTATATAAACTTATTTTTTTCTCATAAAACATAAAAGTCGTGGGTTCGATACCCACCCAGGAAAAATATTTTTATGATAAGTATTTGTATTTGTTCTGTGTTGGGTGTTAAAAATACGTAAGTAAAGTGTAATTGTAAAATAGTAATTAGTATTATATTTCTATTGTCTGACGTCCGTAACGCAAGTTTTTAAAAACGACTTATATCGGAGTCAGGTCAATGTACGAGATGTTATGTGAATTTATTTATTATTAAAGTGGTACATTTTTCATGCCCGGCGGTACATTACATCAACCTTTTTAATAATTAATACCAACATCAACTTCGTGCTAACATTGGATTCAATCCCGTGACACTTGCGTCCCAACCTGAGCTGTTAAATGCAGCCGTATATGGACGGTGAAATAAATATCTCGTACATCATAGAGTTTAAAACAATGCCATAAATTCACCGACTCTCATATAAATTCCTATGATGGAAAATTTATGACGTCATTTATTATTTGAATTGCTTCAAAAACTACCTATAGCTTAAAGTGAAAAGGCTCAGTGATAGCGACATTTTGTAAGAAATAAACCATTCTTATCTTTTTAAACCAGTGGCTCACAAAACCGTTAATTGTGTTAAATCAAGTGTAAACGTCTTGTACCTTCTATCATGGAGACATTAATCTTTTAATGCGGCAAAGAGTTTGGCTGTTATGAGATTCTGTGACTAATGAAATTCCTAAATACTATAATGATATTAAAATTGGATAACATAAATACTTAATCGGCTGCTTTTTTCTAGTTCTATTTACAAACTTTATTATACTGGTTACACTGTGAGTATTTTTTTTTAAAGAGAATATATTAATGAGTGCACACGAGTAATCTACTCGTGTAAAATTCTAGTAGTTGTTTTGTCTGTTTCGCTATCGGCTAATCGGCTAACCAATTTTCATAATAATTGGCAAGTGCACAGTTTGAAAAACGATAAATATAGGCAATATTAGACTTTGGGGAAACGAAAGTTATCGCGGATCGTGATAGAAGTAAACTACATGGGAATGAAGGCACAAAGCTTAAAGTATGTATATGGTTTTATCCGTGAAAAAAAAACAATATAAAAACATCAATAACACCAGTTGTATTCGTTGTAAGAGGTCGTATGTAGTGATACGACATAGTCATAAGTACAAGCAAACAAAAAATTTAACTACATTAATAATTTAATTCAATCCTCACATTTGTGTTATTGACTTATTGGCCTCCTAACGGGGTTCTTATAAAAATAAGAAAGAGCGCAGTGTCACGACAATAGGTGTAACGGAGATTTTATGTAATTCAGTGAATAGTACACTATGCAAAAGATCAAACCTTATAAAAATAAAATAAAAGTACACAAAATTTTTAGGATAATGGCCACGCACTTAAGGACTTCTAATTTTTGACGTCATTTAATAATATTAATAAATTATTTTTTTAACAAAATAAAAAATACTGGTATCTGCCGGCGTAAAGTTTTCCAAGCAATCAAAGCGGTTTGTAAGCTCGAGCTGAAAGCTCTCGGGATCCTGAATATGGACGCGAGTTTCGTCGAATTTTGAACAAACGACGTCATGTGAATTACGGCGGACGCACCGGTAACGGTTACTTCAGGATATTACAGCTGCGTAGGTTTACTGTTGGTTATATTTCTTTATCATCGTGACAGTATTTAAGTCTTTTCACCTGGGGCATAATATTTCTTATAACAATCAGTTTACTCACGGATCGGAGATTACTATTACGGGTGGGAATATTGCTGATGTATGTTCTTATTTTTTATAATAACTAAGTCAATAAACAAGGAATTCCGGGGTTTGGCAAGCGGTACTGTGGCTATAGACGCTGAGATCATCGCAAGGTTTTCACTAACACGTCACTAATTAGTGTTTAATGACTAGAGTTATGCAACATTACCCAGCAATTTTGTTGTCTCCCTTATATTTCATACCAGAACATAGCAATATAAATATTGCAGTTTGACGATAGAAATAAGGGTAACCTATCAATGCACACGACTGTTTGACAGTAAAACTGTCTGACTGACTTTGTATGAAGACTGATAAAAGTCTTTTAGAACCGTCTACCTTCTGAAATCCAGTGAAAACGATGATGTCAGCATATGTTAAGTTTGATTAAGATATTAAAATTTACTTGACCCATATGTACATATAGCGCCAGCCAATCTAACAGGAGAGTAGTGTTTTCAAAATTAAACTCAGCAAGATTGAGCGAGTCAGAAGCAACGCAGGTAATTTTACTCACGTCCTGGTCAATCGATCATAGTACCAACCACTTTCATCTATGTTTTTTATCTACAAATAGGTAATGAAAATATATATCAAAACATTTCAAATTCAATCATTAAGGATTTCAGTGACTTTTAGTTTAGTATTTATTATATTAGCCTGTAGAGTAGCAGTGGTGAAAGGAGCCGTCAATACCTGTTCAAAGATTAATTCTAGCTAGGTCGGCCGTTATTGGGCCGGCCCACTGTTTGAATATAATCGGCCTTCCTTGATTCAATCCCGCCAAGATTTACGAAGGCTTACATTACAACCCCTTTATTGATAGACGTTAGATTTATGTCTGTCTACCTCATCATCAACATCTTTATTTTTTTTATAAAGACGAGTATAGGTACTTGTCTTTCATAGGACTAGGTGTCGGAATAATTTTAACGGGTACAATGGCGCAAACGGTAGTGATCGTATCTTGTGCGCCAAAGATCGTGGGTTCTATCCCCACTCAGGACAAAGCATTAATATGATATATATTAGTATTTCATCTATGTCTGGATGTTCAATGTCTATTTAAGTAGTATATTTGTGAATATTCTGGTTCTTCTTGTCTGATGTCCGTAACTAAGTGCTTCAAATAACTTATCTTAAAATCAGGTCAACGTATGATATGTTGTGTGAATTAAGACAAAATAAAACTGTAAATTTTAATAGATTTTTATTTAGGACCACTAAGTAACGTCTATTTCTGATCAAAATAAGTCTTCAGAATATGATGAAACTCGAGGATAAAACTCGAGCATTCTAATGGTACTCGCCGCCAAAGAAATCAAATGTCAGAGGTTTGAGTTTTAATTACCCGTAACACTATGTAAACGAGAGCATCAAATAACTGCTGTTTAGTATGTAGTACATATATTAATAGTTAAAAGTTTGCACAATAATTTTGTTAACTACCTTGACAACATTAACGTTAAGAAATCGTAGAAAAAACTCCTTAAACTTAAGTATTTATGCTATTATATGATTATACTGACCTTAGGAACAAAAATCAGGGCCATACTAAGGAAACAGCAGAAAACGATCGCCAAAGACACAAAAGCGAACGCTGCGTCCTGCTGGCTCGCAATGACTAGGGTAACAGGACCGGTGATGAGGCATAGCACCACCACGTTGTAGATGCTCATTCCCACGTAACGGGAGTCGTTGATCTGTCTAACCTTCACTGATCGAGTCTCGTAGGCCAAAAAGAGGCCGAATACCAGTACCAGTCCCTTATACCCGTACATTACACCTGAAATTATATTGCAGTTTAATTTGTGTTTTTTTTGTTACCTATTTTGTTCTATCATTAATATAAGGTAAGTAAGGTATAATTTATAGGTAAGTCTATTTAACTAGAAAAGGTAGAATCAAAATTAAGACCATCGTTCTTAAACGATGTAGGCAGATAATTCAATTTATTGTTTCATAAAAAATATATATCTTTTGTGACATTTTTAGTCATCCGGACTTTAAAAAATATGGTACAATAAATTAGTATAAAAATTCATTTCATTAACTAAAAATAAATGTTCAATAGAAAATGAAGTAACAGAATCTAAATTTATTCAGAGTAATTCAACATCTAATTGTTAAAATAAATTTCTTATCTATCTGTTATTTCTATTATTTAATTTGAGTTGTGTAACGACGCATATTCTTTGGGGCATAAAATTAACGTAAAACGACGTAATGAAGACGCCAGCTGTTATTAACGACTCAAAAAAACTTTAAATTTCGTTCCACAAGTTTACGGTCTCAAATGAGTACCAGTGGACTTTGAAGACAGAGATTTATAAATTGTAATTTATTGTTTACGGGACTTTAAATTACCTCATATTAAAGCTCATCTTTCATAATTATGCTTTAGGTAGGATTCCGTGAAGGTTTAATATTATAAGAGCAATTAAACTAATCTGAGATTAATCCGGATTCATTTTTCTTTAGTTTAAAACGTTGTGCGTAAAATACAGTCGTTCTAGCAAATATTATAAATAAAATTAATCGTCTTAGCGCAATTTATTTATTGTTACAGATAAATATTATGCTTTTAAAGCATGATCACGGAATTATAAAAAAAAAGCTTCTTGCAAATGCCATGCCATATATTTTTGGTGCAGGCTAAACTTGAAAATATATATTCGATCATAAAGAAGCCATAAACATATTCCGCAGTGGTGCGGTTTACAAGGACCGAATATGCTCGAGGCAATGACCATTCTCACCACTTTTATATCGCACGGCGGTTTTATTAAAAATGTAATATGGGGAAGTCTAAGCAAAGATAGCAACGAGCGTGTGGCTATATGAATAAAAGTTTAAGCCGTGCTATTACAAGACGTAAGAGTGGAAGTATATATTAAAAGGTATATAATGTAGGAACGCTTTTATGTCCCATGGTTTTTATTCTTGTTAAGAATATTTATATTGTTGCAAGGGGAACTAAAATATAAAAGAAGAATAGGTCTCTTGGCAAGTCAAATTTAACAAATATGTATTATTTTTATTTCTTAGATAATACAATAAAAAAAGTATTCTCAAACAGAATATAGTAATTTATCATCTATATATGGATGAGATAATAGTTTGTGTTGTACTTTTTTTTTATTAAAAATAATATTTTGATAAAAATATGCAGTCGTAGATTTAGGAATTATTATGATAAAACCCACCGAGCCAAACAGCATTATGCTCGCTCTCACAATGTTCTAGCTCTGGCCGAATATGGACATCATCGTCGTGGTGCCGCGGGGCCTCTAACGGGAAGACCTCGACCCTCCTTTGCAGAGGGTCACGTAGCTGCCAAGCAGTCAGCAATGCGACATCCACAGCAAGGAGGCCTCCAACCATTGTGTACAGCTTCCACCCGTGCATGCGTTTCTAAAAAAAGATTTCATTAAAACCACGCATTTTTAAAAAAATATCTTTGTCGAAAATTTTAGGGAAAGACGGAAGAAGTAAATTTTAAGTTTTGGTCATTACATCATGACCAAGAAAGAAGATTGAGCAATTTAAATATAAAGCTTTAAGGAACTTTCATCCGGCAGTCGGATAGTCAGTCCGGATCAGATCCGGCAATCAGATAATAGATCTACATTTAAGCAAAATAGCTCGTTAAAAAGTTAGTACAATACAAAAGCAAAGAAAACAAATAAAAACAAGAATAAAGAAAGGAAATGAAAATGTTTTAGAAACCTTTCAGGATTATGAGCGGATTTTATGTTACTAAGTTACAACAGTTGCTATTTTCAAAGTTGGGATTCTTGCATTCTTTAATCAACAAACGAATTAACTATATGCCGGATAAAATCATAACAAAAAAACCTTAATAATACTAGAGAATTCTTTATGACTTCCTCCGATATGATTATTACAAGAAAACTAGCTGACAAATAGGTCTGTAAAATTGTATGTACTTTGATTTTATACATATCAACCTGCCTGCCACTATTTGTAATTAACGTGACTACCAAATTTATTTATTTATTTCCAAGAGCTAAAAACATATTTCATCGACAAACTAACCTTTGTATCAACTTTCGGTTTCGTCGTATGACGATGTACTCTCCACACCTTGGTGAACATAGCTCCGTAAGCCATGGAGAAGCCACCAGCTAGGAGCCATGCCCGCGAAGCGCACAATATGGGGAAATGTTGCGGTAGCACCCATCGGCCGTCCACTCCCAGAGCCACTGCCGCAGTGAGGCAAATGCAGCATCCGCACAACATGATTATGTTGCATGCGGGATGTGACCATTGGATTACTCTGTGGAAAAAACAATTTATGCAACCATTCGTTTTAAATGTGTCATCATATCCCGTGGGTTCGAACCCCACTAGGACAAACTTTCATGTGATGATATTTGTCTTTGTTCTGCCTAGGTGTTAAAATATATATTTAAGTATTATATTTGTGATTCCTCAGTCTTCCAATGTCTTTAACACAAATGCTTTACGTGACTTAGCTGGGAGTCAGGTTAATGTATGAGATGTTGTATAAATTATATTAGTATATCAGTAGAAGGGCATCCACTGTTAGCTTAAGAATTTTGTCCATTATTGTCCCTTGACAGGCATAGTGGCAATTGGTCATGAGTTACCGGCAGAATAAAATAGTATCTTCTTCTGAAACGGGTCTCGTAAGGGTTGATACTTAGGTGATAGAATCGAAAGACAGCGGTATATTTCGTAAAACGAAACAGAACTGGTATGGTCAGCATTACTGTCGCGAAATTATGCTCTGCAAATGACAACACGCTAGCCCAGCGCGGCAATTACGGGTACTAGGGAAAGATTCTGATGATAATAATGATGATTAAAATATTTGTTATTATTATTATCACTATAGTTTACTGTAAGGAAAATTAATATTTTTAAGTCTAGTTTATAAATCTTCGACAATAATAATAAGATCAAATACACATTTAAGATACGAAAGAATGTTCGTATTTTGTTTACGTGGCTGAGTCAGCCGTTTAACTGAACTTTTTGCACGTAGTAGAAGGTATGTTGAGTAAAAATAGGGTAAATTTTATCTTGTTCAAACATACAGTTCCTAGGGGATTCAAGTTAATCTTCCGGTGGCAACCCTTAAATCACGCGGGCACAGTGGTAGGTAAGATGCTTTTTATTTTATGCCATCTGTCTACGTACATGTCTAGCTAGTTCTTATAAAGTAGAGTTGAGCAGTTATATCTGAAACTTGAACTATAGGCTAAAAATAATAATTTACGAGGAATATAACAATTACGTCGATTAGATCTTACAATATATAATGTATAACTCATGATTCCGTAATATATGAACACACGGTTTGAATTATAAGAAATCTGTATGATACAGATTTTCATACAATACTTAGGAAAAACTCCTTAGGAGTTCTGTCCAATACCTATAACTTTGAGGTAAACTATAAAACACTCTATTTTCAATACTTTGCACGAATAATAAGTTGTTGAATACTAACCTCTTCAAACCTTAATGTAGATAGATAGCCTAAGTAACTAAGTACTTTAGCATCCTCGCTATGGAAATATAAAAAAATATTAACGTAACAAGAAATAATTCGTTTCATTTATAAATTTTTTCTTGTGTAATAGTATTACTCAAACTTTGAAATAAATTAATTTCAGTTTAACACGCGATACTCTTTTGATATATAAAAAGTCGTGCCACGGTGTTTGTCCGAGAGGAACTTCCAAACTACAGCAAAAAATAGTAAAATCGGTCCAGATTTTAATATTTTTTGCTTACAGTTTGATCCAACATCAGGGATAGGATAGTTTATATTTTAATTATAAATATCTAATTGGCCCGATGTCGCACATGCTAGTGATCCTATCTTGTGTGTCAGGGGTCGTGGGTTCGTTTCACACCCAGAGCATATATTTATATAATGATATTCGTGTTTTTTCTGTTTGGTTGTTAAATAAATGTATTTTAGTAGTATATTTGTGATTCCTCTGTTGTCTGGTATTCGTAACACAAGTGCTTTAAGCCACTTACCACGGAGTTAGATCAATGTATGAGATGTCGTAGGAAAAAAATAGTTGATAGGACACCATCTGTCATCTTAGCTTGAAATATATAAAAAAGGACATATATATTTAATTTACTTTGATTTCAAGTATGAAATAACATCACACACACTCACTCATTTTTTTTAAAGATAGCGAATACATTTACTCAGGATTTTAAGAAATTTGAGCGGACCATTTAAAAATATGCATATTTTACTTCGTGCTTCGTTTGGCACGGAACTGAAAGCCTTGGCGGGCATTTACATGGCGATTGGCACGTTATTCGAACTTGAGTCAAGCAACAGTAAATATACACTGTCAGTTATTCGCTTTCGTAACCTGGCACAAATCATTTTAGGTCAGCAATAAAATCAAATCAAGTAAAACTTTCGTGCCAGATGTCTTGTTTGAATGAGGCGCCTTTTATTTCAGGCAATAGTGTTCGGAAACAACTTGAAAAAAGTTTCGTGAAGTATTCACAAAGAAATGTTTACAGTTATTTGATGTGAGCCAAAGTGCTATATTTCAGATTAAATATTTGACTGGAACTAGAGTAAACTGTAAGTAACTTATTTGTATTTTTAAAACGATACCGTATTTCAAAAGTTTAAAATTAATTTCAAGTCGTATTTCAAGATATGTAATAAAAACTCAATTATAGAATTAATCAAATAATAAAATTACGTAAAAATGTAATTTTATTTTTTTTACAAAACATCGGGTCACGAAAAACCTATATAAAAATGAAATATGGTGGGATCGTGTCCTGTAGGATATTTTTAGGAGGATCGGATACTGTTAGGATAGGATCCAAACAACAAATATGATGTTCATTGTAATACACCCAGAATGTTTCAGTTGAGGAGAATTTATTTAATTGTTCAAGGACAATCGTCTATTATTATTAATTTTTATCTAAAATATGAATTCATAATGCGGCTTTAATTATAGGCTACCACGACATGCAACTTACTTGGTAGGAAAAATATAGAAAACAAACAGAAATAGAATTGATTAATTAAAAAGTATATTTCTAAGTACGTTTCTATGGCAACCGACGTACTATTTATAATTTTGGGATCGAGTTAAACCACTGATGCAGTTACCGCGATCACGGTGTCTCAGAATTACTTGTTTAACTTAGAAAGACCTGATGAATGTGTCCGGCTTATGTTTGTAATTGCAAATGTTTTCTTTTTGAGTAACGTTCTTTTGAAGAATTTCAGTAAACACATTAGTTAAGAAAAATCACAAATAGAGATGCCAACGAATAATAAATATAGATTCTTTTTTTGAAAAACGCATTCCAGAACACCGATTAGTAGTAACCGATTTAAGTATTTTAAAGTTTCTTAATTTGTATATCTCCTACTTTATTCTAAGTTTAATATTAAAATAATTTAACCATGTTATTTGATATTCAATATATACTCATTTGCAAAAAAACGGGCGGTTTTGATTTTGTATCTTCTTTAAAAAAATACGGTAACAAAATGATTTCATTCATTTATACATGTTACTGGCCGGTTATAAAAATACAAAAACTGTACGTTCTAAATTCAAATTTTCGTTTGATGCTCGTTTTTACAGAAAACCACTTTTTATCCTACACTTTTGGTGCGAAGAAGAAGATTCTAAAAGAAAACCATGTAACCAACCACGGGATGATCGTTTTTTTGTGAGTCGCGCATTGAGTAATCGCAAGTCTTCGTATGTGGACCTTAAGAACAACCTCGATCAAATAAGAAATGTGCATATTAGTCTATGGAAGATTAGGAGGAGGCTTCTCGCGGCCAATATACGTAGTCATCGCCCGGCCCGCGGCCCTAATTTACTCTGTGAGCACAGAGTTGCTAGGCTTAGGTTAGCTCGAAATTGTGAGTCATGGACTCAAGAAGACTGGGATAGGGTATTGTTCTCCGATGTAGCCAGGATATCTCTGTTTGGTGAAGATCGACTTTTTTTTTGCAAATGAGTGTATATATGAAAGGAATACTTCTTTGATTTACGATAATTTTTCTTAGTTATTTTCTTAGTCATAAATAAGCCGCTCATAAATAAGCGACCTGGCCTCTTTCCCCGATGACGCTAGAACTGACATCAGAGTCAGTCAGCATTAGGGTTAGTCCAAAAAAAAAAATGTGTAATGATTGTGTGATTTTTGTTTTTAGTGCTTTTGTACATTAGGTTATATTCACTAATGTAATATCGCGTATAGTATCACGCATTTTATAAATCAACTGTCAAACGAGGCTTTTCCGCGAGATTTTCATAATCTTTTCCTTTATATGAATTTTCTCTAGACAATAACAACCACAACAAAAAAAGTATAAGCGAAAAGCCTTTTAAAGAAATTTATTTGTATCTCTATGCATTTAATCGCAAAGAAGTTCTTTCTATCATCACCTAGTTAAAACTTAAAAGGTATTGTGGAAAGTGACGGCATTGTGAATAAGCCAAAAATAAGGAAATTTTAAAGAATATAAAAGTGTAAAAAGTAATCATAGGATAAGCTATCATTGAAAATCGATAAAAAATGAGAAGCAATTTCTATTTAAAAAGCGCTCAGCCCTCCAACTTGGATAGAAATTAACCTCTTCACGGATTGAAGAGAGGCGTGAGTGACTTTCTCAGATCCAATCGCTTTAGCCTCAATTGGTTTAATCTGCCAGTAAGCTTCTTACTTATGCCCTCATGGGCTTCCAAATTATTCGTTAGAACTGGATGCCTTCATTTTACATAATATGTTAATTATTCGAGCAAGTACTCATATTTTCAATCGGTGACTGATGGTCACTTGTTTTTGATTTCAGAATGCAAAAATTTTAAACTAAACAAATCCTCTACTTTCTTACATTATAAACATTTTTTACTTGAGGCCGACCTCATACAAAAAAGTCTATTGATTTAGTATTTCGCTCTCATCTATTTCTACCGACAAATTGCAGTGTTTCAGTTACTGTGTTCTGGTTTAAGAAAGGCAAGGATAATAATAACTAAAAAGGTTAGCAACTTTAAAGGTTGCACTCCAGGATATCACTAGATATCCTTGTGATATTAACAGCGTTTATAGGCTGCAGTGACGCGTGATCATGCGGATTGTATGTCCGAAATGGTATTGTTGACTTATTACTTGTAAGATATGTAAGAAAACACATAAAAATAAGCATGAGTGTGAATGAGAGCGATATACCAACATCGCATTATTTTCAAAAATGTAATTTTAAATATTTCATATTCATATAAAATAGCTAGAATAAAAACGAAGAAATCTTATAAGTTAATAAATCAAAGTTAATTAATATTGAAGTTTAATTTTGAAAGGAAACATTGATTACGGCTCTTAGAACAACTTTTAAACTCAATTAAAAATATTTCCGGTCCTCCGATCAGGAAAATGAGAACAATTTGGGGGAGTTGTGTACAAAATATAGGATCGGGCACAAGCTGGTTAGCTAACAAGACCCCCGTCAATATATAGACTGCGGTGTACCATCGACATTGATGGGGGTCCAAGTCCATATTGCAATCTGTAGTCGAGATGGAACATCGCAAAAGGTGCTCGGTTATTTAAAACTTGCCAAACAAGATTGGAATTCTGTTTATGATAGGGAAAATATACAGCTTTGTCTTTTTTTTAAGTTTACTTTGTGCCAAATTGAGTTAATGTCGCTGCAGTGCAATGGACTTAGAAATATAGCAATAAAAAAGTTAAGTTTAAAATCGTTATTATCTAGAAATAGGGCTCAAATTAAAATATAGTTTTGTAAAACAATAGCTTTTGTTATTAAGGAAACTAACTAAGATATTAATATATGTCTAATGTTTCTGTGTTTCAAATAAAACTAGCTTTTGTCCGTAACATCGTCCGCGAGCACATTGCAAATATTTATAAAGTCTAAATACATTGAAAAGCTGTTATAAATAGATCACGATATTATCAACAAAAATTGAGCTTTGAACGTTAGTTGAAATTACTGCATCTTATAACTTTATTTACAAGTAAAAATAGCTAAGAAGTATTATGTTCGCAGAAGTACTTTTATATATAAATATTAAATGTACTTCTGCGTATGCTAAATATTTGCCAATACTTAGCTGTCGGTATGAAATAACTAATATTATGTTTCTAAAATGTACACCGCAAATAATGCTATATTATATAAAAAAAATATATATCTCAAATACTTAAAAGATAAACAAAAAAAGGTATAAACCCCAAAAAAGTTTTAATATAATAGAATAATTATACTTAAAAGTTTTTCGCGAATTGCTGCAAGTTACGTTCAGTTAGAGACCATATATAATATTAGTTTCGATTATTTTTGCAAAGATGGTAAGAGAAAAATAACAAGAACTACGGAATGTAGTAATTTTTTATCAGTTTAGAAAATAAATCGGGTAAGTTAATATTATTATATTGAAAATAATTATTTATTTTTCAAGTAGTCATACTTTTTAAGTAAAATATTAATTAAATTGTTCAAGTAAAATAATTAATTATGTGGTGTAATTCTTAATCATATGCTTATCATATAATTTCTATTCGTTTATTTTTTTCTTTCTTTCCTCGTTTATTTACTGATACGAATACTTCTAACGAAAGCAGACTCATCTCCTTATAGACATTGACGTAGGTTTACAAAATATCGCATGGCATTCTAAAGTATATATTATTTACAATATGACGAAGGATGATCAGCACTTAGGAAGACGTTGCTCGGAGAATACATAGGGACTGAGCCGAGCATACATTATTATTTTAAGCGACGTAACTGCCAAAAGTACTCTTGTGAGAATATGTGTTTTATATTTCGTAGTATAATAATAAAATCCGTCTATACTAAGATACTAAATTTCAGCACATATTCAAGCTTAAAGCTTATGAATACAAGCATAATTTTAGTTTCAAAATTATTATTATATGTTGGAGCGATGCGATAAATTTGAATTTACTGTTATATTATATTCATTTATTTATATCGCATGACCAACAGCAATCCAATTATAGTCAAAATAAAGTTAGCAAAAGTGGGCTAATTAAACATCCATGTTTAACGGCCTGTTTAGTTCGACTTCTGAAATGCCTGAGACAGTCAGTCAGGTGGTCAAACAGACTAAACATGCAGTCAGACAGTCAGACAGCTTCTTATGTTACAAGAATTAACAGGCTACTTACATTTAAATAAAATTATATGATTTACTTTAAACGTTTGAGAACAAGATTTAAACAATTGTACTTTAACCTTAAAGCGCATTCTCTTTACTTTAAGAAAATTGTGCATATCAAAATGGCGGGGATTAAAAACAATCGATTAAAAACACATCGTGAAGCCAAAAAATCTAATATAATAATAATAATAATCTAATAGTAATTGCCGAACAACCAAATCTGTAATTGCCATCACGCTTTGTAGAACTAGACATATTTTGGTAAAGAACGTCCTTAAAATAATGAACAATTTTCTATCAAGGCCTATATCTGTGGATATCTCACGCTAACATGATGACGGTGGTCCATAAAAGTTCCGGAACTCCAGCACTATCACCAGAATAAACATCATGACTTATTTATCATTTATTAATAACATCTTAAGAAATAAAATGAGGTTGTTAGTTACTTCGGTGCAAGAAGTCAAACAAACGAACATCTATAAAATTAACTACTTTTTAAATAGCTTTAAAACTCAGTTTACTTAACTTTGTACATTTTGTGCTAGACATTTCGGCAACCTTACGGCAGCTGTTCTTAAGATCTTCAATCTCTCTTCTAGCCATTTAAAAGTTTTATTATCAGAAGAAAACGCGTAAATGCTAGAAAATATTAAATACTAGTTCTATAAAAGTTAGAAAGAAATGCTAGGCTTACCTTCTATGCCGGTGCATGATGTTAAAGATGACCAGTGCAATGGCGGCTATGATTCCAGCAATGCACAGGGCGGTCATGCAAGCGAATAGCGGCAGAGAGACCGTTCGTAATTCGTTTACCACCACCGTGCGGTCGGGAGGTACTTTACCACCTGCAAAGAATATACAATTTAGTACCTGTACCAAATACATTCTTGAGAGTCACTAGACATAATTGTATCCACCTGGTAAACCTGATGTCCTGGAAAAAGTTTGTTCAGGAATGGATTGAACGGCTTGTATATTCATGTACTACAACTGGACATGATAAAATGTGGACACATCTCGATAATTGAACGTTTAAATACATTGTTTTTATTAACAACCATCAGCTGTGAGGTACAGGAAAAGTAGAACAGTACCTCCCCCTGTACCAGATGTCGTAAGAGACGAGAAAGTAACCAGAACTGACAATTAGCGGTATATACATCCGAGATATAGATCCAGTGCAGCAAAAAAGTCATCATCGTCGTGAAAGCTGCGCTCTGCGATTGCCAACACGCATGCCCAGCGTGGCAATGGGTAAAATTCCCCCATTCTTGGGCAGGCCTATGTCCAGCAGTGCATTTCCAATAGCTGGTACATATGATGATGATTATTAACAACAACTGAACACACTCAGGACTTTATCGAGGGTAAAGTTTTAAGAAAGGGCGACATATAAAAAGTAAAATTTCTTTAAGATGATAAAAATTTTCAGAAACTTCATTAGCTACGTTTTTGCTATAATTAGGTTACTGTAATTGGATTTAGAAAGTATTTCTTCTAGTGTTGTTATTCGTATTTTTTTTAATGATATGACGATATTTTCAAAATATAAACATGACAATAACTTGTGTTATATTTTAAAAAATCCGTTTAAGCGACTTAAGCATTTACATTTTAAATGGGTTAACATTTTCTGTTTAGTTTTTAGTATAGGTTTATATTAAATATGTTTAAAGACATTTATTTCTTATAACTAACATACTATTAGAAATTAATGGCAGTTTACTTAAATGAGATTATTTTACAATGAATTAAAGGTATGTTATTTTGTTGGTGCAGCGCATCGCAACCTATTTACGACTCGATCATCGCTAAAACCGAAGGAAAACAAAAAATCTCACTACGAATATTTTCGCTGCCAACGTAATAATCAAACATAATAACACAAAAAAATAACTTAACATGATTCTACAGAACTTTCCTCTTATTATGTTTCGCCAACAGTGATCTCGAAAGGAAAGGCACTTAACATGAACCGAGATCGCTGTTCACGCGCGACTATGTTTGAGTTGTACGTGTGTTTGAGCGAGTAGTGTAGAAACAAGTGCATATATTTTTTGATTATATTGGTATCTCACTTAGTATAGTTATATACGTAAAGTCGCAGAAAGCTCTTGCAGTAGCGTATAAAGGATCTGGGCTACAGAATTTATACATGATACAGATTACAGGATACGATCGCCAATGGTGCCGTAACATTTTAATATTGAGACCACGCACCTACAACTACAGCCTAATAACGATCGCTTGAGAAGGCTTATGTCCATCAGTGGATGTCCTACGACTGATTTAATGGTAATGTTGATATTTCACATTATAAAAGTGTAATTGGTATCAAATCATTACATTTGATTACACAATACAAAAACCTTATTGCAATTTAAATGCTCGGTAGCAAATCAAATTAAAAAAGCCTTATTCAAGTAGGCCAATTCGTTTTCAAAAAGCAAGCACATTCGAATAATAAAAATCGTCAAAATCAGAATAAAACTATTCATAATACTGATGACCCCATGGGATCATAAGAGTTATCTAATGTAAATTAGGCCTACCTTGTACTAGTCAGTTGGCACCAGATGGGTCTTAAAACTAAGTTTAATGCAGGGTTCCTTGATATGATGGTCACCTTGTACATCAGATAATTTTTTTTTATTAAATCTACATAGAAAGATAAAAGTAAGGGTTTAATTTACAGATTTATGTACAGCGACGGAAATTCAAATTTAAAAATACCTGTGCGTGAATTATATACAAGAGGCTATGTGATTCTCGGATAGGTCGTATGTCGTATGTCGCATCGGTTTATGCCTACAAGTCTACTCAATGATAGCTACGTACGTACGTAGATAAATATAAGTACCGCCTGATACCCCTGGGATGCGCTTCTGAGATCTCCTCTAATGTGTAAATTCATTTATTTTCTTTTAGATAAGTCTGACTCTGTCGTCACTTTGGAGTCGTACTTGAAATAAGTTTAGAGCGAGTTCTCTAACGCCACCGCTGGATAAGATTTGGCTAGAAACTTTGTATACGCCATGTAAGTGTTTAGCTGATAGCTAGTGTTCTAACGCAAACTTAAGTTGTTCTTATTGAAACGGTTATTTTGAATTGACTTTTAAGAGTTGATTGAATCACCAGTTTCTAACTAATGCAAACCAATGTATCGATTACAAATAAATGTCTATTGTAATATTTGAAATATTGTTTAAATTGTCGAATAAAGTGCAGACTTGTTTAATATGTATAGATTTAATATGTAGAACAGTACCCCGTCTTGTACCAGGCAAATAGTTGAATTGCGATAATGGAACTAACCCGACAGATGGCGGTATATTCACCCAAACCAGCGTGGATCAATTGCGAATGCTATCACGCCTGTCTTACGCGGAAATTGTGGGTGGGAATTTCATAGGCAAGCCTATGTTTTACAGTGATGATCATCCAGACAAAATAGCACAAATATTAATTATGTAAATATTTGCCCTGAGTGGGGATTGAACTCACGAACCTTGTTGTACAATATAGTATTTGCTGCTATATGCGAAAATGGACCCGTCAAATTATTATAATCAAATTTTGATGAATGAACTATTTATATTGATAAGTAACAAATACGTAGTATCAGTTTCGTACAAGTATGGGTTTTTTCAAAAAGATATCAAAACCATTAGGAATTCAGCAACATATATGGGACTGTAGGCGTCCTATTCAGTAACTACTCTCCACGCAATTTTGGTGCAACATTGAAGTAAAATATACGTAGCGGATACAAGTTTCGTAGCAGAACTACGTTTAGTGTTATGGTAGAAGACGTAGCAAATTCACTAAGAACTTTTGCTTTGCTCTATTTCCTGAAATTGTTATTCTCGTGAATTATGTTAAATATGTTTTTAAGTTAACAACAAGATATGCTCCGTTCTTATTGGTCGTAGCGCTTGTCACGGTTTCCGATATATAGTCTATTTCAATAGGGTTCTTCGTCTATCTATCATTGAAGGGTTTTTTTAACTACCTAACTAATATGTAACTTTAGTTCCTTTATTAGTATTCAGTGCCACACATACCACATTGGTCGAAGACTTTCCACTTGAGACAATGGTGTGGTATTTGCAGTTTTTTAAACCTGCCCAGACTAAATAGATACAATGGTTAGCCTCTTTTTTTAATTATTGCTTACATGTCTGGACTATGTGAAAAAAGTGTATGTACAAGTCATCAAATATAGGAATCGAGATCTTAACTGATCACATGAGGTAGACCAAATAGCAGTGTTCATATTGCTGTATTCCGGTCTGAAGGGTGAGTGAGGCAGTGAATTTACTGGGTAATCTGGCGTAATATCCTCGAGTCACCAGTTTGGCAACACGTTAATCATATCCTTGTAATATTACAAGCCGCTACAGGCTTCAGTGACGCTTACTATCAAGCGGACTGCTTGCTTGTTTGTCGGCCTGGCCTAATAAAAATTAATAGTTGCCCCACAACATGAGAATTACATGATACTTTTTTATCCATATTAATTTTAAAAAATATTAGGTTCAGAAATAAGCAGATATTGTGACAAAATATCTTTAAGTCACAAGGTTGACAACGCGCTTGGGATACAAGCGTCTATAGATTACTGTGACTATCTTTTGGTTTTAAATATATCATCATATCAGTCATAAAACGTCCACTGCTGGACAAAGGCCTCCCCAAGTAATCTCCAATAGGACACATCTGGTCCTGTGGCCTGTGTCCAGCGCGATTCTGCGGTTTTAGTCAGATCGTCTGTCCATCTTGCGGGTGGACGCCCTACGCTGCACTTGCCGGTACGTGGTCTCCATTCCAGAACCTTACAACTCTATCAGCCACCGATTCTGCGTACCAAATGCCCTGCCCACTGCCACTTCAACTTACTTACTTATCCACCGGGCAATGTCGGTAACTTTGGTTCTGTTACGAATCCCCTCATTCCTGATTCAATTGCGCAAAGAAACTCCAAGCATTGCCCTCTTCATAGCTCGTTGGGCTACTTTCAGTTGGGAAATAAGGCCAATGGTAAGAGAACACGTTTAATATATATTAAAATATATATAGCAATATATTATTCTTTATATATTCACAAGACAATCAGAAGATTGGCTGGATCTATAATATAACTAGGGCGCTTGCAGAGATGTACAACGCTTTCCTCTGTATCAAGTAGTCAGAGGCAAATAAGTAAAGGTACAAACAAAAGATGGTGGTCTATCCATCCGAAATAGCGTAGTTAAAATTTAGTAACAGGGTGGATATATACAGCAGAATCCTCGTCGCGAAGCCTGAGTTTGCTATCAAAACGTATCAACAATAGGAAAAACTCCAAAATGTCGTTTAGTTAGCCGTAGTATGTCCACTGCGGACACGGTGGACGTTCTACGGCTGATCATCATACCGGCCATTCGAAGTCCACTGCTAGAGGATAGAGGCCTCCCCTAGAAAAGAGGACTTAAGCCCATAATTGCCGCGCGTGTTGGCAATCGCAGAGCGCAGCTTTCGCGACAGGGATGCTGCTGCTCATTCCATCCGATGCATTTGAGCTGGATTACATATGAAATACCGCTATCTGTCGGTAGTGACACCTTAGTCACCTCTTACGGCCCCTGGTTCAGGGGGAGGTACTATTGTACTCTGCCGGTACCCCACGGCCCTCTGGCTGATATGATAATTAATATATAACGCCGACCTTGGGATATTCATTTCCCCATGTTCTCTGCAAATTTTCCTACTCTTTTTATCTTATCTATCTATCTTCTACACTGCAACACTGAACTGTGGTTTATTTATTTTGTTTAATAAGATTACAACTACCCAGTAACTTAATAATAAATTAGCAATCATTTCTCGTTTCACGCATTGGAATAAATTGTACAATTATTTATTAACTGGAAAAAACTTAATGAAGAAAAGGTGAAACGTGAAACGTTATTCACCCTGAACTGCCTTATTTGCCTGCCTTTATCTGTGAATTCCGCCTTCAAATCATAAAAACAAAGTGGTATTCTTAATCTATTCAATGAGTTTTGTTGTTGCGTAGTTTGGAAGCGTACAGGTGTACAAAGAGACAGGAATATTTAAATACAGACTTTTTCCTTGTATTATTTAATAAAACAACAAAGTAATTCAATTCTGTATTTAAATTATGTTCTTTGAAAGGTGAGTGGACAAATTAATTCAATCATCTATCAATACAACTTGTTGTTTACATATTTGACTTAACAACAACTTAATAATATGTATTATTTTTAATTTATCTCAGTTGTCTAATACTTGTAGATAGGTAAAACAAACGTGTACTTATGTATATTTATTTTTAAACTTTATAATTATATATTTAATTAAGTTTTGAAATAGAGTAAAATAAAAGTATACTTTGAAGTTAAATAAAAGCGAGTGAAAGTAAAGCAAATAAAACCGGTAACGCGTTTTAAGTTTTAAGACATACCGGTTGACGCGCTCGTAAAATGCTCCCCATAAACAAGAGATGGCATTGTAAGACGTGTTGACATTGTAGCGAGCGGAAAGCGCACTTTGAACTTTAATATTTATGTGTATATATATTTCGCAAGTGCCAGGTTATTATTTATAGTCTTAAATCTTATTAAAAAGAACTTAAATCGAGGTTCTATTATATTATAAAATGAACACCTTGGCAACGACGGTGTTCTTTTTACGAAAGCCAGCTGATATACCAGCTTCCATCACTTCCATCTTTATCTTATTGACATTTTAGTAAAAATATATTAATGATTCATACAATAATTTGAAGATTCTCAGTAAGTGACTTCACCAGCGAAGAGGAAATATTGCAGGCAATATTTATATTAATTAATATTTTATTATGAATCATTGATCACGTGATCTTATTGAGTTCACGTGATCACCTGTTAAAATTAAAGTAAATTAATCCAATTTGTAACAGTTTGAACACTAAATATATAGGGCGTATATAAATGAAAAGTTTACACATAATTAACGGACAATTAGGTAATTTTTAATTTAAAATTAATATCGTTATTTGATGCGCGCGTATGTAGATTTATGAGTCAGATAATGATATTATATGTAACATGTCATGCGAAGGTTGAATCAGTCAACATTAAAGTGGGATGTATGTACAATGTATACGTACCGACCCACCGCTCCCTGTCAAGCCACGTCAGGTTGTCAGCTTGCGTGTCATAGTAACCCAGCTTCACGTAGTGGTTGTCTGCCAGTTGCTCGATTTGTGTAAGCGCTATTCTGTCGCCTTGGGACGAAAACGCCACCAAACCCTAAGAACACACATAAACAATATTCAAGCGCTTGAACAACTTCTATATTTGTAAAATATAATAATATTCCTGCATGATGTAATTAAATACGATCTTAAATGTTCATATTATTATGACTATCGTTTTAAAAAGTTTTAATATTTTTTATTATTTTAATAACAATTTCAATGAGGTAATAAATAGTTTGAAAACTGCCAAACGATGACAGAAGTAAAAATGCATTTGAAGAATAAGAGACTACTAGTTAAATCTTTGCCTTTAGCGATTGTTTAAAAATATATTCCATTCGATAAACAGGCGAACGCACTCATTCACTTGGTGTGAGCGTCATCTCAGTAACAATTAAAAGTAAAGTTAGCGAAATGATTTTTTTAGTTTATATACGTTAAAGAATGCTTAATAACAATAATAATATACTTTTATTGTACACAAAAAGTTGCATGAAGAAAAAATAAAATTTATAAATTATAATACAATTGGCGGCCATATCAGTCAGAGCGATCTCTTCCAGGCATCGAAAAAATTGGATGGACATAAACGAAGAAAATGAGAAAGGGCAGTACGATGTTGACTACTATTTCTGCGCTCTGCGATTGTCCAGTGCGGCAATTATGGGCAACATTCCTCCTTCCTGGGGGAGGCCTATGTCGAACAGTGGACTTTCAATGGCTTGTATGATGATATTAAATATATATGTAAAATATATTTTTCTTAGTTTAAATTTTCCCGCACAGTCGCGCGTCTAATGTCATTCAATTTTATCTGTGGTAAAATAATTATAACCTAAAAACGTCACATTGTCATAATCTGAGAAATTACCTGTTTAAATAAAATACCACTAAAATTGTTGGAATTTGGAACTGACATTGTAAATAATAACATTAGATGTCGTTTCGTTTCTTTTCTTACAGAGAAACTCAATTGTGTTTGATTGACTGAGTCCTCCAAATTACACATTGGATAATATAATCTTATATACATTAGTATATTTCGGTTTATTTCCCAACTATTACATTTAAAGCCCAGATACATGTTTAAACCTTCTTGCGCACTGTTTATAAGCAAGCAATGTAATTATCAAGGGAATAACCGATTATTTCAATAATTAAGATTTATAGGCAAGCTAACTACCGATTTAAAGTCACAAACGTCTCAGGCTTACCCGTCAAATATCCTAAGTACATAAAAAGATAGGGTATTGTGCTCGCAACATTTAAAAAGGTCGAAAAATATGATAAACCTTATTTTACGTTAAGATATTTGCTATATTAACTGGGCATACGTCTGCAGATATAAATTAAAAGCCTCTGTAAAGATGTTGCGTGAGCGTAGGCGAAGAAAAATTGTAGACAATTTATCAGAAAGCTAAGCCTAGCTCAGACAACATAAGCACTTTAAAAGTCAAAAGAAACTATTTCTTTTGAAACGAGACATATTGCGAGTGCATTTAATAGCTTTGATAAAAATAAATATCAAAGTATAAACATTATTTTAAAGATATCTAGCTTTTTGATCGCGAGTTTTATTAATAGGATGATATTTGTGTGCCTGGGTGGTTAAAATATGTATTTAAGTATTATATTTTTGTAATTCCTCTATTGTCTGATGTCCGTTAACACAAATGCTTTAAGTGACTTACCACGGAGTCAGGTCAATGTATAAGATGTCTGAATTTACCTTTAGTATAATTTCTTAAGGTTACTCATCACATCAGCCATGGGGCGTCCACTGCTGGACATAGGCCTCCCAAGTGATATCCACTAGAATTGTTTTTAGTGGCCTGTGTCCAACGCTGCAGTACATGGTTTCCATTCCAGAATCTTACGGCTTCTAGTCAATTCTTGTAATGTGCCTTTCTGTATCTCTTATTTTAACAGATTAGCTGTGTGTAAAATTATAGCGAAATACTTTGAATAAAGGTAGTTTTCGAGATAGCACCATTTCAAGCTTATATCTCAATTTGGATAATGGATACAGGCCAAATACGATTGGTTCTATTGGAAATCAGTTGTGGTCTTATATTTCCAGCAGTGGACGTCTATATAGCTAATATGATGAACATGTTGTGTTGATGAAATTATTGGAGAAGTTTTTTTGCTACATATTAGTGTTTCACATAACCTACCTCGTATTTTTTCAGTACATATGTATGGAACATACCTTTTTTTCAGTCACATCTTATATTCAGGATAGCATTTTTATGGCGGTCAAAATTACTTTCCATAAAACCTACTAACTTGACCCTAAATGAATTATATATGTGATTTCTCTGTTGTCTAGAGTCCCTAACACAAGTGCTTTGAGTAACTTATTTCGAAGTCAGATCGAACTTATGAGTTGTTGGGTGAATTATTTACTTAGAATAAATAATACGACATTGAATTAACGGAATTTATAATGCATGAAAAATTTATTGTTTCTGGAGAAAACTCTAGTTAAGAATGACACTACACTGGGTATAAAATTTCACGGTGTCAATACCATAGGTCAGAGTCACGGAAAATAAGCTTTCACTTTTATTTTACTACGGCACAGAGTTTAGAGTAAAATGCACTGGTATTTGTGTGGTGAATTATTAAGCGGACTTCGTTGTTAATGAATTTAGTTGCAGACTAATACATTAGAATAAGTTTCGACTTTTATTTGCAACTTAGACCTGTTTGGTTAGAGTATATATTTCCGTAACAGAGGGGGAGACTAACCGACCGAAACAGCTAACTTTCGCTGTCGAGTACGATATGAAGGACGTGTGATTACGGTACAAAATTAATAACTTCTATCGTTATAAGTGCTAATAGGTATTTTTGACGAAGTATATTACTTTGTATATTTGGAATAAAACGTGTATACCTGAAATAATATTATTATCTTCTGAACACAATTAATATGGGCTTTAATTTCGACGGCTGGATGGCGCAGATAGTAGTAATCTTATCTTTTACGCTAATGGCCATTGGTTCGATCCCAACTCAGTACAAATATATTTACATGATGAATATTTATATTTGTTCTGAATCTGGGTGTTATTCATGTGAATAAAATTTTTATATTTGTATTTTCTCTGTTGTCTGATATCCGTATCAAAAGTTACTTATCTCGGATTCATGTCAACATAAGAAATGTCTTTTGAATTTATTATTAATTATTTTAATAAATAAAAATAAATCATTCTATAAGCTAAAAACAAACCACAAAGAAAGGAACCGCTTTAAATAAATCTTTTAAATAAGGTAAAATTAACATAGTCATTTCACTACACACAGTTAAATTAATACAATTCAATATATTTCTTCAAAAAATGTAATTAATAATGAAACGTGTCCAATGAAAAGGTCCCCAGAATGCTTGCAGCATTTCCACGCTGCACAGCAAGCGAGATCCTCTGCATTAGATAAAGATGTTTCCATCTTTTTTCCATACTCCAGATATTTCAATAGCAACTGGCACGAAATAATTAGTTTCCATTAAACTATATTTGCCCGTTTTAAGTCTGGCAGCCATTTCCGTTGTAGCACCAGATTTGGCTGCGGTTACATGTGAGGGACCAAAAGTATAATATTGTACGGTATATAGAAAGGGTGGGTTATTATAGAATGACGGTACAAATGTATGTATGTAGCTTGAACCTGGTTGCTATACCAGGTTCAAGCTGAACTGAAAAAGAGCCAAGTTAAAAGTACGGAGAACAAACAAGCCTGTTTGAATGGACTAATGCAAATGAGGAATGCTAAGTAGCAAATGGAAATCCATGGTGTCAGCCTACTCCCATACAAGCGATGTATATACATATTAAAGACACGTAACAGTTATTTCAATAAATAGGTTAAAGTAATATATAAGAGTACCTAATAAATGCTACATACCATTAATATTTTGAACAAAGAGGAAATATATATTTCTAAACAAAAATACAATATAGAAGACCAACTGAAATAAAAATACTACCCAACAAATCATCATATGCTTTTTCCAGCCAGGATGGGGTGATTCATGTAGAAGGTAAATCTGTATCATTTATTCATGTTATGAGTACATATGCTAAGATATGACGACAATTGAAGACGTAGGAAATCTTGCTTCAAGGGCTGTTAAAAGGGGGCATTTTATACGTTTTAATCATTTGATATAAACCACTATTCTCAGCATTTCACACATTCATTATATTAATCGAGAAAGCCAATGACGCATTCGTTGGTGCTTTTCATAACAATATAATGTATAATACTAATCACACAACGTCTCCTACATTGACCTAACTGATTGTATTACGAACATCAAACAACTGAGGAAGCACAAATACTTCAATACATATTTTTGACATCCAGACACAAAACAAACAAATATATAATCATATAAATGTTTACCTTAAGTGGGGATCAAACCCACGGCCCTTGGAGCATAATAAAGGATCACTACCATCAGCGACATTGGGCCCGTCGAATCCTATCTCGTACGCCAAGGGCCTTAACTTCGAACCGCACTGTTTAAATATTTATATTGCGAATATTTGTGTTTGTTTTTAGTTTTGTGATAAATATGTAATGAAGTAAATGTTTGCGACTACTTTGTTGTCTGATATCCGTAACACAAGTGCTTTATGAGACTTACCTCTAAATCATGTCAATTTATAAGATTTTGTATGAATTTATTATTATTATTTATTTCCTAGCATAAAACATTGCAAAAACAATAATATACAAGTCTTTATAAACGAGACATCTACTTTTGTCTACTGGGGTATCCAGCGGGTCATACCCGCTGGATTTTATGTGAGTGGTGTATTATTCATTTACAGGGAGACGTAAAGGGTTCCTCGCACCGTCGTCACCCTAATTACATTCTAATCATTCCAATTAAGTGTTTGTGTCTGTCGTAATGCCTGTGATAAATGTACACTCATTTATTTCCATTTTAATGGCATTTCTTAAGACTAATATAATCTTTCTTTTGTGGTACCGGCAGAATAGAATAGTAACTCCCACTGAACCAGATGTCGTAACAAGCGACTATGGTACAAGAACCGACAGATGGCGGTATATCTATCGGAAACAGTATAGCTCAAATGCACAGGGCGGGGATGGGCAGCAGTATACCCGTCCTCATAGTTGCGCTCTGCGATTGCCAATACGCTGGCGCAGCGCGACAATTATGAGCAAAGAACCTCCTTTCTTGGAGAGGCTTTTTCCAGCAGAGGACTTCCAATAGCTGGTACGATGACTATAGTCTTTCAATTATCTAAATCTTTCAATAAATAATATTGAACTTTCGATAAATACTAAGTTATATTCAAAATAGGGCGTTTTGTATTGTAATAGTATAATAGTACTTCTCTCTGCATTTATAGATGGCGTCATATCCACACCAAGCCACGTACGTAACCCAAATCCGACTATAACGTACAAAAATCCCTGAAAATTACGCCAAGTCTAGCAAATTCTTATCTCGATGTGTTTATTTTGTTTATGGCGTTCACTCATCATACGGTTATACGAATAAATGAGGGATCTACCGTCTCTATGGCACCGTGTGACGCTTTTAGGAACAATTGAAAGCAGAAGATGCTGATTGAGGACTAGCAGTGCGTGACTGGTGGTTGGAAGTCACTCCTTCTTGGCCAGGGAGGTGCCGAATCCAGTAAATTTTCTTGCTATGCCTCAGCAGTAAAATTTAAGTTACGGTATTAAGAATCAACAAAAAAATGATAGATTGAAGTGCCACCATTTTTTCTAAGTGACACGCCAATATATAACGCTTTAAGAAATTGTATGAACGGTTGATCTTTAAATTTGACATAGTCAAAATTAATGTAGAGATGAAATGCATTTTTATTAAAGGTAAAAATAAAATAAACATCACGCTCACTAATCATTAAGTTAAAGTAAACACTAATTGAAAAAAAAACAGGACTTTGGTCTTATTGAATGTCAAAATTTTAATTATGGATCCATTTTGACCATTAATTACATCTAATACTAATAAATAGTAAATTGTAAAACAAAACTGTGTGATACCGGAAAGGTGCCGTGAGGTACCGGCAGGGTGCTGTGAGGTACCGGCACAGTGAACAGTACCTTTCCCTGTACCAGGTGTCGTAAGAGGCGACTAATATAACAGAACCGACAGATGGCGGTATATCCATCCAAAACATTGCAGCTCAATGTACAGGCGGCAGCATTTCCACCGTAAAAGCTGCGCTCTGCGATTGCCAACACGCTTGCCCAGCGTGGCAATTAACCTATGTCAGCAGTGAACTTTCAATGACTGCTATGATGATGATGATGAAAACAAAACTACACAAAAGGAACCACCGAAACAAGTAGGTACTTTATTCGTATAAAGAGTTAGTGCTAACAATATTATTAAATTAAAGAATAAGAATTCGGGGTGAGACAGCTATCCCGCTCACAATAGGGATGAAGTGAAGTTATTTTGCAATTTACATGAAATCCCCAGTATTTGGGACACCGCATCAAATTGCAGAGAAACACGTGAATGATCTCACCCGTGGAAAAGCAGGCTCATGTATTTTTCATGGAGGTTTGTTCAGTAGTGAGACCTCATACAAAAGTGCCCTTATGAATTTTGTATTTCAATATTAAACTCAGAGGCAGAAATAATATTGGAACCGTTAGAGCTCTGTCCTTTAGAAGATTACTTGCTTGAACCCGGAGGTTAAAAGAGTTTTTATTGCACTGAAAGTGTCGTTTAATGGGAATAAATTACTACTTTTGAAATAATGGTTCTTGTTTATAAAAATACTAGCAGCGCCCCGCGGTTTTGCCTGCGTTAAGTGGAAGAATTTCTAGACTAACTTTGCAGACCACCTTATGCTCCCTTAAGAGACGATTTTCAAAAAAAATATTTAACGCGCGTTTTTTGTTGATTTTCAGTTAAATATTATATATTCAATTTGATACGAATAACTTAAGAAACAGCAAAGTTTCTTAAGTTAACTTTGCAATCCCGTTTTACCTCTTTAGGGGGTGAATTTTCAAAATTATTTCTTGTGGCTTCTTTAACCTACACTTACACCTGGTAAATATAAATTAAAAACTTCAATTTAATAAATAGTTTAATAACTTTAATTTATTAATACCTACATGCTATAGTTATGTAAGCTTTTTCAGTATAGTTTTTGTATTATTTCTCATAGGGTTAGTATAAATTTCAGTGATCTGCTCCCTGAGCAAACAAATATCCCTTAGCTTAATTATCAATATCTTAGTTTAATTATCACATTGCGGAACCTATATTTTTTTGTATTGTGGCTCTTTTTCTATGTTTATTTATTTATATGTGTGTTATAAGTGCTACAAAGAAACATGTTATCTATTTATTTCTATCTTAGAAAATACTAAACGTAGTAATAAGAAACAATACAACATAACAGTAACCAATTGAGCCGTGTGGTACCGGCAGAATAGAATAGTATCCCTCCTGTACTAGGTGTCGAAAAATGCGACTGAAGTATTGAAACTGATAAATGGTGTTATATTCACCCGAAACAGTGCATTTCAAATGCAACAGGGCGGGGATGGGCAACAGCATTTCCAATTATGGGCAAATTCCCCCTTTCTTGGGGAGTTCTATATTCAACAGTGGATGTATTACAACTGCTATGATAATTTAATAATACAAACATAGTATGCTATTCCCTAAATATAAGCGACAAGTGTGCATGCACATAAATTAAATTAGCACAAAGCCCCCATAATTTATGTTGACAAAAAAAAGTAATTACTTCACGTGTGGAAATGTGAGTGCCTAAGAAATATGAGGCATAACGCCGGCTGTCTACTTAACATGGTTGTTATCTGAATATATTTGCAATTTAATTTGGCAGCCGGTTAGTGAAACAAAAAGCTATGAGCCCCTGAAAAGTTACGATGACGTCGGAGCGCGGAACAATGCAACTTTGAACAATGAAGAACTTTAATACTGGCTACTCATAGCTGAAACATTCAAAGAATAAAATGGATGACCCGAGTAGACAGGAAACTTGTGAAAGTTGGACATAGCCATTTTACTTTTAAAGACGTTTGCCTATATAGATACACAACTATATCTAGTACATATCCTTTGAGGCGTAACACATTAAATTAAACGTAGCTTTAGAATAGTGGGTAGCTCCTGTTTACATATATTGTTGCAAAAAAGGTATTAGAATATTAACGATAGACAAAATATTTTTCTTATTAGTATATCACAATAATTAAGAAGGTAGGGTAATGTCATTAAGATTTATAAAGTGAAAAATTACCAGCAAAAGGTATTTTACTCAAAGAAAAGTCCAATGTTGAAACTAAAAACTTAATTAGAAAATAAGAGGAGCCCTGATTTTCACTGCATTAATTAATTAATGAACGAATTGCCCTTCTGAATTTATATCTTTAATCTAGATAAATGACACAAGGCGGAAAGCGAGGCACTTACCGATACACCGAGAAAAGATGTAGAATTAATGGCTTCGTAGATGTCGTCCGCTATCTTCTTGTTAGTGTACGTAAAGTTTTTCAAACTAAGACCGCTTTTTTCCAATTTCTCCATCGTCTTGTTAAAAGCTACGGACGAATTATTCACGCGTTAAAATTCAAAGATCTTAATCGAATATCAACTTAATTTGGCTTAGCTAACTTTAACAACGAAATTAATCGAATAGATTGTGTAATGTGCGAAGTTAAATTGTTAAAGTTAACTGAGCGTTTTATAAGGGCTAGGAGTGGGCTGTTGGCGGGAAGGCTGAGTGGTCCCAGGAAATTGAAAACTTAGGAATGTGGGCCCTTTATGATGTAGTCTTGAGACGTGACGCCACTGGCGGTTATTAAATTTTCGGGACGGGATCAATAACGTTTATAGTATCTTAAACTTGTACAAGTTTGTACTCTAAGATATATCTTGTTACCTCGGGCTCCAACACTAATTGGATTTCTGGGCCCACAGTTTCATATTTCAATAAAAGTTTTCTACTTTAATATTTTTTTTTATTTGTCTCCCTAGCTGTGTTCTTACATAATGTTTTTTTAGGTTGTTGATCACTTACCTTTTAACAACAACTGAATGAAATCCAGTATTTTTTTAACCGCATGAATGACGTATTTACTATATATCAATTAATAAGGTCCACGCTACAAATGATTGCAATTCATTATTTAAATATGTACTTATGCACATAATAAGTTGTATCATAAATCGTATATTATGTTAACTTTACTCTCATTTTTTTAATGTAAATATTCTCAAATTTAAGGCTTACTGTTGCCTAGCAACCGAATGTCTATTATTAAGAGACTCATTTCGCATTCTTCATTAAGCTGCTTGTCTTTCGTTTTGTCCTCGGGTCCCAGGTGGTTCAAAGTTGTTGGAGTTGTAAACAAGTGTAAAATTCAGAATGTTACCCAAAGCGACAGCCCAGACCGCGTCGTACGCTAGCGGCGCCTCTTGGTAGCCCTCGGGATACCTTTCTCCGTCGATATCATAACCTGCCTCCCGGAGCACCTCGTTGAGACGTAGCCTGCATCAATAAAAAAATTGTCACATAAAAAAGTTTAGCTTAATACCTATACTTACTAATATTATAAAGCTGAAGAGTTTGTTTGTTTGTTTGAACGCACTAAACTCCTTAACCGCTAGTTTAACTTGAAAAATGATTTCATACTGGATAGTTCATGTAACGGCTATTTATTATCTCCACTAAAATTCCTATTAAATGAGGATGAAGTCGTGGGCACTGCTAGTTTTATAAAACGAAAGAAAACAAAATATGCGCCGTAACATGAAGTATGAAGTGGAGTATATTAGTCAAATTATTACAAGTTATAACTCAATACTTAGAACTATATTTCATAATTTAATAATGAATAGGCTGCTGATCACTTAAAACAAAACAGTGTGTGATGTTTATTGTAGGCAACTCCAATATAGATACATCACTTTGTTCTTATTAACATGCAATGATACTTCAGGTACGGCTATAAGATACGGTATTAACTTTCTTTTTTCTACTTAGTTTTTTATTCTTTTCATTCTCATATTCTTTTCATAGATATTTTTACCATACCAGTCATTAGAAATTCACTGTTAGACATAGGCTTCCCCAAGAAAAGGGGAAATTTGTCGGCAATCGCAGAGCGCAGCTTTCACGACGGGGACGCTGCTGCACATTGCTGCTGCATCTCATACATTGTCCTGACTCCAAGTAATTTGTTTAAAGCACTTGTGTTACGGACGCCAGACAACAGAGGAACCACAAATATAGTACTTAAATTATTCTACTCATATATTTTACACTCAGATACAGAACAAACACAAATATCATCATATAAATATTTTTCTCTGGGTGGGAATCGAACCCATGACTCTTAGCGTACAAGATAGGATCACTACCATCTGCGCCAACGGGCCGAATAATACTATTATAGCTGTGCATTCGACCTCTGTCCTTTGCAAAAGAAATTATTCTTGTATGTGGTCTCGACGGTGAAGGGTCACTGTCTTTAAAGGCTTTGAGTTTAATTTCGAATCTATTCGTATGTCAAATATCAGGACATGTTAAAGTTGTATTAGTACTATCCAGAGGCTAAATAACTTATGTACACATCACCTCTCCCCCTCTCCTTTCGTAATTATTAGCTACCTAGAATTACATGCTGGAGATCAAAAACCCATCGTGGTAACTTTGATTTATATAAAATTAGCAGAACAACTTTTTTCGATGTCGATTTGGCTCAGCCATGTAAGAAGCAGATAAGAGTAATTTCGAATTATTGTGATAAAATGTATGGTTCAATTATTTATTTTCAGAAAACGGTCCAACAAAAGTAAATTTGAGCATGACAACGCCGTAATAAAGAACAATGAAAATGTAATTTTGATTTTCCGTTTCCGACATCGTGAAATGTAAACGTAGAAGCCCTCCAAAGAGAGTCAAATGCACACTTGACCGGTTTCATTAACGGTCCAGTTTGTACACAACCCTTAATAGGGCGAATCCAACCTTTTTATTTATGGCGTAATTTCTCCCCGCAGCATTATATAGGTTCTGTTTTCACTAATGGCCGAGTTTCATGTTTCTCATTAAAAAAGGGAAACGATGAAGCTGAACAAGTAAAACACTAACGTTTTAATGGAGCTAGTTCTACTGTTCGATGCCAGCGGAGGACGAAAATCGTCGGGAATAAGCCTTGGTACCCCGGGGGGTCTTCTTCAATCTTCGCTTTGTTTAAACAGTGTTCGTAGTGCTTGTTTTAATATAGCAGAGGGAGCAACTGAGGTAACTGGGAATTAATTATGGACGTGATTTGTATTAGAAACGTCTAGAAGACATTGCGCAAGAAAGGAATTTCACGGTATTTATTAAAATATATTAGGGAAAATAATTAAAAAGTTTATTTTAACTATTTTTTGCAAGTAGGTACCGGCAAAGGTACCGGCAAAGTAGAATAGTACCTCTGCACTAGGTGTCGTAAGAGGCAACAAAAGCACCAGAACCGATAAATGGAGGTATATCCATCCGGAACAGTGCAGCTTAAATGCACAGGGCGGGGGTGGGCAGCAGCATCCCCGTCCCGAAAGCTGCGCTCTGCGATTGCCAGCACGTTAGCCCGGCGTGGCAATTATGAGCAAAAAATCCTCCAATCTTGGAGATCTTATGTCCAGCAGTGAACTTTCAATAGGTTGTATGGTGGTGATGATGAACAGTTTTTTTTAATATTATAATCTAAGTGGTCACAAAATATGATTGTCCTGGACAAAGACCTCGAAATTAAGTTGTAATATAACATATTTTGGTTTATTCAAATAAGCAAACCAGGCCTATTTCATTACCTACACATTTGCAGAGCCAACGATCATCTGAACCAAGACTGCTGCCAAATAATAATGCCAAAAGCTTTGGTGTATTTCAGCTCTGGACTAGTATTTTAGTAGGTCATCCTAGCTCCACTTGATGTGATGAATTTGGTAAAAGCCATTCCCAAATAATTACGCATACATGTAGAAGATAACGTTGAAAAGGGAAACTGCTTTGCATTGGATGAGTACTCGAGTAGCAAAGCTCCAAATTTATTCAGACTCAAAGAGGGCGAAAAAGAGATTTGCTTTTGATTCTAAGATTAGCTGCCTCTTGTCAGTTGTATATTTATGAAGTTGTTGGTGCGACATTTCAATTTTCACTCACGACAAAATTGGATTTGGACTACTTGAACTCGGGAACACTCAAGGCTTTCGCAATTTCAATTTCTTAGTGTCGTATGTTATAGCGTTATTAAATTACGTGACTCTCTTAAAGTAAATGGGCCTTGATATCAATGTGGAATGGAATGCACTTAAAACGTCTGAGTAATTTATTAAAAAAAATGTTTTATTTTTCTTCAGATAAATAGAAATTGTCCCACTTAAATAAATGAACGTAAAATAAAACTCATCATGTAAGATATACTTCGAAAGCGTATTTTAAAAACAATAGCAGATGCCATTTTAATGAGTGTTGATATCGCAGCACACGCCCGCATTTCACAAATTAGTTTGTCGATATTCTCTTTCATTTATTATGTAGCACAAAGGATATCCAAAGTCTGACGACGCAGATAACAATAAAGCCCGTGGTGAATGGCGATAACGCGCATTTCGGCCATTTTCAACTCAACGTCGCGCGTCTGAAGAATAGAATATTATGTCCCGACGCGTAAAAGTTGTGACAAGAGGATTTGGATTGCACCTTATAAATGTCGCTCCGCCTGTTTTCGGAGCTCACAAAAGAAACGATTGTCACGCAGAATTCGGAACACCGTCCAATAATACTTTACCAGTCAGAAGTTAACGGAATGTTGAACTTGTTTGGTATCTTCGTACGGTTTTCGTTGAATAGCTTACTTTATTTGGATTTAATTGAGTCATAATGGGGTTAGAACATTTTCATCCACAGAATTTCTTACCTTTTATTTTATTTTGTAGTTTCAACTTCAGTTTAAAGGTCTTATAATGTGGTGTAAATAATTGTTTGTAGATCAAAGAAAAAAAAATTGCATGAGAATAATCTATCGTACATTTAATTTTAAATTATTATTTAGAATCTGTAGTTTGTTTGCTTCAGTCTAGCGTCAATCAGAATGGTAGTAGATTTATAATTTCTTTGAAAATAAATGAATTACTGACCTGAAATCTTCTGACGTCATTCCAGATATTGTAGTTTGATTGGCATTCTGGTTCCACATGAGGGCCTCGGTGGTGAGGTGGCCTTCGGCTGCTTCTCTCATCTGCTCCACAGTGCAGTCAATGCCTTCCCTCTCTAAGTTTGTCTCGAACCAATTATCTTCATACCAACCTGGTCAACAGAATAATATAATTTATATGCCAATAGTTGTATTGCTAAGGATTGAGATTTTTTGGAACAAAAAATTAGTATACGTGTCACTCTAGACTATACAGACTGTCCAACCCTGTCATGATAAGTTTTTGTAATGCTCCCTTAAATTTTGTAAACGAAACCGCAAAAAACGTAATGTAGTTATGACAATTGATTTTTTAAACTAAGCACCGAATACAAACTGCTCACAAAAATACCTGTTTTTCTAAGGAATTATTTCGTTTATTCCATGATTGATATTGATTCACAAAAAATTATTGTCTATTCCGCACAGAACAATACGATATTTCATAGATTGTCTCTTTTGAGATTATCTGAAGACATTGTAATAGAATATTACGCACACAAAACCCTGTATCCAAATAGCAACAAACCCATAAACCTCCTACTTTGTTACTACGCGATACACCGTTGGCATTTCTGTTTTGCAAAAATGATTTTCCTTTATCTGGCGGCGCGTTCTCCCGGCTATTATTTATCCCGTTCCTATCCATTTCCGTTGTCCTGTTTGTTATGAGAGCCCGAGGCGGACAAATGTGTGTTTGTCGTGTTCCCGCTTTGCTTGAGGCAAGGCGTTTTCGCTGAAGTCGAAAGCAATGTTTTTTAAGTGGCAATATAACTTTCTTATAATTTTTGTGACAGTTTGAATTGGAATGTTTGCTTCTGGTCGAGTGTATGCTTAGTTCATTATTTTACACTTTAAATTTTCATAATAATAACACACACAACGTCTCATACGTCGTATGTTATTTCCAATATCTTTTTCAGTTTCTCTATTATATTTTTTAATTATTGTTTTTTATGCTAGCACAAACACGAATGTCCATCTTATATATATATGTATATATATGTATGTATATATATGTCTGTCTGGGTGGGGGTCGATCTCACGTGTAATGGCTGCAAGATCGGGAGTCAAGCCGTCAAGGATATCTAGCAGACATTAATTTGCACATAGGAGTTATATCAACTTTACCAATAGTTGAAATGCTCTACTGGTATTTTTTGTATACATCAAGACCTACATTTTAATATGTAAATTTCATATATATATATATGAATTATTTAGTTACGAAATACAAGGTTGCAAATAAAAACGTTGCATCCGTATTGAAAGTAGGAGCAATTCCATAAATGGGTGAATAAGTAAGCTTCTTTATATTTATTTCGTAGCAATTCACTCTATTAGTCCGGCTGAAAAAAGCGTAATTGCTAAAGAGTTCGGCGCTCGGCAAATTACAAGGCTGCCTGTAAACTTTTTCTGACGTGTCTAATTTGCTGAAAGCGTCCATGGAATGTTTCCTCTTTATTCCACTTAACCCTTTGAAACATCCACGGAATGCTGTTGATCCTCCAGTGGGTCCGTGACAAACTACCGTTATTTTGGATTCCTGTCACGTCGCCACACTCACGGTTTAGGATTAAGAAGGATGAACTTGTTTTAACTAGCATTTAAAATTCACGCCTTTTTTTCAAATTAATATGCTGCTCATTTTTATTTACTATTTCGCTATTCAAAAATGGAGAAAACAAAACAAAGTTTTTACCGTGCATTCAATGACTTCCCTCTCTAAGTTTGTCTCAAACCAATTATCTTCATACCTGGTAAACAGAATAATAAAAACTGTATGCTAACAGTTGTATTGCTAAGGATTGAGTTTTTTTTGGTACCAACAACTAGTATACGGTAATTGGTGAAGTACCCGCGTAACAGGGCAACGTGTGAATGATGCCTTAAAATGGTAAACGTATACATATAACGTGAGGTACCGGCAGAGCAAAATAGTACCTCCCCCTGTACTAGGTGTCATAAGAGCCGGCTAAGTACCAAAACCGACACATGGCGGTATACCTATCCGAGACCGTGCCGCTTGCCCAGCACGGAAATTATAGGAAAAAATCCTCCTTGGGGATGCCTATGTCTAGCAGTGGACTTCCAGCAGCTGATATGATGATATACGCTACGGAGAATAGCGATTAAGCGGCTGCACTTTTATAGTATGTAAAAAAGCTTACTATATATATGTCAGGACTTGCTTTCACTAATACATATAATAACAATAATATAAATGTATCTGTTGAGTGGTGGAGTACCGGCGTAGTAGAATAGTATCTCCCCCTATACCAGGTATCGTAAGACTCGACAAGGTAACGGAACCGACAGGTGACGCTGTATCCATCCGAAACAGCGCCGCTTAAATAGTTCAGGATGGAGATGCGCGGTAGCATCCTCATTGTGAAGTAGCGCTCTGCGATTGCCACCACGCCAGGGGACAAAAGTCCCCTACTTTGGGGAGGACTATGTCCAACTGTGGACTTTCATTAGGAATTATCATAATTTAATTTAATAATTATAATAAAAAATTTTTATCTATATTTTGTTATCTATATTTTTTATATATTTTTATATATATTTTTTATCTAAATTTTTTAATTAAATTTGTGTGTTTTGCACCGCCTTATTTCCGCATATCATAAACGCAAATCATCCAAAAGAGGATTTGAAGATTAAAAATCAATTTCACGAAAATAATTTTAAGCAAATGGATTATGGTAGTACTATGGAGTTGATACGCATTCACTAGAGTTCAAGTATTTTTTTAAACCAAATAAAACCGTTCAATTGCACTACCCATAAATAATCTCGCGGTTAGCACATGAATTATGATATGAAATACGAATTACCTTGCACATCATTAAAAAATCCTTGACGGGCCCAATGACGCAGATGGTATCTTGTGCACCAAAGGCCCAATACAAATATTCCTAAGATGAATATTTGTATATGTTCTGTGTCTAGATATATTTAAAAGTAGGATTATATTTGTAATTCTTCTGGTGTCTGATATCCGTAACTCAAATGCTTTAAGCTACTTACCTAGGAGTCAGGTAACGTATGAGATGTAGTGTAAATTTATATATTTATTTATATAATTAAAGTGCATAGTGAACACGTAAATGTAAAAACAATATGATTACTTAAAGTAACATTCTGATTGTGAAGTATCAAGGCTATATTAGAGAATTTAGATTTTTTTAAATGGAATAAATCTACTAGTTCTCGAGACGCTCTAATATGACAATAATGCAGCTATCAAAATTTACCAAAGCGCTTCTTTTATTATATTTCTCATCACATTTATTTTTACGTTTTTGTTTGTGATCTTACAATACTTGAAAGAAATAATATATATGCGTCGTCGTAATATTCAAGCATCTGCGTATCCAAATGGATTGCCTCTGTTCAGGTAAACACCATACACGGAAAAGGAAATACTTATATCTTCTTTATATCCCACTTTACTGCGTGTAATGGCTTCCAGCCTACGACGTACGAAGGAGTAGTGTAATACGTAGGAATTATAGGTATAAAATAAGTAACTTGAGTATGTAAATACAAATACATACAATTTTTGTGCTTTTGACCCGATTAGTCTTTGAAACAGATTCATTTCAACTTGACATACACTGACAAATATTGATTAATAATTAGGAATTAGAACAATACAAGAAATGTACCTTCCATTAAAGTATGTACACCGCAATCAGTGAAATACGGACTTATTTGTAAAATCAACTCTTAGTCGCATGAAGTCACACGCGTTTCATATTCTACCGACACAGTAAAGTATCAAAGTCAGTGTATTCACAATTGTAGTTCACTGGCCCTTATATATGACAATACAACCTAACCCTAACTCAACTTAACCTGAGTAAATGAGCATAAGAAATGCGTCCGTGTTGTAAAAAAATCATAAACGCAACCCAAAAAAAAATGCAAGCATGACAATTCGCTTCGTTGGAGAGCGCGTCGATTATTTTTATATGAAGAGATCTCTTTAGTGGGTATTTTATAGGTCGTAATAAAGTTTTATTGCGGAAGAGAAAAGATTCCTGGGACGTATTAAGGTCAAACGGACGTTGATAACCTGCCGAACCCCAGTGACGTACTCTTGGCTGGCTGCCAGCTACAGGGACGAGAGTGGACACTTATCTCGCGAATTAAGTTAAGGAAATACCTTGAAACAAATTTGGGTTTTGAGTTATGGGAATGAAAATAAAGTCTTTCGTATGACGTTCGTAGTTTGAAGAAATCATTATAATACATTTTGTAGTAATAGTTACGTTATATCATAATTTTTAACTAGTTTATTTTATTGGTAAAAATTGCAATGCATGTTTCCGGTTTCACCCGCGTAGTCACCGTTCCCGTGAGAATAAATAGATAATCTAGCCTAAGTTACTCCTTATATTATAACACTTTGACTTTGGGGGTATTGTAGTCTTCCTTGATAACTGGACTATAACAACACTCGAAGAATTTTTCAAATCGAACAGCCGTTCCTGAGATTAGCGCGTTGAAACTAATGAATAAACTCGTTAGTTAATAATATTAGTGAAGAATTGATATCTGCCAGAAATCGAAAAAAATACTGGGACACACAGAAAGGACAGAGAGTTGTAACCCTTTTTAAATGTTGTCTTATTCTTCGCCTTAAGGAGCCTGGATAATAATACATTTCATAGGGATAGGAGTAATTTTTGAAAATTATTCCTACGAACTATGAACCACTATTTTAACTCCCCGTGGGTATATTTTTCAAAGAACCGGGGAAACTTTTTTCTGTTATTTAAATTCAAGAGCCCGTATAACAAATTTCATTGAAATTAGAGCTGATTTTAAATATTTTACATGGAAAATCAAAATTCCAATTTTGAAACCTTGAGAGTAAAATACGATGCAGACGACCTTAGCATGAGACTAACCTTATGTATCTATTATATATCGAATATCTAGAAGTATAATTTGAATACGGATATTGATGAATAAAAAGCTACATACTAAAGATAGTAGTACCGATACTACTATCATTAACATCACAACACAATACCGTCCACCCACAATCACATATATTTTTTAATACTAGGGCCAAATATAGGAACCTAATATAATACTCTATTCACGAGAGTAAATGCATTCTAGCGTCAAACGAATATTATGATACAAATGTAATCTCACCATTTTAATTTAAAAAGCAAACAGGCAAGCATATTGGAACAAGGGCAAAAATATAAAAGGGATTGATTGGAAAGACAATCACCATTCGCAGCAAGTGTCGCGGCAGTTGGTCCCGGTCCTGATTCATGAATACACAAATCGGCCGTTATTGCCTTTTCCTCCAGTATTGGGCCATTGTGAATTCAAAGGTAAAACAGAGCGGCTTATGTTTACATTGTGTAGTGAGAAGGTGACAGGTCTTAGTTACAAGTTTAACGGGGGGTGACAAAGATGGTGGGTATTTATTCCAAGAAGACTTTATTACAAATAACGAAGCTATTGTTATTGACGAAGCTATTGAAGATTTGATGAAGACTTAGTTGAGGCGACAAAAGTGTGTCGATTAGTATAGAAGTTATTTTGAATATTTCATGAAAGTTGTCTGCAATATTCTATAGGCAGAGACTATAATAGCCTAGTCTAGTAAAGGCTCGTTTCATAATACACGATCACAATCAATACGCTCCAATTTCATGCCAATATTTTTGTCACACGACTTGATCTGATTTTTGCGTTTCCGGTTATGTCTTGATCGATTTAGGGGATTCACGCCCAGTTTTGACGGTCTAATTTCATATGTCATTATTTTCTCAATTGATCCCCTTTTACCCGTGTCCGAAAAAGTTACCTGATTGAATTACATTGTGTTTCATCCACTTTATCACGTGCTGCCTAAATGGCTGTACTTATGTAGTCAGCGCGTTTGTGGAAATGGTTTTAATTTATTTATAAAAAATGTTCCTATGGTCGCGCATTAATGTATTATGGAAAAAAACAATAAAGTAAAGACGATGCTGTTTAGTCAAACTTAGTCTAATAAAATATATGTAATTAAATGAAAGCAAGAACGAAGAATGAAGAACGATATAAAATTAATGAGAATATTTTATTGCCCATAAATAATACAAATGGCGAACATATTGCCAAGAGGCATACATGTGTATGTAATGAAGCAATATGGATGGACCCATTTGTGGCATATAGTGTTACGGTGATAGAATATGGTGGAAGACGGAATTCGGTGTAATCCTTTACCCTGTCTCGGTAACACGAACTGAAAAAGACAGATGGCCGCGTTCGTGACATCGCGCGCTTAATAGCTCCGTGAAATATACCAGATGAATTTGTTTTTATGCCGCGTGTTGTTACTTTTGTTAGATACATCTGATTATTTTTGAACAGTCAATTATTTTAGTGTGTTATTTAAAAATATCTGGACGATAATTATTATTATTAATATTTATTATTATTATTATTATTGTTTTTGATCTGAACACATTTCATTGAAGTTAGCTTTAATTATCATCATCATCATTATAACAGCCATTGGAAGTCCACTGCTGGGTACAGGACTCCCCAAAAAAGGGGGAATTTTACCCATAATTGCCGCGCTGGGCAAGGGAGTTGGCAATCGCAGAGCGCAGCTTTAGCGACAGGGATGCTGCTGCCCATCCCGCCTTGTGAATTTGAGCTGCACTGTTCTGGATGGATATACCGCCATCTGTCGGTTCTGGTACTTTAGTCGCCTATTACGACGCCTGGTAGGTGGACGGTGGAAGGTACTATTCTACTCTGCCGATACCTTTTCAGCTTTCTTTATACATACAAATTATTAAGCGTTAAAATAGTAAAAATCGGAGTCGTGGTATCCTACCTATCGAAAAGCAACGATTACACGTGGACGCAGGGTCGTTTTTATTTCATCAGAACAATATTTTCATAGCAACAGCAATTAATTTCACCCTCCCTGTTATTTTGCATATTGTTCTACGCTATTTTCTACGTAACATAATATTGTACGATCAAACACGCTCTAAAACAAACAACACAAATTATTATCTCAAACCCACATCTCACAACTCCAAACAAACCAACCATAACCATACATTTACCAGAGAATATATCAGAAGTTGCTCTCCGCGACAGCTCCGGAGTTAGTGAAATGCCGTAGGCAAAGGCAAAATTTGTATAAAACATATAAATTGACCAGAAACACGATTTCAAAGTTGGTGCGTAAACTCAAGAGCCAACTCGACGACATTCCCAGAAGCACCTAAGGCCTAATACGTCGGGTTAAATGTCTGTGTTCCCGTGTAATTAGCTAAATTAAGATATATCGTGGGGTTAGCCGTATCCCCAAGTTAAAGGTCACTGCACATTGTATGTTTTAGGCGCTTCTCTCTAAGGTTGTTAAATATTCCACGTGAATAAAGAAGAATTCTAATACATATTTCGCAATAGTAACATTATATTGTTAAAACAATAAATCTACTTTTAAAAGCTTTTTATATTTATCTTGTTTAATTTATTGCACGTTTACAAGATGTTAACGTAAGGTAGCTGAAACGTTGAACAAAAGTTTGTCTGATTCAACATAAATATTTACAAACATTACTTTGATCTAAAGTTATATAATAATTATACAAGCCTGTGCGGCTTGTCTCAGAAATAGTGTTAACATTTTCGTACAAGTTTGTCAGACTATCTATTGTTGAACAAACAATAGATAGCCTAGTATGAAAGATCCAAGTATTCAATTGTTTATTACCGTAGGTTACTACATGTAAGTACTTCTAGGAAAGTAGTCGTTACAGAACATTATTGATTGACACAAAAGCTGGAAATAAGGTGTTGCCACAGCAAAAATATTTGATATGATAATAAATTATATTTTTTTTATTATAATTTCCCGCTTTTAAACCCTATTATTTTCGATACGGAATGGTATTTCATTTACACTTTAATTTGTGATATTTTTTGTGGGTGGCGCCTTATTTTATTTGTTATAAAAAGTTTCAGCAAATATGAACAGATAAAAGAAAAGCAAATTTATTAAAGCCAAACCTTATCTTAGGCATCAAAAAACAATTATTTTATAAGTCATGTTCAAAAAGCTATTACGGTACAAACCGAATTTCAGTTCTGCAATATTTATTCATGATTTACGAGTAGCTAAGTCTTGCATGTCAAATAAAAATTGGTTTCTGAGCTTTAGACCTTTTTGCTTTGGAATGCGATATCTGTAAAGTTCCATCGAATAATATTCGGAATAGAACTATCTTTATACCGAATCACGACGTTTGAAATAGCAAGTCGTAAAGTTGTATGCATGTACGCTGCGAAATGGCGCATGGTAACTGTCTTTAGTATAATAGTCGTGAGCTGCGACGCGCTTGTGATTGGGATTATGTTTTACACTGCAAAGGACTGCACTTTGTACATGTACCAGCGTTGAGTTCAAAATAGCAAAGTTTGAATTACCCTATTATTACTAGCAATATACAGACGAATACCATAAACTTCAAGTTATTCTAGCACGTTCTCACTTTTTAGAATTCTAACTAACTCCATAGAATGATGTAGCTAATTTGCTTATTTTTGCACTCGCTGCGTTGGGGGAGTATTTAAGGTAAACAAGGTTTGTAGTATTGTTCAGTTTCCGAGACAGGTTAAGTAAAACCAAAGGAAGACTAGTAATTGAAGGTAAAACGTCTTTATGTGTAGGACAACTGTTCAGTGCCAATTATAGCGTTTTTTTTTATAATATTCGATTATTCAAGAGTTTAAATCCATTTGTTCCAAATTTAGATACTTCACTCTAATTTTTAACAGTATGATGATTTTTTACTAAGGAGCTAGATGTATCATTGATTTTAAGGATGGGAGCCTATTTGAAGCAAACGTGTATTAAATTTAAAGTTTTCAGTACGTATTATAATAAGAGCGAAAAGAAAATTGGTCTGAATGTTTTGGTAGAAAACTTATTTTGAAGTATCGTAAGAGAAGTGTCCTTTTTGGAAGTGAACTTTGCAATTAGGAGTATAATTTGATACCTGGCACCTGTCACCTCACGAATCGCTTAGATGCAAATAATAATATAACTAGCATCGCCCCGCGGTTTTACTTGCGTTAAGTTGTAGAACTTTTATACTAACTTTGCACTCCCCTCAAAGTATGAATTCAGAAAATATATTTCACACATGTTTCTTGACTTTCAACAAGAAATCTCTGTCTATAACAAAAAATACTGAATTTCATTCAAATAACTTCAAAAACAGTAAAGTTTTGTACTAACTGTGCACCCACGTTTACGTTATCCCTGTGCAAAATGTCATATTTCTTACCCTTATAATTTAGGCTCTGTGTTGATATGTCAGTCAGTCAGCTTCTCCTTATATATATATAGATAGTTTATTTATTTGTATAGTAATATATAAATAACGTTATAAACGCCCTAAGTTTCCGGGAAAATAAAAAAGTACCTCCCTCTGTATGAAGTGTCGTAAGAGGCGACTAAGGTATCAGAAGGAGCATATGGACCGTCATCTGATTTGGATATACCGATATCCATTCGCATCAGTGAAACTCAAATGCACAGGGTGGGGATAGGCAGCAGTATCCCCATCGCGAAAACTGCGCTCTGCGATTACAACGCTTGCTCAGTGTGGCAATTATGTGCAAACTCCTCTTTCTTGGGGAGGCCTATATCAAGCAGTGGATTTCAAATGGCTGATATGTTGATGATGATGTAAGTACTAATGTTGGCGCTCGACTTAACTTAAGACTAATAAATTTTATGACTCCGAACTATACCTACGTACCCCTTATTAAAGACAATAAGTTTTGAATTATTTTCCTTTAATACTCTCATATGAGTATTTGTGTGTGTTATTTGTGAAAATATTTAAAAATAATAATAATATCACAATATCTCATACATTACCTGACTCCGAAATAAGTCGCTTATAGCACTTATATTACGGCCGCCATACAACAGAGGAAATACAAATATACTACCTAAATACATACATTTAACACCCAGAGACAAAACAAACAGAAATATCATCATATATATATGCTATTGGTGGGAATCGAACCCACGACCCACACAAGATAAGATCACTACCATCTACGCCATCGGGTCCGTCTACGAATATAGAATATGCATCTATTTTTAATTTTATTCATTTACATATCTATTGGCTGTTTGTTAGTCTTTATTTATTTTTTGTGTAAAATAATACCAAGTCGTTGATAATTGTAAATGTCCGAATTAGATATTACAATGACGCCACAGGACGTGACATATATTGGTAAAAGCTAATACGCACGGTTGCGTGAATTTTCCATAGTAACAGTACTATTTTAGGGATGGAAGGTACTATGTATGTCGATGTGAAATCCACGAAGATCAATTGAGTAGATAAAGTGCGAAGAGGTGGAAACAAACTAACTTTGACATTTATAATATTATTTAGTTGTGATCGAAAAAATTGGAATCGGTTCGTGTTTCCGCTTGTGTACCCGCTCATTTTAAAATCTTTCAGAGTCATCTATTGATTTATTTTAGCATTGAAATTGTCGTTTATCGTAAATGCCACGAGAATAGTAAGTTGGTTTGGGATAAAAAGTAGCCTAATTCCTACTCTGTACTTCTAACTAAATATAAGGGAAATTTTAAAAAGAATTATTGAATAGATATTTCGTGAAGAGAGACGTAACATACATACATATGTCCTCCTTATACCAGATGTCGTAAGCGGCGACTGAAGTACTAAAACCAACACATCCACCATTTGTCTATCATCGTCATAATCAAACTAGCTATTGAAAGCCCACTGTTGGAGATGTCCCACAGCGAACTTTTAATGGCCTATGGGCCTTGCCATGGGAGGGGGTATGTTGCCCCTGATTGCCGCGCTGGACAAGCGTGTTGGCATATGCGCTGCACTGTTTTGTATGGATATACCGCCATCTATCGGTTCTGGTACCTTAGTTGCCTCTTACGACACTTGGTACAGGCGGAAGTACTATTCTACTCTGCCGGTACCTCACGGCTATCGATATCATATCAGCTATTTTGGAAGTTTACTGCTGGACATGGCCTCATTTGTCTACATCCACCCAAAACTGCGAAGCTCAAAAGTAATATGGCGGGAATGGGCAGTAGAGTTTTCGTCGCAACGCTACAAATTGCGACTGCCACTAAGACTAGTCAGCGCGGGAATTATATGCAAAATCACCCCTTTCTTTGAGAGTAATTGTCTCCCATTATATGATATATATATAATGAATACCAGTGAAGGTCATGCGATCAAAAATCGCGGGAAATGTACTTTATTATTATTATCATATCACCCGTAGGACATAGGTCTTATTAATGTATTTCTGTATTCACCCAAATTGATCAAGCCTGGGAGGCGGGGAGGCAATCGTGGTGCATAATATTTGGATAAAATAACGGCTGCTTATAACCGCCCTGTTCTATTCCGCCATTGGTTGGTACCAGTACATTAGTCATCTCATTCGATGCTGATGTAGCGGGTCGTATTCTATTCTGGCGGTATTTTACGGAAATATGTTGATCGTCAGTTTATTCCTCTATAGAAGTATTTAGTATATGCTGAAAATTAGGGAATAGGCAGAGTAGGATAGTAACTTTATCTATACTAATTAGAAGCGACTGAGGTAGACCACATGGCAGTATATCCATCGGACACAGCGCTACTTCTATACAACAGGGTGGGAATTGGTAGCTGCATTCTCGTTGCGAAGCTTCGCTTTGACAGTTATGATGTCTGCCCAGCTCGGCAAATATAGACAAAAATCCCCCTGGCGTAGGATGGCTTTTGTCCACCAGTGTACTTTCTATAGCTGTAGCTGCCGTAGTAAATAGCAGAGTAATTTAAAAAGCCACGACGTTAAAGCACGTTGCAAATTCGAAAAAAGACATTGAAACTAAAGCAATCCCTCTTGACACGCTCAGACTATCTGCAGGTTTTAACTACTCTCTAGTGTATTGCTGCCGTCCTCAGTACGCTTTGTCTAAGCATTTTTTCTCACTTCCATTAGTGTCGCACGCTGTGGTTTCTCTCTGAGGAATCATCCGGGAAATTCATTAATAAATATCTTCGCCATCCCAGTGAGAGTCATTTATATAAAAAACAAAATGTACAATCGACTAAAACTTTAATAAAACTAGAGTCTTTTCCTAAGGTGTTAAGGTTCATTTTACCTAAATTTCTTTACCTTGTCTTAAGAGTTATGCAGACTTCTAGTGGAACAGAAAGAAATATAAAGCTAAAATATGACTTGGTAATGTAGAACACAGCTGTTTTATTATGTCTTGACGTAATGTAATGTTTTTAAAAAAAATCGTTGTAATATTTCTTTCCGGGTAATAAAAGATTCAAAGGCAGGTTAAACTAAAATATTTTTAGTACAAATAATGTCTATTAATATTGTTTTTTAGGAATCATTTTTATCTTTATATCAGCCACAAGACGTCTACTAATGGTCATGAGTTTCCCCAAGTAATCTCCAATAAAACCGGTTAAATGCGGCCTGTGTCCAGCGCGATCCTACGGTTTTAGTCAGATCGTCTGCCCTTCTGGTGGGTGGACGTCCTACGCTACGCCTGCTGTTACATGGTCTCCATTCTAGAACTTTACGACTCCATCGGCCATCGATTCTGCGTACCAAATGCCCTGCCCACTGCCACTTACTGATCTGCCGGGCAATGTCGGTAACTTTGGTTCTGTTACGAATTTCCACATTCCTGATTTGATCGCACAAAGAGACTCCAAGCATTGCCCTCTCCATAGCTCGTTGAGCTATTATCAGCAAGCCAATAAGGCTAGGTAAAAGAACCACGTTTCACTGCCATAGGTCATCGCTGGTAACACACATTGGTCGAAAATAAAATAAAAATGTTTTCTTATTACACATTTTAATTACATTCATTTAAGCACAGATAAAAAAGGTTTTTGAAAGAAAATCTAAGCTTTTAAATCCTGATACAGCATATTTGTTCATTTTAAGACTGGTTGCCGCGAGGTAACCGCAATGTCGAAGCAAAAATGTAAAAAGTGAAGTACATCGCGGTTTAAAGCCGATAAATAAGTAGTTTTCAAGTAAACATTGCTATAAATTGTTAATATATTGCCAATGGTGTCAAATTTATTATACTATATTCCCAGTTTGAAGAAGAAGTTTGAAGAAGAAGTTTTTAAATCAGTTAATCTGTGATAAAGATATTTCGGCAAAAGTTTATGTACGGACTACTACTAAAGGTAAACTTATGTAAATTACGGGTTTTCTTAATGAAATTTAGAATATGCATGTACGCAGACAGCACGCATGCTCAATAACCTCCATGGCGCATATTAATAAAGTAATTTGTAAGACTTTGGCCCCAACCCCGAGACAACGAGCCGAGCCCGCTTAGGCGTCGCATCACGCTTTATTCCTTAAATAATTCCATCTCACTTCGCACGTACATAAAGCTCGCTTATTGCGAGACTCCTCGCTCATTTTAATGATATGTTGTTTTAAATTTTCTTCATACGACCCGACAATGCGACGGGGTTAATAAACGAATTCGTATGTCGCTACGTATTATAAATGACGCCATTTTGGCAGTCTCAATGTTTTGGAAGGATGTTCGGTTACCGGAGCACATGCGATATAGAAACGTAAACTCTTTGTTACCAAAAAAAAGTTACCATTAAAAATTTGTTTAACTTCTTTTTCGCCTATAATACTTTACCATAATAGTGGTCAGGTATTCAAACTCGTGGTCCTTACAGGCGAAAGGGTGAGAAATAGCGAGCCGATTCGGATTCGTGCATTAGGTATTGTTCCTTCTACCTTGATCGTTAAAGGTCGTAAGTTTGATCCTCACCCAGGACTCACATTTATTTGATTAAATATTTGAATTTTTGAAGTCTTTACTATATAAATAATTACCGAACAATGACCACTTTATATATACTCGTACTAAAAGGAACAAACGTATGATTTTAAACTTATGCGTTTGTAATATTAGTTATTCGTAAGTTGTAATATTTGTATTATACTTAAGCTATATAAAAAGCAGTCAGATATGTAACTGCAATTAAAAACAGGCAGCATATCTGATATAGATTAGTATAGGACATTACAGAAAGTTAAATTGAGACGCGGTAGGTCGTCAGATTTTGTTTTCTATATTACTATTATAAAATAGAGATATATATATATATATATATATATATATATTAATTTTATTTAAATAAATCACGATTATCACGATAAATATTAATTTAAATATGCAGTCATTTATAGATGATGACGTACACAAAAACTTATTATTATAAACACATTTTTTAAATCGCTGTTAAATATAAAAAAGAAAGCGAAGGCAGAAGTGGTACTTTCAAAACAGCACAGTATAGCGAATTACATTCCACGACATAGAGCAAACATCGACGTCAAAATGTTGGCAAATGTCATTAACAGTTTACTGATAATGGCAATAGGCGAATTGGCACCCAATACTGGTCTCCTAAACGGAGGCTTAAGAAGAGGTATCGGTTGGCGGGGAGGCGCGCAGGAACTCGAAAAAATATTTTCTAGTCAAATTGGACAGCGGATGTGATATAATTAATGATCTTGTAAATAAGCATTAAATCTAAGAAATCCTTACATTTTTCTCAACTTATCATTTTTAAATATGCCAGTCTAGCATAATGAAAATATCTATTTGAACTTTAAACTCTACCCTCACATAAGGCAAAGTACTGAGTGAACTTTTTTCGCCAGTTATTATTGACAATTGTTCTTAAATGTATTAGCTAGTTTATCAACTAGACACACTTAATTGTTTATTTAATATATGTCCAAATGTGCATATTCGGTTGGTAATCCAAATAAAAGGTGCTAAGTCACTTACCAATAAAGAACCACACGTAGGATTTTCCATACAAGCGCTGTTTGAAGACCTCGCATAAAACCCGTCTTGCTGCGACCACGTAGAACAATCCAACAATGACTCGCGCGTCTTGTCGGCGAAGGTTTCTTACAGCGTCGGCTGGATCCGACAGAAAAGATTGCCTCGTGACTATCTCTATGTTGGCCTTCTTGCAGTGTGCCTCGAGATCTTCAACGGTCTGCAAAGAAAACACAGTTATGGTATCTGGATAACATAAAGGAGACTTATCAAATGCGCTAGGAAGGATAAATGTGTTAAAGACGACCTGTAAGGTTTTCGTGTTTACTCATCATAATTATTCATTCAAATTCAGATTTTGTAGAAATGGTACCAGAAAGAAAAGTGACGGTTTAAAACCACTTCCAAATATTTATGACATGTGTTAAAAATGGAAAATAGCACATTATTTCATAAAAATGGAGTTTATTTAAGATGAACTTGCGATTTTGCATGATTGTTGCACATTTTACCAATATTTATGTTTTTATATTAATATACAAGGCAAAAATGTTACATATTTTCTATAAAAATAAACATTAAATGAATATTTTATTTATATAAGTTTTAAAACGGGGTTAACCTTCTAAATCTTGAAATTGTTTGCCCCAAGGTAACCAAAACATTGAACATAAATTTTAGGAAGTTTGATGTATCTTATTATATTATATTTTCATCTAAAATAACACACGCACTTGTTCCTTGATCCTGCATCTAAGCGAGCATCATGTAATTCAGACCACCAAAAAACCTTTATATTGTCGTTATAAAGAAAAATGCTATAATAATTTCTCATTTTAGGATTAATATTCTTAATCTTTTGCGACAGACGGCACGAAAAAAAGGGTTGATATAAAAAGATAAACGATGCAGACTTAGCTGTAAAATTTTTATCCTGCCACCCACGACAGCCGGCAATCCCCTTTCATTAGGATTAACGGAGCCAAACCCAACGGCGTCACACGAAAAGATTTTCATTTCGGATCGTTAATAAGTATATACGTCCTTTATTTTCATCGCTGTTTTTGTTTGGCGGGTAATATTTGCGGGTAGCGAAAGCTAAACAAGGCGGCCCCTCGCTACTTATGCACAGAAACGGTCAAGCGTGAATATAACTTGCGAGTTGGATTGTTTTTTTAGGTCTCACAAATTTATGGTGGTTGTTAAAATAACATGAACTGTACTATATAACTAATTTTATTCTCTGTTTCATATTTTGAACTTTGTATAACGGCTTTATAAAGCCAGCGATAATATTTATTTTTATTACCATACTTTTGTATCTACAGGTTGAAGTTATATTCTGTTCTTAATAAATAAGGCAATAGATGAGGTCTTTATGTAAAAAAAATCACACTTTAATTACGTATATATTTATATTTCAATATAATAATTACTCAAACAGAAATTTAAGTCAACTTACTAACTTGAAAATATTGAATACGATGCTTCAATTTGTAAATCAGATTTGTTCATGGATAAATAAAATGAGTTGGCACTGTCAATCCTGACTCCAAGCTTCTGTTGTGCTCAACATTTATTCGTGTGAGTATCTATATAAGGAAAGCTACACATAACATCATCATTCCATCCATTGTGAGCGATGGGGATGCTGCTGCCTGATGCAGGGACCTTTGAGCATTAGACATTTGAGCTGCACTATTTACCTCAGTCGCCTCTTACGACACCGGCTACAGAGGGAGCTACTATTCTAATCCGCTCGTACCCCACGACGTGTATGTAACACACACATAGGTATATGCGCTCATTAATCACAATAAAGTTAAAAAAAAACTTTTTCAACTGTTTTAAAACGCAGTTTGTTTAACTTTTGGATTTTATGTTCGACGTAACAGTAACTCCTGACCTGACTGAGCACGAATTAAATCAACCTAAATGAAGCAGATTGTTGACACTCGATAACACTTTTTATCTCGTGATTTCGGGTAAATGAACTGATAAATGTTTTTTTGTGAAATGGTGATAACATTTCCTGAGGGTGCATTTTGTCCACTTAGTCTAGTTTCTGAAGGTATGATATATATTTTTGACAAAAAATAAAATAAACGAATTGAACTAATGAGTATAGTCGAGTCTGGCAACAACAGTAAATAATCAACACAAATAAAAACGCTATGATAACATAATATACTTTTACCAAATCACGACATACACAATCTCAAAGTTATTGGAAAATTAAAACACTGTTTGACTCTCGGTTACTAGAAAGCTTACTTTTTATATTAATGTCTTAGATGAAATTTAAGATTTAAATTTTCACTTTAAGCTTTTTGCAAGTATCAAGAATATTTATTTTCGTTGAAAATATTTATAGTTACTGAGTATTAATCAGTAACTATAAAAACTATATATATTTTATAAAGAACAGAAAATAATTTTTAGTAGATAAATACTAATAAATTTTTTTTTGTTGGTAATAAACTGGATGCCTCCTTCTAAAGAATATTTGTTTTTATACTATTATGTGAATAACTTGAGATCCTCGCATTAGTGCATTAAACTATGTTGTTTCGGGTGGATATATTAGTTTTTATACCTTAGTCGCCTTTTACGAAACATGGTACAATGGGAAGTACTATTTTTCTCCACTACAGCACGGCGGCGTGAATGCAAAAAAGTAAACGAGTGGTAGCCCCAATCTATCTATTACAACATTAGGTTATTGCTTTTGTTTGTTCAGTTTTTGGACCGCATTCAACATATAGACTGTGTCTAATTTGCTTAATGTGTTTGATATGAAAGAAAAATAATAAGAAAGTTGCGCGAAATATTAAAAATAAAAAATTTTAAACTTAACGACTTTAATAAATTGTTTAATGTTATGTTATGGCGTGTGACACGACTGTCAGATGTTGGACAGTTGCCACTCTAAATTATGCGCGCGTTGATCTAAAAAAGATCTGTTGGACGTAGCTTTATTTTTATTAATTGCACCAATTTGAGTTATGTAGTTATAGTAGTTAAACTACGTCTGTCGGGTCACCTAGTTATCATAAATAGTAAGCAAAATGCTAAGTCAGCCGGTCTATTAACCATCGCCAAATAAATCACGTTCCTATTTCTATAAAGGTCTGTTTTCTATTGTACTTGGATAAGTATTTACGAGTATGGCTTTCTGCATTTATTACCTTTATACTGTAGTAGTACTCGAACTCACATACAAAGAAATATCTAAATCTCTATTTAATAACATAAATATACTCGTATTTGTTTGATATCTAATTATTTTAGCAGTTGCTGCTTTATAATTTTACTTTTCATTGCGTTAATAGTTATTATTTGTAATATGTGGTATTGTATATAATTTTGAATATTAGTTATAACACTGTTCGAAAAATAATAAAATCCTTCTCTTCTTTCTCTATTTTCTGATAATAAGTTTTGGTACCCAGTTCAAATAGTGGCGTTTCTTCAAATATACTAAATTTCACTAGTTCTCAAAGCAAAATAGCGGTGAAAGAATGCTCTGAAACCACTCGCAGTGTAAAAATGGAGGCGCACTAATTACATTAACTTCAACGCGAAGGGCTAGCCATTCATCGCTCACACTGGAGCACTTATGCAACGCTAAACCTATATATAGGAGCCCTGTGTTCTTACCACTTCAGATTTGTCACTAAAAGTAATTAAAACGCTTATTTTTTGTACAGCGTAGAAATACTTTTTTTATATTTATTAGACTATGTCTACAAACCACCAATACGCGTGAAAGGAAGCCTTACCGCCGCCTATATACGTTCATAATATCACAAGGATATCACTAGCGCGTTAACAATCTTGGGACTTGAAGATATTATGTACCCAGTAATTTCACTGCCTCTCTCACACTTCAGATCGGGACACAGCGATGCGGACACTGCTATTTGGCGGTAGAAATAGGTGAGAGCGGTACCAATACAGACGACCTTTGTATGAGGTCCACCTCATGTAATTTATTTTTACAGCGTGGAAACACGCTACCTTTATAATGAGGTGCTTTGTATGTGAGATATAAATGGGGGATTAGAATGGATTTACATGAACACGTTATCTCAAACACATTACGTAAAAGTATTGGATTTAGATGAATAAAAATATTGGTATCCAATCTTCTTTCTAATTTTTACAGAACTAGTTTTACGTCAAATGAATGTTTTATCATAATAACCACAATAGCCGTATTACAGGACTAGTTCATTTTTTTTCTTAGAAGATCTTATCCATAGAGATAAATCGACACAGATTAGATATAATCATACACATAGACAACGCTTCGTAGCACCATGAGAGCTAATAGATGTGCACTACTTGTATCTAAATAACTATTTATTTTGATAATATTTTACCACAGATAAATGAGGTTTAAGGGGAACCATATGACAGTATGCTGATTGATTGTACAGTTACTATTTGTACATATAATAAGAGTAGGGAACATTATTTTTTTTCTATTTTATTATTATCAAAATTATTTAACGAACTCACTGATTTAAACCAGTCAGTTCAATTGCAAGTAAGATATGTGTTAAACCCTGTCTTTTTTTCATTTAATACTATATAATAAATATTCACATTGGTTCCAATGTACTGAAACCAAAGCTTGTAATGTTTTATAGCTTTCTAATACCACACATGTTCAGTCGAGCACCGCTAATTAATTATCTACGCCGTTTGAGTTTGAATACGTCACATTTGCTCTTTGAACGTTTGTTACGCACACTAGCCTTGTGTTTGAATTGCTATCTTTGCAAATTTGTTTTGAATTGTTCTATTCTGTTTTTTGTTTCACTCTCATTCATATACTCATTCTATTTTTACGTTTTTCTTGAATTCTGTTGCAGTCATTATTATCGTTAAAAAAAACCTATAACGGAAATTATGTATTATCATTAATAGTAGTTAGCAATACATCCATGTATTCACAAAACATCTCATACATTGACCTGACTCGGTGGTAAGTCACTTAAAGCACTTGTGCTACGGTTATCAGAGGAATCAAAAATATAATACTTAAGTACATATTTTTTACATCTAAACAGGAAGAATGCAAATATCATCAAATAAATATTTTCCTGGTTGGGAACCCACGATCCCTGCCGCATAAGGTAGGATCACTACCATCTGCGCCATTGGGCCTGTTGTTATGTTAGCCCATCCATGTTAAATAATAGTATCTTGGTGGCTTATGTCTGTTTGTTTAATTTATAAAACAGACACTTTTATTTTCTGATATATTCTTTGGCATGTAGATAACTTGTACCTTAAGCAGTACTGATACATTTATAACAGAAAATCCTGCGGGAATTAAGTCATGTATATAGTCAAAAAATAAATAAACGGCTTACTAGTAAGGCCCTATAGTTAATAAAAAATATATATAAGTAATACAGGAACAGCTTTAGTATTCAGATCAAAAAAGAAATATTGGCAAGCTAACGGCCAAAGTTTTGACTCGATTCTATTAAATTCACCTTCTATTTTTGTCGTTATTTGTTTTCGTTGGATGAAAAATATTTCGCAAGCGTTGAAAGCCGTATCGTGTGAAAGGAACGCTTGAAACCCACTTTCCGAGTAAAAACCGGAGGCTCGCTAATTATATCCAGAGTGAAAAATCCAGCTCATCTATTGTACGCTAGCATAATTGCATAGGCGTTACATATTTTATTTTAATTATAAATTCAAACACACATATTATTATTGACTATTTTCGCTAATAATAATAATTTGTGATATTTAACATTAGATAGATATTTTTGTTATTCTTTAACGATTTCTGTATACTTGAAAATTTTATAATTATATATATTTACAAATATTATTACAAGTCATAATGCGTGAGTAGTTATTTATATTTTTCATTCCTTCTTTCTTTAATATCCGTAACCTAATAGTATAACAGTAATATATCCGTTTGTGGTTAAAAGTTTGTGGTTAATTGACACTTAACGAAAACATTACGTGAAAATAAGAAAAGGTTTTATAAGATATTGTTGCCTAATAGGTAAAAAACATGAGCTTTGAGTTGGAAAAAGCTAATCCGATTAAAATGATGTCTCCCAAAGAGGCAGGATTAAAACTACGCTGGTCGAGGTCCCTGTAGCAGCTAGAGAAATAATAAATTGGACATATTTATAATTTCGCTTTGTGCCCTTTTCATTTTCAGTATTCAGGTCATACAGACATCATAATGTCTCGAGGACTCAGTGTTCTACGCGTAGCTTATGATTTTAATAAATTTTAAATAACAAAATTCTATGCTGGTTACTCGGATGGAAGTCTATAAAGATAACAAAATTAATAAAAAATATTTCCAGTACAGCAATTGTTATAATAAAATCTCTGTTAAGGATATTACACTAGTAAAAAGTTTTTGGTTATTGTATTAAATACTGTACTCATAGTATATATTAGAAAAATTAACTTCAATATTTGGTCTACTAAAAATACATAGACCTATTTAATCAATTCTCAGATAAAATAAAAAATACATTACATTTAAAACAGTTCTATAACAGCTTAAATAAAATTTCCATCTAAAATTTAATTGGAAATTAATTTAAAAACAACCAGTGTTTGAATAAATATTGTGTTTGTTCAAGTAACTATACTAAGTATAGTTAGTAACTCAGGTTACATTATTTTCAAAATACATCTAGACAGACCGTATGAAGCTGCGCATTTAAGACGTAGAGGCTCACTAATTACATTGAAACTAGTGGGTGGTCTATTCAACGTGGAAACTGCACCACTATGGAGGCCATAACGAGGGGCTGAATTTACTGAAATTTACTGAAAGTGCCTATTTAGCTAGTGATGAAGTAGGTAAGCCTTGTTTTGTTTGTCAAACTAGCCAACTGTATGGGAACAATGAAGTTAATAATAAAATTGAAATGCGTACCAAAACCATTCGCTATAAGAGTATGACAATTAAAATAATAAAAGTGAGTTGGAGATTTAGTGCATTGTATCTATCGTCACTACTATAAGTACAAACAAACACACGATATAAAAGTTTTATTGCTGCGTTTCATAGGAACAGCTTAAAAAAAAATTCTATAACATTAAAATGTATTTTTTATATCTTGATTAAACATTATACTTAAATACACACATATATATATATATATATATAAACAGACACATAAACACAAATATTCATAATAAGTGTTTGTCCTGTGTAGGGATCGAATCTACATACCTTGGCTTAAGAAATTAGTGGTCTATATTTGACAGCGTTTAAAATCGTATGTCGATATATTAAAATGAAATTAATTATTCAGTTTTCTTTTAACTTTCAATTACAGATTTTTTAAATAAAAGAAACCAAGCAAACTTCACTGGCGTAAAAGAATCCGAAACATTCTGAACCGACAAAACTATGGTAATGTCGAAGGAAGATCGAAGGAGCGGAGTGAAAGAAATAATAAAAATAAAACAAAAGACAATCGCGGTTCCCTCTAACGTATAAGATAAACATAGCCTTGTGGTTATAGTCGGTATCGTATATCACAGCTTGACTTGAATAAATACGGCTATTTACATACTAGTCGAAAGAGGACGACAGGGCAATCGGATTCAGTAAGCAGCGCTCATTTAGGGGCCTTAAATTTCCGACCTTTGCATTTTATCGTATGGATTAAATCGGTTGGATCCGAACGAGGCACTACATCAAGATCAGTGAAAAGGAATTTGGGTATGGAGGTCGTTTAGATTTAAACGTGTAAAAGGGTTTTTTATTTACTAGGTACACACACACGCATTTGAGTGTATCCCTATAACTACATAGTAGGGTTGTGTTTGTAAATTTTAACTCAATATGTAATCTCGGACGGAGTAAATATTTTGGAGCTACTGGACATATGCTTCACACAATGGAACATATTGATAATAACTTTTGTACGTACCCTAGGGTACTAGCAGAGCAGAATAGTACTTTTCCTGCAGCAGGTGTTGTAAGAGGCGACCGATGGCGATATATCCATTCGAAATAACGTAGTTCAAATGTGCACAGGTCGGGGATAAGCAACAGATTTCCTTTCGCAAAGCTACGCTCTGCGATCACCACAAAGCGTGCCCAGCGCCAAAATTCTGCCTTTTTTGGGGAGGCCTATGTCCAGCAGTGGATATCTTACGGCTGCTGGGATGATGATCATGATAATGATTAACATAAATATTTGTATTAATTAAAATAATATGTTAATTTTTTTTCTGAACATGTGGTTTTAGGATCTAAGTTCAATTACCGAACGGCAATACAATTATAATGATTTTTTTTGAAAATTGACTTTAAGTGTTTCAGATCTTGCTCATTTTTCGTCACTCAGAACAGGATTTTCACTAACTTCAGTCAAACATTATCCGGCCAGATGCTTATACGAAAACATTTTCTTAATACTTTAATAAGTTAGTTATTTTTATTTTATTAAAATACAAACAATAAAGAGAAGGACTTATTTAAATATACCGCAAGAACATTACTGATGCGGTAGCCAACTTAAATAAATACACAGAGATAAATAACGGTATACAAGTATGAATAGAATACGTTTCTGAAGGTCTACTGTACGCGGAAGAAGAATACCGGAAAAAATAAAGTTCATTCGTTGTCATTAATCATGCAAGAAACTGGCGCCCAAAGGCACGATTTTCTGCACTGTTCGCTTTTATGGATATTACCGTATGTAATGAAATGGTCACGTACAAAACATTTCGTCTTTATGCGACAGTTAAGATGTGATTTCTGCTGTGTAAGTCTAATCTGATAATGCTTATTAACCATTCCACCACCATCATCTGGTGGCTCAACTTATATTATTTCCCCTGTAATTAAAAAATAAGTTTCCCCTATTGTCATTGCGTTGCATTAAGAGAGATACTAGAGGTAGACCTTATGTATAAGGTCATGTGCATTGAAACCTAACTCTCATCTATTATTTCCGCCATATTTCGTCTTTATACAATTGTTAAGATGTGATTTCTGCTGTGTAAGTCTAATCTGATAATGCTTATTAACCATTTCTGGTGGATCATCTGTTATTATTGCCTCTGTAATAAAAAAAGAAGTTTCCTCTCTTTCGTTGCATCGAGTTGCGTCGAGATACTAGAGGTAGACCTCATTTAAAGGTCATGTGCATTGATACCTCACACCCCTTTATTTCTTCCGCCTAATAGCAGTTTTGCATTGCTGTATTTCAGTCTGAAGGGTAAGAAAGGCAGTTAATGTTCTGGGTAATGTGGCATATTATCCTCTAGTTACAAGGTATCCTTGTGATATTACAAGGGTCTTTAGGCTGCAGTGACGCTTACTACCATGCGGACTGTAGGCTTGTTTATCGACCTGGTTTAAAAATTAGATACCAAATTAAATTTATGGAAGCTCTACCAAATCTTTGGAATAAAACTTTAACAAACTTCTGACACCACTTGCTGATAGTTTACATGATCACCAAATTGTAAAAGTTGTAATTTGATAGAAAACGTTTACCACTTGCGATGCGGATGTGTCAGGTTTTAACCAAAAAGAGATTTACTTTTAAGAGCTTTCAATATTAGGCCTGGAGATGCCCCCCCCCCCCCAGGTTCCAGAGCTTTAAGACGGTTTCGCCAAGAAACCGTCCTGAAGCTCTGCTAAGTAAGGTATTTTATAATTATGTAAAAAAATAGTGTTTATTTGTAAATTTCAAGGCTACGACGGTGCTGGCATACCGATACTAATAAAATTCCGTAATTAATGAAATCAATTTAAAATACTTAAAAATCTGTCAAATAGTTATGAGAGTTATCTATTAATCATTTACTATTTGCTGCAAAATAAACTCTTCAATAAAATACGACTAAAGTCTATGACTACAAAATAGCATTACACATAAGACTTCGACGATTAGGATATTAATTTAAAAATATATTTAGATTTTTTCACATACGCTTTAAGCGTACAGAATATAAGCATATGTTAAAGCGCTTGTATACAAAAATGACAGTAATGAAAAAGTAAAGTTAGTAAATAATATAAATATATATATATTTCAAATTTTAGTTTTCGTTATAGAAATTAAAATACTATTCAAACTAAACCCATATTTAGGCCTCATATTATATATAACGGCTAATATTAAGATACAGATTTCGTTTCTGAAAAGCTATACAGCAACTTTAGGTGGTATTATAATTACACATACTTATAAATCTTAATTTAAAGATGCAAATATAAACGTTAATTATGAATGCCGGTGATGAGGAGGTTGTGCTTGCACTATATCTTATGTTAATAGCAACGTTGATTTAATTACTACCGAATATGTATCTTATTCTGTAATAATATGGACCACTATTTTATGTACTAAGACTAGACGATAATTTAATGCAAATATTCATTTTAATGAGAACGTGTTTGCTGGAGTTTGGTTTGTTTGTTTAATAGAAGTTAACGCATTGTATACGTTCCGTTTTCTGTTAGCAGTAAGTATTATTTTCCTTCCCTTTTCCGTCAGAATATGAGAATAAAATTAGCTTATGTTGCTCATTGATATTATAAATATTTATTAGTAAAGACAGTATTTTAAATCGGCCTGCTAGTTATTAGTTATAATCGTACAAAAATACTAATTCCGTGTTTCATTTAAAATCATCATTACAGTCATTGGAAGTACACTGCTGGACATAGGCCTCCCCAAGAAAGAGGAAAATTTCGCCCATGATTTTTGCGCTGGGCGTGTTGGCAGAGTGCAGCTTTTGTAAGGGGGTGCTGCATATCCCCACCCTCAGCATTTAAGTGGATGGATATACCGCCTTCTGTCGGTATCTTTGCAATCGCTTTTTACGATACCTGGTACAGGCTTACATATACATATTTTTATTATTTATTTCTAACTTTTTGTGAATATAATGTTATTCCAAAAATAGATATAATAAATTTCATAGCAGCCACCTGAACCGTCATCTTACAAGAATAGACTATGGTATCCGCTTGTAGTACAAAGATCTACGGCTATCCGATATAGCGCTCCACTGATTTCGATTAGGTTGAAATCGAAAATCGTCGGGCCACCGAAGGCCAATCACATAGACCGTTTGTCAATCGGCACACAAAGCCTAGCGTGTCATACTTCACTCGATACGAGCAAGTGCCGACTGTTGAACGATTCGAATCACGCGATTTTCACGAAATCCGAGTTCCCGATATAATCATCGGATAATATTATCAGTACGATACGCCACAAGTCGAATTATCGGGACTAGTGGAATGTAAAGATAACTTGTGTGTAAAAGTGGAATTGGGGTACAGGCGGAGTTGAATAGTACCTTCTTTAGTACCAGGTGTCGAAAGAGGTGATTTAGGTACCGAAACCGATACCTACAAACCAGTTTTCAATGTGTCGTTCCTACAATGAACTGAAACGCAGTGGCAAAGACAGATATTTTCAATAATAGATTCCTTACTTTTAAGAGGAATTTTTCAAAAATTTAAATTTATTAAAATATCATAATTGGCTATAAATCATAGAAAAATTCGTCATATCAATTTAATTTTTCTTGCTTGCATTCTTTATCATTCTTTACGTCTTGTTAAATAAAAAAAATGAAATAAAATATATGAAATAACACATTTCGTGTACACATATCCTAGATTACTGTCTTGTTAAGATTATGTTTAATTATGACTATTAGTATGTATCACAGTAATCTGTTGGTTTCCCTATACATAAATAAATAATTCTTTGCAAAACTTGTTTTTGCACAACTAATCCTGTGAAGTGAGTACATTTAGGAAAACAGTAGTGAATCCTTTCATTTAACACTTCGATACGCTCGAATCGGCAAGCCCCGGAAATTCGTACAGAAAACCATATCGTTCATTGGTGCATGTTCGTCATATTTTACGCTACGATACGACTACGATGTGCGGAAATCTTACATCATGGCTGTAAAGACAAACTTACTGAATAACTAAATGTGAAATAGGCTTAATAGGAACAACGTAAATTATAAAAGTTACGCAAAATCTATGTACTACTGATTTGTTCCTATTGTTTATTGTATTGACTCGCTATAACTTATTATAGTAGTCAAATTTGATCAAAATGAGAACATTATTTGGGAATGTTCTATATAAATATGATGTTGATCCTTTTTGAAATTAATTCGTTAACATTAAAAGTATTTTATCATAATTGAAATTATATTAACCTTAACATAACATGATTTAAATCAAAGTTGACGGGTCGTGACGGTTGCGGTCGAGTAAGTCAGTTCAAATAAATCATCATCACCACATAGTCCACTACTGGACATAGGCCTCCCCAAGAAAGGGGGAATTTGTCCATAATTGCCGTGCTAGGCAAGCGGGTTGGCAATCGCAGAGCGCAGTAACCGAGATGCTGCTGCCCATCCCCGCCCAGTGCATTTGAGCTGCACTGTTTCGGATGGATACACCGTCATCTGTCGGTTCTGGTACCTTAGTCACCTTTTACGACACTTGGTACAGGGGGAGGTACTACTTCTTATCAAAAACAGTTCAAATACATATTTATACTCTTTGACAATCACGCAGACTAAGTCGCAAGCAACAGATTGTGTTAAATAAGTTTTGGTTTGATTATTGCAAATAAGGAAAAAAGAATGTTAGATACCAACTTCATATTATCTTATTGGAATTGTTTATAACACAATAAAACCACTTTTATTGATCTTTCCGATTCGTGAAGACAAACAAATTTTTACTTTTGATTCTTCAGCGTCAAGCCCACTGTAGAAAACAATATGTTATCTAAACGAGGGTTCACTTACAATGTCTACACCGACGATCACGATACGCGATACGGATTGATCGGATCCGCGGATAATGCGGACTCGCTTTAAGGTCGCTTGTTACTAGAAATAGGCTGGGTAGCTAAACGGTGTGAAATGTGAGATATTCTTTATCGAATATTTATAGACTTAGTATCTTTAGCTCCTCTCTCCATTAAAAATCAACCTTTGCATCAAAACAACAGTCTCTATGTTATTTTTCTCTATGCACATGCGTTGTATTAATGGAAAGATGTTTTTTTAAATGATTAATAATTACTGTAATAGGGGAGAATAAAAATGTATATAAATTAATGGTCAAATATAATATCTAAGCTTGAAATCCAAATAAAAAAATACACATGCATGTAAATTAATAAGAAAAAAAACAAAAAAAACTGGTACGTCAGAGAATAGATAGCTATCCGGTGGGATAAATCGAAATATAGGAAAGTTAACAGTAGACATTTGGATGGATGGTTTCACTAAATAGTATATTAACACGACTTTATCAACCATATGTGTATGTCTCCAATGCAATCGCACTCTGTCTTTATAATAAACTAGCATTGCGTTGCGGTTTCTTCCGCGTTAATTTGTAGAAGTTACATACTACTAGTAACTTAACTACTATAAAAAATGCTGAATTTCCTTCTAATAATTTCAACAACAACGAAGTTTCATACGAACTTTGAATTCCTATTTCACCCCTTAAGGGGATAAATTTTCATAAAAAATCTTTCTTAATATGCCTCTACTTTCTAACAAAAATCCTTGCGCAAAATTTTTAATTTAAAGTTTCTAATAGTTTAGGCCATGCTTTTGGAAGTCTTACCGTTAGTCAACTCTACTCCTTCTATATTATTATAGCTAAATTCTCACAACATCACATACATTGACCTGACTCCGTAATAAGTTGCTTAGTGCACTTTAATAATAGATATCAGATAAGAGAGGAATCACAAATAAGATACTTAAGACATATTTCAATATATACCATTCACAGAACAAATACAAATCATAATAAAAATGTTTATCATGCATGGGGATAGAACAAGATAGGAGCATTACAGAATTCGACATCTGGCCCATCAAATGGCAGTTTCATGTTCAACGACACGAGCTCAATGCGGATTGGTGGTATTAGGTTGTAAATACAGACAGACAAATGAGTTAAGCGCAAACAACTACGCAGTGTTGATAGAACCTTTATCAACGCCAGTTTTACTTACAGGTTACTTTTGAGTTGGTCGCATAATAAGTAGTCGAAAGTGACTTAGGTACTAGAACCAGCAGATGGCGGTATATCCATCCGATTGAGTATAGCTCAAATGCACAGGGCGTTAATGGATCCTCGTTGCGAAAACTGCGATCTGCGATTGCCGACACGATTGCCCAGTCCGCCAATTATGGGCAAAATTCTCTCTTTCTTGTAGAGGCCTATATTTAGCAGTGGATGGCTGATATGATGATGATACTAGTTTAAAGTAGGGCTTTTATTAATGAAATTGCCTATTGCATAATTCCTTTTTGAAAATGTTAATCTTTTTTTATTTAGACGATTTTAAAGTGCCTACTCCAGTGAGGTATTGTTGAAATAGAGTTTGATCTAGCCTCGAAAGTTAAATATCTTTTGCTATGGTTGGTTGACAAAAAACAGTTGCTCGCGAAAATTTCTTAAAAAAGGGGTACACATCTTTCAATTTACGTATTAATATTTAGAAATATATTTGGATGTTACTTACCGAAATGAAGACCTCCTCTGCTTGCTGCAGGATGGCTATCCTCGACCAGCCGAACTTTTGCATCAGCTTGATCCTGGTTGGGTTGTGGACCGTGGCTGACGGATGCGTACGGAATAATGTGGGGAATCGTGCGCGGTCTGATAGAGCAGGTGACGACGCCCCGTAACATAACTGAGGACAAGCAAATGAAATTACTTCTAATGAACTAGACTTCATACAAAGGTCGTGTGCATTGGTACCTCACACTCACTTATTTCTACCGCCAAATAGCAGTGTTTGCATTGCTTTATTCTGGTTTGAAGGTTAAGAGAGGCAGTTAAATTACTGGGTAATGTAACACAATATCTTTAAGTCACAAGATTGGCCATGCGCAAGTAATACCACGAGTGTCTACAACCTGGGGTAACACTTACTACCTCGCGGACTGTATGCTTGTTTGTCAAATAGTCAAAAAAAAAAAAGGAATAATTAGGGCCTCCTTCCTAAAATAAACGTCTTGAACATATGGCCTGTATATAAATATCACCTTTTTCTATCGACAAATAGCAGTGATTTCTGACCAGTAAACGTGTTTAGTAAAAAATGCTTAGCCTGGTGTTGTTTTACAAACGAAGTTTAACTAAGGCCCTCCACTGTAAGAATAAGTTGCTTTTAAACAAAATCGAGTAGATTTAAGTAGCGGATTCAAAAATGAAACATATTTTTTTATATGTTGTATATTTACACCGATACATTTTACCGTGAAACTAAATTGGAAGAATAATTATTTCATAAAACACGGCACAACACAATGGACTAACATTGAATTCTAAAAATCGTTCTACTTGTTCTATACTAAATAAAGATTGAAATTAAAATAAGAACACATTTTTTGATAAAAGAATAAACTGCCATAGATTATTGTATACTAAAAATGACTAAACTACGCATACATACATACTGGCAATGAAAAACCCGATTTTCTTGTTTTATTCTTGGCATCAGCGGTTTGTGCAATTATAAAGTACAAGTAATTCAAATATATAACAGTGATTTTGGTAATTAGATAAAGTGCAAGGTTCGACTTTAAACTGTTGATTATTATTATATTAGTATATTTACTATTCATATACACTAAACAAAAATTTTGGAATAGATTCTAAACTCTCTTCAGTCGGGAACGGGTAGAAAGTATGTAGATAAAACTATTCGCACAACATCTCGAATATTGACTTGATTTCGTGGTAAGTCGCTTAAAGAATTTGGGTTAAGGACATTAAATAACAGAGGAATCAAAAACGTGTTACTTAAGTTCATATTTTTAACACCCAGATATAGATACACCAAATATTTGTCCTAGGTGGGGATCGAACCCACCTCCCTTGGCGCATAAAATACGGTTGTAGATATATCCGAAGCTATTATTTTAGTAGAATTAATAAAAATAAGCACTACTTAATTTAATTCAAGATAAAGAGGTAGTAAAACTCTGCTTGACCTACGGGTAAACTGAAGAGCTTTTACCCGCTGGCCACTCGAGATAAGCGATATTATACCTCCAAAAATTAAAACTTCCTACTTTCCCGGAGTTTTTCGACAGTGAATAAGGTGAAAATGGAAAATAAGTTGGCAGTGAAGAGAAATTGCAACGGTGGGACAAAATGTTTTGAAATATACAACGGAACGAATAGTTTTTTTACAAATAATCATGAACAAATCATGAGTTTCAATAACTGGTTAACACTGTCAAAATCCATCAACTTTTTTTGTGTTATCCATGATGTATCATCATATAAGCCATTAGAAGTCCACTGCATGACATGGACTTCCCCAAGTAAGAGGTAATTTTGCCCATAATTTCCTCGCTGGGCAAACGTTTTTCGTTTTCAAGCACATTTCGTTTCGAATTTTATAATTTAATGTATAAAAGCATGTAAAGAAGTAACTTCTTTTAATAAAGTGCAAAATAGTCCTTTCAGTTTTGACTACTTATTATTGCTGCATTCTCATTCCTTTTACGTCTACTATTTACCATTTGTATTCCATTTTGAAATTGCAAAATTTCACAACTGACGGAAGATATCTGAAGTCCAATTTCCAATTGAAATTCTTTTTAATTGGACGCAGGAAGGAGAAAAGCTTTCATTATGTGAATTCCGCTCTCTCTCTTGGTTTTTAGTGAGACTGAAAAATCATATTTCTTACTGTTTTATGCGTATTTGGATATTTATGAATGTTAATAACAAAGTTAGATATTTGCGAGCTAATGATAAATCGAATTGTTTTTAACGAACTTCATATTTAGTCGTTAATTTGTTTATTATTTCATAATACCAACCAGTTTAACAGGTTTGTATTTTAATTGGAATTATAATAATAATTAATAGGCTTGTTTTACCCTAATTTGTACTGTACTGTCCATCATTTATGTATTCCACTATACGGCTTTTTGATAAATAATAAATAAAAAATATTCGTTTGTTACCCAAATAGAAAAGGGAACGTAATGTCGAAAAACATTATGAAGCAAAATGAACCTAAGCTAAGTCTAAGCTTTTTAAACAAACAATTTTACTTACAACCATAAGATTCCACATCTTAGCGGCTTCGGCGACGGTGGTGCAGACGGTGGAGCAACCGGCAAGGAGAAGCAACTTTTGGGGTGGATTGTACAGCAAATTGTACATCACGCTTGCTCCCAGTCCGGGCTCGCACTGTGGGTAGATAATTACGTTATAATTAATAAAAAAAAGGTAAATGTACACATCTCAAACATTTACCTGACTTCGTAGTAAGACACTCAAAATACTTAAATACATATTTTTAACACCCAGACACAGAACAAACACAAATATCATCACATAAATATTTGTCCTCGGTGGGGATCGAACCCAGGATACTTGGCACATAGGTTAGGATCACTACTATCTGCTTCATCGGGCCCGTCAAAAATTAATACGTCATACCAAGCAAGTTACATAATATAAGACGGTAAAAGGAATAATAAATTTTATTAAAGATAGTGTTTTTTATTAAAAGTTTATCTGTAAATATATATCTTGTATATATATATGTATTATACAACGTATTTTTATTTTGAAGGCATGTTATGAAAACAAAAGATGTCATATAATACTAAAACCGAAATAAGTTTATTTTTTATCATTTCGTGTATTTAGAACTTCCTGTTCAGGTGTCATAAGAGGCGAATAAAATACCATAACCGGCTGATGGCGGTATATCAAACCGAAATAGTGCAGCTTAAATGCACAGGGCGGCGATTTGCAGCAACTACCCTATAGCGAAAGCTGCGCTTTGCGATTGCCAACACGCTTGCCCAGCGGCAATTATGGGCAAAGTTGCCCTTTCATGAGGAGGCCTATGTCTATTAGTGGACTTTTAATGGTGAGTATGATGATTATAGCTGTTCTGTACTGTATGTGTTATATATGTATACACGCACGGTCTATTCTTTAAGATGCGTTTTATTTTGTTTCTGTAAAGCGGCGTAACTACCAAACTACTACGAAGGATTCTCTATTGCCACTTTTATATTAATCGATATTTCAAAGCATTAACAACCCCAGTAATTATAGCACCACTATTATAATTACCGATGTGTCATACGAAATATTTGTAAATAAGTAAGCTCTATTCATTTTAAAATTACCTCTTGTTTGTATTTACAACGCTCATTATATATTGTATTATTTCCCCAGATACCGACTAGAACTTGTTATTATAAAGTAAGTCTCCCCAACGAACTTTGGCCTTTACGGTTAATACCTAAGATAAGTTTAAGGCAGAAGAACAGTAGATATGGTAAAAAATTACAATTATTATCATCATCATTTCAGCCATTGGAGGTCCACTGCTGGACATAAGCCTACCCAAGAAAGGGTGTTGGCAATCGCAGAGCGCAGCTTCTGCGATGGGGAGCTGTCCATGGAGCTGAGCCCAACCCCGCCCTGTGCATTTGAGCTGCACTGTTTTGGACGGATATACCGCCATATGTCGGCTCTGGTACCTTAGTCGCCTCTTACGATACCTAGTACAGAGGGAGGTACTATTCTACTCTGTCAGTACATCACGGCACGGATTATTATAAACATAACACGTCTCATAATTTAATCCCAGGCAAATAACATTGCAGCCGTTGTCGCATTTATATTAACTTTACCCCGGTTCAGTGTCGTATTATCTTGCTCCGATAATTCTTAATAGTCTGCGTTCCGTTTTCTACTGTTCGCTTTTTCACTGTTCATCATAGTTTGATAAATTCTATTTAATCTTTTGCATTACAACCGCGATAACAAGCAACCAACTACAAAGTTTCTCAGCTTAGTAAAATGCTAATCAGGTCTTTTCAGACTCCTCGTTAAAACGAATTACCATTGTCTATTCATTCAGGTTTTAACTCGTAAACCGGGTAAATTCTACGTGGAAACGACATTGGAGTTGAAGTCGGTGCGTTGTATGTATGTAGGCACATAAAATAAGAATGTAAAAATGAATACAGATTTGAAATCGTCTTTCACCTAGGAAGCAAGTCAGAATTTGAATTAATTGAATCATTCCTAACATATATATAACGTATAATCAACATATGACTACGTTTAAAAAATTCTTGACTGATTAATTGTACATATTTATCTTAAAATAATATAATATATACTATATTATAACAATGAAAAACCCCGAATAAATGTAACAGGTATAGTATAAAGTGAATATTTTATTATTTGTTAAATGTCTCTTATTTCACTTTTTCCTTCATTCACAAATCATTCGATAACATTGGAATTTTCATAAAATAAATAGAACAGTTGGTTCTCATAATATTTTTCTCCCTGGTTCGCCCTCAAAGGGCTATGGAAAAACGTGATTTGATAAAAAGTCACGTATAAGGACTACAATAAAAACACGATGTGAAAATGCGATAAAATCTACGCAGCGCCGAATTCGAGAGCATTTTGTTTTTCTTGTATTTATAGACTTTTAGATTGTGCTTCGTTTTATGTAATTCATTACATTTCTATGAAAGAATTTTAATTAAATAATGGCTTTCAAAACTAAGTTCTCGGCTTACTTTTTTAATAAATTAATTAATAATCAATAGATAAATTCTATAAAGGAAGCAATAAAAAATAGCATATATGGGTATGAATCCCTGAGGCACTACGCCAAGAGGAGTCGCAAAATATATATTTACTAGAGAGCCTATAGTATGCAATTAATTACAATCAATATATATATATCAGTTTACCACTAGAATTCCTGGACTAATCTGGTTGATTTATCTTGTTTGCGTTTGACAGAATGAGTTTCGTATGAGATTATACTCAAAAGAAATGTGATTCGTTTAAAAAAACACTGAGACAATTTTACATACGACCTACATACAAGTGTAAACAGTATAAATTGCTGTGCGTATGTTTTCGTGATCGCAGATTCAATCGGTGGTTTTGTCGTGCGTAAATACTGGGGTACTAAAAAAATTCAATTGCTTTGTATAGAAATACAAAGCAATTGATTTTTTTTGGATAATTTTTTAGCTGTTACTAATATAACCTTTAATATAATTATAAACGTGAAAGTTTGTAAGAATATAAAGATGTATGTTTGTTACTCCTTTATGCGAAAATTAAGGACTGTATTTTAATAAACCTTTATAATAATATACTCGTAGTTTATATATCAGTGTAGCACGTAGCTTATAGTAATTGGGATTTGTTCAAAATATAATTAATGAAAGCAGACAGAGTAGAAGTTAAAAAGCTTTTTGGGTACATGTATACATATAAATAAAATTAAAGTATCTTTTTGTATTATCAAAAATAACAGTTTTTTTAAAGTAATAAGAAATTTCTCTGTGTCTGTCTGTTTGAGATAAAACACTCTTCACGGCTGGACCAATATTAACGGCAATTTCGCTGTCAGGTACTACTCTCATTAATTACAAATCATACCGCCATCTGTTGGTTTCGATACCTTACATATGGAATAGAGGAATGTACTATTCTACTCTGCTGGTACGTCACGGCACTAAGTAATTACGGCATTAAAATTTAATACCTGGTTTATTATTAAATGGCTTACCATTATGGGAGCATATCTAAAGATGGATTTACATTATTAAGAGATCACTTTTTATATATAATATATATATTTTTCACTTATCTATCACATGCGTGTTAGTAATGTCTAATTTCACAGTGGCTGACTTAAGTTATACGATCAGAAGTCACTACGCCTTTTCATAACTAAACACTGATATGCTTCAGCATTTCCCATTAGCCCCTTTGGCCTATTTGCCGTTAAAAGAAAGGTTATCACACAACCACCCATCCCAGCTCTCACCAACCGTAGCAATTTCATACGTATTGATCGGGTGCTCAAAGCTTATTAATTCTAAGTATACTCATTTCTGTGAATAGCTCGGATACACATACTTGTTTTCGCGTGTCGACATAATTAGTGGGTTATCTTCGCCTCGGTAACCGTAACAAAAGGGTATTCTTTAATATGATCTGCTAAATTATGAAAGCTTATTATTCTCGTTAATTAATATCGTAGTAAGTAATAAGAATATTTATATAAAGACTAAGATACATATATTTTAATTAGCGATGTCTTTATTTTATTTTATGTATTGTAACCTTACTAAAATCTTTAATTCAATATTAACTCTTTACATCGCATTTTGAGCTTAATTTATACATCAAAATTTCAAGAATATCAGTTAAGTATTAACTAAAATAAAATTATTGTTTTTGTTATCATTTTACAAAAATTTGCGCGTTAACTACTACATCTTTAAAACGCGGTTTATTTCACTTCAAGATTGAGTACGATTGCCGTGAGATAACTAGAACGGCAAAGAAAAAATATAAAAAGTTAAATGAACCGTAATTTAAAGTCGGTAATAAAGTAGTTTTATTATAAGCTTTGAGGCTTGTTCTGTTCACACAGAGTTGCAAGGACAATTGTTTGGTAATAAATTAAAGATAAACAGGAGCGAGATTAATTCATGAAGACACTCTTGTCGTTTTTCTTTTACTAGTATACTGCTGGACGAGGTAAGTTAATCATATCATGATTGAATATCCTTATTATTAATATATTGAGTAGATGTTATACGAAGGTTTGAATTGGTATTTGTATCTTACTTATTACTCCCGCTGGACAGCTGTGTTCGTAGTACCGTGTTCTGGTTTGAATTAAGAAGAAAATATTCTGTACAAGATTAATGACAAACATCATATTTATTTGTTAATTTCATCATATAACAAAAAATAAATTTCGAGGTAGCCGTATTTTACTGGCCGTGTGGTACCGGCAGACAAAAGAGAGGTGACTGAGATACCGGAACCGACAGATGGCGGTATAATCATCCGAAGCATTGTAGCTCAAACGCAATATAGCGGGAATGATTAGCAGCAATCGTGTCACAAATAAACTGATTTCGATATATTTTTGTTGTTTTTGTAGTTTTCAAGAATAGGAAAATTAAACAGTTTGAGAAACATTAAGAAAATTATTTTAATGTAACATTATGACGTTTAACATGACTGTCAGCCCATGGACAGTGGGCGCGAATGGCTGAATGTGCGCTACAAAAATAGTTTTGAACTGATGCATCCATCGGTCGGGATTATATTATTTATTTTAATTATATTTTTGGTATCTAAACAGCCAATATTGGGTTCAATAATAAGAAAAACCCCTGTCAGGTGTGCTAATAAAAAAATAAACAATCATTTTCGTCATGATCATCATACCAGCCTTTAGAAGTCCACTGCTGGACATGAGGTGGAGGTATTTTTGCCCATAATTGCCGTGCTGGGCAAGCATGTTGGCAATCGCAGAGCGCAGCTTTCGCGACAGGGATGCTGTTGCCCATCCCCGTCCTATGCATTTGAACTGCACTGTTTTGGATGGATTAATAGATATACCGCTATCAGTCGGTTCTATTACCATAGTCGCCTCTTCCGACATATGTTGCAGTGGAAGGTACAACTCTACTTATCCGGTACCGCACGACATAAATCTTCTATATAAAATAAATAATCTCCTACACTAAATTTAGGTGAAACACTGTCACTTGGTAGACATTAAAGCAAATAATCACTTCTTAAATTATTTTAGTTTTTAAATAAAACTTTGAATGTGCTGAATTTCTTAATCTAGGTGAGCATAAAATTTTTGCATCACACAATATCAAAAAATTTTGGTAATATGTGAAGTTTTTTTCTGTATCAGATTACAACTATGGGAAACTTTGTTATCAAAACATATATGTCAGGAGGTTACACAATAGGAAAATGGCGTCTAGTAAATACTAAATATTCCGGATGTAATATCCTGCAATTTTCTGCACAACTCTAATTAGAAACATTATATTACGTTAGGGAGCTGCAATGGAGAGATTTAATTAAAGCATGCGTAACTTGTAAACAACGTGGGAAGCCATTGCATTGTTTTATATATAGATAGACTTAAAAGTAGGTGGCTTTCAAAAATAATGTAATATTTTAAAGGAGCATAACAAAACAAATAGAGTTATAAATGTTTACCATAGATTTTTAAACAGATATATGAAACGAGTGTAAAAATAAGTTTAACTATCGTGTAAGATGCATAATCTGTTGGGTAATATCAATAATCGTACATTTCTGATATGATGACGTTCAAAGCTAACATTTGGTTTTAAGACTTTCACCAGAAAATATTTTAAAGTATAATTACTGATGTTTCTTATAATGAACCACACCTTAACTTTTTGTGTTTCCTAGCTAATGTCCGCACAAAATCATTTACTATACTTTTCAAAGGCCGCATGGACACAATTTGTCGTGCTCAGTACATTGCGTGTTCTGGCTCGTCCCATAATGGCCGGTATTATATCCCTGCAAATATATTTTATGGTTATACGGAATTTGAGAAGTAGAAAGCATTATTTTTACTTTCGTTCAGCCAGATTTTACACCTTTTAATTGTACGAAATGCAAATATATATATATATATATTGTTCGTTTAATATTTTATTCAACACTTCAAATATTGACTTAAGAAGTCACTTAAAGCACTTGTGTTACCCCAGAAAACAAAGACGTGATAAATATAATACTCAAATACATATCGAACACAAATATTCATTATATACATTTTTGTTCTTGTGGGCATCAAACTCTTAGCGCAATCATTAAAGTGACGAGTATATTTTGCAAATTTTAGAAAAGCTAAAGCGTTGTTTTTTTCTTTCACTAAGTTGACAAAGAAGCAAACGGCCCTCTTGTTAGTAAGCGTCACCGCAGCATATTGACGCTTGTATAATTAAAATGATATCACTAGCACGTTGTCAACCTTGTGATTTAAAGATATTATGTCACATTACCCAATAATTCACGGCCTCACCCATCCCACGGCAAAATATAGAAATGCGAACACCGTACGGTAGAAAGACGGTAGAAATAGATGTATGTGAGGTACCAAAGCAGACGACCTTTGTAGTAAATCTATCTGTGGTAAATATTTATATCTTCAAAAATTTCAATAAAATTATATAACCACAAGTTGAACAGAAATTTTATTTTCGACATAAATTAACCAAAACACTCGACAGAGCACTTAAAAGTTCAAAGATTAATAAGCCTCCGTGAAAGTTGTAAATATTTAGTTGAGTTACATAAATTTTGTATTTATTATGCTGATCTGTAGACGTAAACATTTTTTTCGGAACCTTACTCAGAACTTTGTGAAATACAGTTGTAACATTGTAAGCATGTAATTATTTGTGATTTAAGCAATTAGTTCTCTCAAGCTGTACAGCTTGAGAGCTCAACATCAGCCATAGAAATTCCACTGTTGGACATAGGACCTCAAGATAGGGGATATTTTGATTACCAGACGTGGTGGCAATCTCAGAGCGCAACTTCTCGACGAAGATGCTTGGAGGAGTTTTTAAGCTGCCCGGTTTCGGATAAATATATCTGTCGGTACCGGTACTCAGTCGCTTCCTACGACACCTGGTACAGAAAGAGGTACTATTCTATTCCGGCGGTACCCTGGGGCTTTAATCTGTTACCGGCAAGTTATTTTTAAATAAATGGAAGATATAAGGAAAATTATTAAACAACTAGTTGGTCCAACAAGCGTGATTATGATTTTACTATAAATACAAAATTTTAATTGGTACAATATAAAACGATAGATTTGAAAGCATGCACACTATTCTGTCATTTGCACCCATTATCAAACGACTGATAGTTATTTTAATTGCAATGTGGTTTTCTTACCAAAGAGTATATAGTGGTTAGGTTTGCTATTTTTTCAAAATCTTCATTAATTTTTTTCATAACAAAGAACCTTCTCTGTACAATAATGATCAAAAGAATTAACACAATCAGTTCAGCCATTCACTCGTGACATCATGACCACAAGAAATTAATTTATATATATATACTTACAGATATTTAAAGTCTTGAAGTATTCTATTTACGAGTAGTATAGAAACTTTACCTACGGGCCCGGTTTGTAATTCGTCTGTCATCTGATCTCCGTAACGTTAAAGCTTTCAGCAGCTCATCTACTATTTTTTGCGAATTAATTGGTATTCAAATAAATTAAGCACCGTCTATCTTACTATTTTATGCCTGAACACGGGGCCAGAGAATTTTATTGTAATAGCACAAATAATACTTGTTGGCCAGGAAGAATTGCCTAAGGATAGATTTGTAATATTTTCACCGACCGGATCGACTTGATTTTTTTGCGTAGCATGTATGAACATTACAAAAATTAAACGAACTTGTCTGTATACCTATTTACTGAGTAATTTTCTGACAACGCTAGACAATTTCATACCTACGCCATGACAGCAAACATTCATTGCTTCTACTGAAATATACCCATTTCTATTGACGATATGAGTTTGAAACAAAAGGGAGAAGTCTTAAGGAAATTTAAATAAAAAGAAACAAGTGTGCTCGAGATGGGTAAATTGAAGAAGAGTTACTTGAGCGAAGATTCCGCCCTCGGGTTCGTATAATGAGTTTGATGTAGACATTTACTTGAGTACGGATGCAGGGCTTTGGGAAGTTTCATATTATGTCGAGCCAGCCATACCACGTCAATGATATAAATAAAGCATTCTTCACTTTGAATACTGTCACAATAAAGAGTAAGAATAACATCTTTCTAGGTCCTAAAAAACATCTTTTTATAATATGTAATTGTTAGTTCTTTCATTCAAGGCATTTACACAAGAACTTATTCCAGTCAAATGAAGACCAAAGACCTTAAATTATTCTGTTCAAGTATGAATTGTTAAAAGCGAATAAAGTACCGGTTCAATGTGATTTGAATTTATCGATTTTTATTAAAACCTCAAGTGATCTCTCAAATTCTTTAAGAGCGTTAGTCATCACAATTTATGTCGTATTATGTTATCAAGACCTTTTCAGAGTTTCGGCCGGTAATCGCAGCGTTATCAATATCAAAGTGAATGGAATCGTCAATTTGTCCTGAGCATCCCTGTATAAATCGATAAAATGGGAAATTACCAACGGAAGGGATCGGAAATTCTATCCAATAAAATTTTCTTCCGTGAGTCGTTCATAAATTCTTAGTAATTGAATGGAACGTCAGGTTCACTTTAACTCTTACAATTTAAATATATCGATATGTTGCCTGGCATATTTTTGAGACAAAGACTTGTCTAGTGTTTCAGATATTTTAAAATACTGTTAATATCCTTATAAACTTTGTAATTTTGGTTAACTCTAATTCGCTGATTTGATAAACCTTGACCCTCTAGTTGTACAGTATCTACGCTAAGGTTTGAAATAATATACAGTTTATACAAATACCGTTTTTTCTAGAATTTATTAAAAACACATTTTTTTTAGATATTATAGTTATAATTTTATTTCCTAGAATGTTCAATCATGTAGGGCTAAGGCAATCTTACTCTTGTTTTTCTTCTTTTATAATTGACGGGTGTCAATGACTGAAGATGATCATATCTACATCTGTGAAAACATATCGATATCACTATATAATTTACATAAAAAATATCAAGGAAAAAATAAATGTAACGTTTAGATTAATGACATAAGCTTAACATTTCATTTCATTTTTCTTATTATATATAGTGAAGAATTTTTTTGTAAAATTAAGTCATTGTGCTATATTCAAAATTGTCCTATTATCGATTTTCATCGAATGCCGAATGATGACAACTGACGAATGTAAAAACCAAACGCATTAAAGCTGTATGATAAAATTCACTTGCACCTGTCCACTCCATTAGCAATTTATTTAACCGATCAGCGATATTTTTTCAGCTCAGATTCACGTCTTTGTCCCTAGATGGATTGCGGTTGCTTTTTGTTAATTATTAGTCTCTCAGAGCTTGATTTTGAAAGTTAATGGATTAGGTGGTTGTCACTCTGCCGCCGACGCCAACACGTTATGCACATTAAGTTGATTGAAATTATAATTGGCATTTCGACGGGAGCTGTGTAGGGTGAAGTTTTACACAAATCTAATTAGGTACGTGATGTTACTCTGTAATCTGATTCGCTGGCGGTTTAACGAAACAATTATAATCAAAAGCCTTTGATTTTTATGAATATAAATTCAAATTATGAATGTTTACATCAGAAATTCTGTCAAAGTAAACACAATAATAACGTTGGTCTACAAGTACGATGGATGAATTTAAAGTTTCGTGTTCGTATTACACATATTGTAAAGAATATATTAGAAAAAAACCTTTCATTAAAATTAAATAGCGTTGTGCCCGCATACAGCTTGGAGTAAAAGCGATACGATTTTGTTATTCAGGTATATCTGTTGCAGTTATCGATTATTAAGTTATGATACACATTAATTACTATTTCAAGCTTGTGACTATAACAAAATTCCTGAGCAAAATAATGGAAGCAATAAATTACCTTGCTATCATTGCTGTGCAGCAGTAATTTGAAGCCGGATAATAAATCTGATCGCGCGTTGACGTCAGTGAGTGCCAGCTCCGCGGCTGGCATGCAGGCTTGCCCGCCCTGCCACCCGCCTTCGCCCTCCATGGGAAATATGCCACCGATGTGCAAGTCGTTGTCCCTTCTTCCTTCGCTATACGAGGTAAATCCGCCCAACCACAGCAGCAGAAGCACCCGCACCCTTCTCCCCTGTGCGCGCCATCGCCTACCCAACAGCACCCACTTGGCAACAACGAATAATTGCACTAATGCTTTTACTAACAATGAATTTATATAACACACTGTCCTAGTTCGAAAACTTGATACGTTAGCTTTTAATTTGACTAGCGGACGCTTTGAAAGATTAAGGTTCCCGCGCACATTGCACGACGCGTAACGGTAAAAACTTGATATCACCCGTAAAGGTTGTAGACATAGCCTAATAAGCGTGAAATTTTCTAAAAAATATGGCATCGAGGGTTGAAGGGCGGGCCCCACCGCCGCGTCTGGCGCGCGACCCTCGTGTTGCGGGGTCATCGCTCGCGGCGGGGACATGCTGTCATTGGTCACCTCTCTCATTTTCCATCCTCTCTCCTGAAACAATAAATAATAATCTTTGGTACTGTCTTATTTGGAAGCACAGTGAATATGTTAAACCCCTAAATTAACAGTCTATTTGTGAATTGTTGCATCAACATTTTTTAAAATATATTTCATGTATTATTATTTCATAGACGAGCTATGATTTCTCTTAAATATTTTAATTTATAAGTCTATGAGTGAAACCTCTTAGCAGTACTAGTATGTTACTAAGTTTCTTATAGGTATTTGCAATACCGGCTTATCTGGGCTCGTGTGCGAGATTAAGGCCTACCCTCGTTGTAACTTATTGTTATCGCCGATCGTAAAACCTGCAGCCAACTCTTCTATGCCCCAATGAATCTGATATAGGAGTTAATATTGCTATGAAATAGATACGGGATAGTTCTACATATATCGTGCTATTAAATATAATTAGAATGCCAGTATCATGCTAGCATTATTACACTGTCCGCTTAGTGACCTTTATTGTTGAACCAATTAATTAGATGGCTGATTAGCCTACAGTTTAGCTACCAATACCCAATCTTACATAAATGCAATACATGAGTTTATCCAAGTCATTAAACTAATGTACACATTTTACCTAAAGTCTAACCAAGAAAAATAGTTCAGTGTCTACCAATAGGTACAAGAACGAGAGTTTCATTCAGCTGACATGTCATCCTCATTGTATGGCACGGAACAATTGCTTGCATTCATCGATTCCTATCTTTGCCAATAATATAGAGCTCAGTTTAATATCGGTATCCGGAATAGTGACTCCGGAATTCCGGTAGCTTTAGACGGGCGTCCAATAGACAAAGAACCCTGTGCTGCAACTTTCCAGAACTGTTCTTTCATATCGTTTGGGATGAGTTGGGGGTTTACGCTGGGGTGTCTACAAATGTTCGATAATCGTCTCTGAGTTCGCGCGAAATGAGAACTTAATGATTCGTGGCTTATTCCCATTGTAATGCTGGTGGTAATCAATCAAAAGAGAAATCGGTGTGAAATTAAACGTGGTCGGGTAACATCGACTCCATTAGTCACGAGTTATTTTACTCGCAATCCCATTTCGGATTGTGATATCAGTAAACGAATAATTGATAGGCTCTCTAGTGCTGAAATAAATAACACAATTAATTAGTTAAAAATATGTTAATTTTACGTTCTAGCACAGATATGTATTTTAACTAAATTGTAATCAGGAAATGATTTCATAGTTCAATGGACTTTAAGAGTAAATAATGAATACTAAATATATTACAATAATAATAGTATACTACATTATACTAAATTCATAGTATACTATATTCATTATTTGAATTATTTTGTAGTGTGATTATAATAATATAAGACCTACTATTTGCTCAGTGACAATTCACAAATTTCTAAACACCACGTGTTGATTTATAAAGCAACATAAAATTTACAGCAATGTTACAATCTCTGAAAGTGTTTCTCATAGCGTATTATCTGATATTTACGGGCAAGTGGAGAAGCAAAACTGAAACTGAAAATGGCTGTCGTCAAAATTTTTGCGAATTTTAAATGATTTATTGCTTATGAGAAGACGCCATAATGTTTTATTTATTACAAATACTAAGGCGCTCATAAATTCAAAGTTAAGAGAACTATTAATTCCAGGAAACTGAAAATTTTATAATGGAAATTCTTTAAGTAATTCCAATGAGTTGTTATGAATGTTATTATGAAATCTTTCTTCATGATAATTTCTGTCTCTTCAAGCAAATTTATTTGCGACTAGCTATTAGCCGTGGCTTCGTCCGCGTGAATTTCTCATGAAAACAGTCTCTGTATAGTATGGAAAATATATATCCTGTTTTAGTGAAATATCATGAAGATTTTGATTTTGAGAGAGATTGAACTTTAATTTTTATTATATTAGTTAGTTAGGACAAAAACAACTAAATCTGATTGGCATATTATGGTTAGATTAGTTTTTACACTAGATCACGGTTACAAAGTTTTTCTTTGTTTATATAGGTCCGTAGTGGCCCATGCCATAGATTTGTAACTGCAACAGATTTAGTGTGAAATTATATTACATTGTTTAATGAAACTAAAAAATGTCGTACATCTCATTAAGGTCTAGATTAGCTGTCAAAAGAGACAGCAGTTATTGCATTTGTAATTCTTCATAATGTTTTCATACCTCTAGGTGATTAAATAGTCACACACAATTGCATCTAATCCGAGTTTTAAATGTTGGTCAATTATTTATTTAGAACCATATACAGTTTATGACAATTGCTTTGCTTTACGTATAACAAACACATTATTTTTGACAATTGAGCAGTTTGGTAGAATGTCATATCAGCAAGTCATAGTTCTGTCCTCATTTTGAAATATATAACCTCACACTGAAGATGCCTCTCATCTCTGATGTTGATGTGACAACTATTGCCATAAAGTGATCCATCAAGTGAGGTATCAGTCGCCCGAGTGTGAGGAGTTTGTAATTTAGATGTTTACGGAACGGATGAACTCTCGTCTTCGCTTTATGATTTATTACTTCCATCAGCTATGCGATAATCGAAAGTTTTGATATGATATTTATTTTAAAGTTTGATTTTATAAGATCGTCCACTCCAAATCACATATTTCCCACAATAGTACATTGCTACTTATTTGCAAATTTATAAAATGAAAATATAAAGAAAATGACGATTTTTTATGGAAGATTTTAATAGATAATTTGTTCTTAAAGAGTTTTTATTTTCCAAAAAATAATAACGAATAATAGAATCTAACGTTCAAGTAAATTTTGAAAAGTCTTCATAAATTTACAGTTTTGAGTCGTGGTCTTTATTTAGGGGTGAGATTTATCTAATCGAGAACTTTTATAAATCAGAAATGATCTTGTTTCTTCACTTTTAAATAAATGGGATTAGTTTATTAAATCGTGTCTGTAATTGTAAGAAAAAATTTTTATTTTCTATTAGTCATTATCTAGCCATTGTCACATCACCTTGTATGGCGAACATGGGAAACTAACTATTTTAAAATATTTATTTACTGCTAGATTACAGGAATATGGGAAAGTGTTACTATTTTTAAAATATTTATATACTACTAGAGTCTACAGTCATTGGAGAAGTGAATAAGTGTAATAGGTTTTAAGTTTTAATTTAACGTAAAAGAGGTAACTAATTGTTTAACAATGTGTCAAACGACAATAAGTTATCATAATATTTATTGTAGTATACAGTTTAAAAAAACTGTATATTACAACAAATATAAACGGATTATATTTCATTCTTAATTAAATTTTAAATTACGTATACATATTTTAATCTGTTTTATTAAACCCGCAATTTCCCTGTAAACAAAAATCCCCGGGTTAAAGAGGAAGAGGAGATGAGCGATACCAGTCAGTATCTTTGATAAAATAATTTACCACTATCCACGATACCCACAGTTTATCGCACGTTTAGTTTGATAAATTTGTTCACAAAGCTGACTTGTATCATATCAACGTATTGTATGATATATTGTTTCCCACTCGCGACGATAATTGAATATTGTACGCGGCGAGTCCCGAGTCCCGGTGCAATTGTCTTCGATGCAACATTACGAAGACAATTTATAGCGTACTGTGTGATAGGTTACGTATTTACGAGTTCACAGAATCAAGATTGAAATTTTTCTATATATAATGTTTCTGTATCGCACAAGTATACCAGCATATAATCTTTTCATTTTTAAGAACTACACATAATAAACCGGTGTAATAATAATCAAACTTCATCTTGTTTTTCGTTCTTCAACATTAGCAATGCAAAAGGAGAATTCTAAATTATAAGATAAAAATTGCTGGCAAGTTTGGTTTGCTTTTTTAGTTTTTCTCGCATGATTTTAAAACCACTTGATTCGTCATCACAGCATAGTAGAACGTTTTACCGCTCTGGGTAGACGTGGCGGCAATCGTAAAGCGTAGCTTCGCGACGGTATTGCAGCTGCTCATTCGGGCCCTGTCGACATTGGTAAAGTAACATGTACTTCTCATTCTACTCGGCCGGTATCCCATGGCTAAACTTTAGATTATGTTTGGTTAATTTAATATATGCATGTACACTATATTTAAACATACCAAGACTTCAAGTTCTTAGTTATTCTGAGTACTTTTCTAATCAAAACATTAAAGTTAATGGATTATGTCAAAATAATTACAATACTAACATTTAGTACACTCTATATTATATGTACTAAAACCAAATATTAAAGCTTCTTACGTGACCCTGATTCGACAACAAAACTTATTTGTAGTGTTAAATTAACCCGTAATCTCCATCCAGCTCTCGCAACGAAGCAACCGAGTAAAAGTAAATAAGACACTAAATCATGTCGGTTTGCGGCTGTATAAATTGCATTGTCGCTGCAATTACCCGTTCAGGCGATGGCCCAAGCAAATGAAAGTTCCACAACGAACCAACAAACTTCATATTTTGTTCGCAGACTGGCATGTCCGCCTCCACAGTCATTTTTCAAATCGTATTTTCAGATTTGTTCCTTTCATAGCAATATTTCAATCCAGGTCAAAAGGTTTCAATTTTCCGTGATATCGAGTAAGTGGGGTAAGACATTAGTGATAGATAGTTTAATGGTGGCCTCTTTCTATTTCTCATCGTCTGTTGCTTGAAGCTACTGTCTATTGACGTTACGTCGAATGATTAACGAAAGAATGGTATAAAAAAGTTAAATAGTACCATTATCAATCATTATATTAAAAAAAATACCAACACTGCATGTGTGTTGTAATTGTCTATGTCTACATTTTCCTGTTGAATCCAGAATTTAATTATTAATTATTATTTTAAAATTAAAATTATACACTTAAATTCTGTTCCCTGCCCTTCTGTTTCATAGCAGATATATAAGTATTATGCAGCTTAAATCTTTGGAACAAGGTTTTTTTTCAATAAAAGCTCGACCGCTCACCCTTTTCCAGATTAATATTACATTTGCAATGTACGTGCATTAAAAGTAGTCTACAAAAGTTGAATCGTCCTTCCATTATTTTATATTAACAAATATATACATAGCCGTCATACTTGTATATACACTCATTTGCAAAAAAACGGGCGGTTTTGATTTTAATTCTTCTTTAAAAAAATACGGTACCAAAATGATTTCAATCATTTTTACAAATTACTGGCCGGTTTTCAAAAAGCCGTGGTGTTTAAAATAGTACGTTCTAAATTCAAATTTTGTTTTGATTCTCGTTTTTACAGAAAACCACTTTTATCTTACATTTTTGGTGCGAAGTTCAAAAAGATTATATTGGTTTTCATGACTATTAGTCAATTTTTATGAATTTATTTCATATTCCTCATTGTCAAAGCTTCATTAATTGTTGTTTAGCTGTCTAAATAATGTTAGAGAAAGTGGTAAAAGCTACCAAAATTATTGCGCTGCTCAAAGAGGGTTGCAGCCAATGCTTCGTGGCTCAGAAGCTAAGTGTGAGTCGCTCGACGGTTCAAAGGACCTGGCAGCGGTATCAAGACACCGATTCCGTTAAGAGAAGGCCTGGTTCTGGAAGAAAACCATGTAACCAACCACGGGATGATCGTTTTCTTGTGAGTCGCGCATTGAGAAATCGCAAGTCTTCGTATGTGGACCTTAAGAACAACCTCGAAGAAGTAAGAAATGTGCATATTAGTCTATGGACGGTCAGGTGGAGGCTTCTTATGGCCAATATACGCAGTCATCGCCCGGCCCGCGGCCCTAAGATACTCCATGAGCACAGAGTTGCAAGGCTTAGGCTTGCTCGAAATTGTGAGTCATGGACTCAAGAAGACTGGAATAGGGTATTTTCTCCGATGTTCTCCGATGAAGCCAGGTAATCTCTGTTCGGTGAAGGTTGACGTCGGCGAGTGCTACGAAGACGAGGAGAACGCTTTGCAGAGGCTTGTTTTGAAGAAATCACACCTTATGGTGGAGGCTTTGTTATGTTTTGAGCAGGAATAAATTCAATGGATCGTACAGAGTTAGTCTTCATTGAAAACGGCTCACTTACTGGACATCAATACATAACGGAAGTTCTAATTCCTCATGCACAACCCACATTGGCCGCTTTAGGCGAAGACTCAATGGACGACAACGCTCGCGCCCACTGGTCTGGCGATGTGGAAGCGTATGTGCAAAAGGTCGGCATTCGTCGTTTGGATTGGCCAGCTCGAAGTCCCGACCTCAATCCTATAGAACATGTCTGGGACGTTCTGAAACGACACAAGAGATCAGTACAACCGGCTCCGCAGACCATCAGAGAGCTGAAGAATGTGATTACCGCGGAGTGGGAACGTATTCCGCAAGCAAGTATCCGGGATATCCTCGCTACCATACCCAGACGAATTCAAGCTGTGATCAGCTAGAGGGGGTCACTCTCGATACTAAACATTCATCTGCTTTTACTTTATTATAGAAAAAACAAATAAAAATCTTTGTTAACTTTTACTTCACGAGCATATGCACTACTAGCGAGCATACACTACTAGTGAACTTTAGCATCAAAACCCATAAATTTTATGATAATACTGACGAAAACGTTTATATGCTTATTAATAAAGTAAAACTACCTATAATTATCAAACAAACCAATAGTAACATTTTAAATGGTTTATTGCTTAGGTGCCCATTTTTTTTGCAAATGAGTGTATTTGTTCCCACACCAGAAAAAAATGCATTCTAACTTAGTAAAGTATATTATTGCTGACAACTTACATGAATATGTTTGTATATAATTGTTTTAATGAAGGCTCAATTAGATTGAACCGTCGTAAATATATAAACGAGAGAAAACCAACGATCAATTCAATTATGAAAAGGCAAGATAGTAAGGCAAGGGACTTAAGGACGTTCGTTCAGCTCATCAGAATGGGCCGAATGCGGCTAACGCAATCAGAGACCTTCTATTGCGGCAATTTTCACGGAAATCACATAAAGAGCCGCGGCCCTTCGCCCACTGTTCATAACGATTGGCTATTTATTTTTAGGGGAAGGTGAAAGGGCCTTGGGTATACCCTTTAGATATACCAATAAACAAATGATTTGAAAAAAAATCAACGTTGGCAGGAAAAGTTTTATTTTCACCGATGATAGATCAGGCGTCTGGTTTTCAGTTTTGTGTTTCACTGGAAAAAGCTCACGGTTTTTGTGCGCTTATGGATTTCTTTCATAACTGACGGAATATATTGATATATTTATATAGTTTGACAGTGGTGACAACCTTTTAGCTAGTAAGGATTACATGGTGTCAAAATTAAATACTTTTAGCCGTGTGTGTGCAGAGTAGAATAGTACCTCCCCCTGTGCCAGGTATTAAAATAGGCGACTGAGATACCGAAACCGAGAGATGGTGATTTATTCACTTGAAATAGTGTAGTTAAAATGCTACAGGGCGGGGATGGGCAGCAGCATTTCCGTCGCGAAGCTATGCTTTGCGATTGCTACCACGCTTGCCCAATTAGGAGTAAATTTCCCCTTCCATGGAGGCAGTTGTCCCGCAGTGAACCTTTTGCGGTTGTGATGATGATGATAGTGAACTATCTTTAGTTGAGTACGTTTGGTTTTTCTGACGATGACAATTTGCCAAAGACCCAAGATTAAAAGTAGCGCTAATTTCGTTAAAATTTTTAGGTATTTATTTGTAATAAGGTAAAGAAAAGGTTTGTAAATAAATTAAAACATAACCTTCTTCTTCGTAACGTAGCTTTTTAAAGTAGAAATACCTTTTAAAAGCGATTTAATCTAGATTTTGTTTATTACAAACAAACAAACAATATTTTTTTTCCTTTTCATGTTGGCTAAGAAGTACGTGTTACAAAGATACATGATAATCACGTTAAATAAGGGATAAACGAATTGACAAATCATCTTTTAAACTAGATAGTTTGTAATTGTAAATCGAATTCTATTCTTAGGCTCTAAAGGTAAAATATGGAATCTATATATTAAGACAACGTTATTGAAAATCTAGCAGTTGCAACTCTATGTAACCAGTGCTATAAATTAAGGATAAAGCTAACTCGAAGATAGGCACGGGTTAGTTTTCATTCTATCGCTGGTCCCTCGTAATCCCCTTTCAAGGATGGTCGTAAGATGTAACAACGTCTTCGTTGCCTACGGGTCAGCTGGTAGTTATAAAACACCTTCAATCCGATATCGAGGCACTACCTAAAACAAGTAATCAAACGCGATATTGTGGGGTGGCGGCAGAAAAGAATAGTATCTCCCTTGTACCAGGTGTCGTAAGAGGCGACTGAGGTAACGAAACCGACAGGTGGTGGTATATCCATTCCAAACAGTCACATGTCAAATGCACAAGCCGGGGATGGGCAGCAGCATCCTCGTCGCACAAGCGGCGCTCTGCAATTGCCAGTACGCTTTCCTAGCGTGGCTATTATGTGCAAAATTCTGTTTTTCTTGGGGAAGCTTTTGTCTAGCAGTGGACTTCCAATGGCTGATATGTTAATGATATATGTAATTAGACTCAGCAAAATAAGTTTCGGTATACTTTCATGATGAAAATCTGTAATCGTGGAAACACCAACAATTTTGTTTAACAATCATAGCATACCTTAGAATTTGTTGTGTTTTCGGGATTAAAAAAAAGATATCCTATGACGGTTTCTAACCGCTAGATCAGCAATGTTCATAATAAAATAATATCGATATCACTGTGGAAAAAAGAAATGTATTTTACCGGAAACGATCATTTTTCTAGAATAAAAAGTGTCAATTCAGACTACAATCTGTCACTCAAGTTTTATACAGATCTGTGCAGTCATAATATCGTGATAGAGTAACAAGCATTAAAACAAACTATAGTTTAATATGGATAACGCTCAAAACTGTGCCCACTTGCATAGTTATAAAAAAACTACTAGGATAAAAATTTTTGGGATATTGTATTTGTGATCGTAATATCACAACCGTCAAATCGTAACCCCAAGATAATAAGGTAAAATAAGAGGACAATAGTATCAGCAGGGTAAATCTTACGTAACTGGATATTGTAGGCCTGCTAGAACGCTTTCTCCACGTCAACGGGCCACTACATTAAATATCCGCCACGCTCGATTTAACCGCATTCGGGCAACCCTTTGTGGTTGACACAACTGATGTTGTGCGAGGGTCCCATTTTGGTTTGGCTATTCAGGAGTTATAAAGGTACGCAGATTGGGTGGCGGAAATAAAATAGGAATAAATTCCTACGTTTCAGTTGAGCTGGGCGATAAAGCAACGGAAGGTACGAGTACGGTGGATTGAATATTTCTAGTTCTGTGGCTTATAACATTGATAAGTAAGCGAGTATATAAAAGGAAATGTTTTATGGAGGTGTCTAAAAGCAGTGGTGTTACATAGAAATATCTGAATCTTTATAATCTATATTCAGCGATTCTTCCATAGTTTTGTCAAGGACAACCTAATCAGAAATGTTTATTTGTCGATATATGTACTTGCTTTTGTACTTTTAAAAGCTGAAAGCATTTTTTTTAGAAAAAAATAACTTATTACTTCGTGTTATATTCGTATTACGCATGGTTCCATTACAGATAATCGCATTACCAATTAAGTTATTAAGACCTATTTACGGTGAGACTCAGCCATGTCATTTACCAACAGACATACAAATGTCACACTTTAAATTCAAGTCACTCAATAGTTACAAAGCAATCACTCCGGTATTGTAGCAGAGGGCCACAATTGGTGGTTTTGTAACTAATTTAAAAATTCCCTTCGTATTTTAATGTACAAATACATTGAAAAACAAACAGTTCAATCGGAAAATCGCTGAATTGTGCTGTGAGATGTTTCGATTGCCAAATCGCAGGCTGAATGTAGGCTAATTCCAATATTGAACGATCTGTAGTAACTACCGTGCTTTTATGTAAAAAGGTTGTTTTCTTTTTAAATGCAAAGCTTTTACCTAAAGTACTACGCAAACGCACTGAAGCTTTTTATGGAGTTTTACCCATTTTTAGACAAAGTTAGTCTGTAAGTTGCAGCGTAAGTAAGTAGGTATGCCAAATATCGTAGGATCGCATTTTGTAATAATCTAATTATTATTCACCGGGGCTTTAGCCCGTAAATTTAATAATTAGTAAATTAGAAATCATATATTTCCTTACACTTTTACACTTTCCCCAATGATTTGTATTTTTGAATGTGTGCACGTAGGCAGGTATATATGAATATGAACATACTCGTTTGTGAATGTATATACATGTGAGTGTGATTGTATATGAACATATATATTTATCTACATATTGCAGTTTGTAAATAGCGACCATATTGCAGTTTGTTAATTGCAATATGGTCGGAAATAAATATTTATTATTTATTTGTTATTATTAAATATATTTAACAATTCTTATGCCATTCCATTAAAAAAAAATTTACTAGCCACCGAAGAAGCCTAAGAAAGAAGAAGTTTTTGGTAATAACAATAAAAAAAAAATTATTAAGTCGTACATAATTTAAAATTAACTTCAATTAATTCATTTCAATCAAAGACGTTGGTATGTTCCTTAGCGACCATCATAGTATAGCTGTCGTCTTTAAAACTTATGATATATTTATATTAATTATTATAGTATAATAATTTTACCAAGGAATCCATTAGGTAAAATATTTTTAGTAATAACGTTTACTTATATTTTACTTATTATTTGTCCTCCACCCCACTTTTTCCAGTTCAATGGTAGTTTTGAACAGGTGAAAAAACGTCACCAATACCAGCTTGGCAATACTAAGTTAAAAGAAAAACTATTACAGATTACTATATAATTGACTATGGTGACGTGTGCTGCACTAATATCTCTCAAGAACTCCTTAATAAATTGGATCGTCTATTAAACAACTGTCTTCGTTTCATTTTCGGTTTGCGTAAATACGATCATATTTTCCATTACCGTTCTCTTCTCGGATGGCTTCCCATTCGAGAACGTCGCAAAATTCGAGTTCTAACCATACTATTTTCAACACTTTTTAATCCGTACGCACCAATTTACTTAAAGGACAGATTCCAATTCCTATCTTCCTCTCACGAACGTAATCTCCGTTCTTCTAATACTCTTTCGCTCTTAACTCCTCATCACTCTAGTTTTTTGACAAACTCTTTTACAGTGACTCCCAATCCACAAATAAATTTATCGTGAAACGCTGTCTCCGTACTATATTTACTGATGCTGCTTCTCTAACTTTATAACCCTATTTCTGATGTACGTTATTTTATGTATATATATATACATATATATATATTTTTATATCATATGCATTTATTGCGTTTATTTATACAAATATGTATGCCACGTTTATTTATTTTGTATATATATTGCCTGCACAACTATATATATATTTTTTTCAGTTTTGTGTAATGGTTGACTGGGAGATAATGCCATCTGGCATAAAATCCGCCATTTGTACATTGTGTAACATTTTGTGCAATAAAGTTAAATAAATAAATATACTTATGTATTGTTGATTTACGAATCGATCGACTTATAAGATTTACTTGTAAAAAAAGATTTACGTAAAAATTGTGTACAAACTCAATAGACACTTTGATTACTCGTTAGTTCTGCAAAACAGTTAAGAAATTCTCACTACTTCGTTACAGAACATTACAAAAGCCGAGACTCGACACGAACTTGGAACTTGTTTTTGTATCAGGTAAAAAATAACCTACGAGTCAGAAACAATTACGACCCTATTTAAGTGAATGTTATTTTTTTTAAAGCAGGAAAGCCTCATTCCCGATGCAAGGTGGTATTCGTTATAAATGTCTATCAATTTGCAATGAGTCAGGGCAAATGGCTTTGAATCCCCAATGAAAATGTCTTGAGTGCTTTTTGTTGATAAAAATTCAGAATTTACATTCAATGTTTTTTAGCGAAGAGAGTGAAATTGAATGATAATATTTCAAATAAGTGGCCATAAATTACCGGCCTCCATTTTTTAGTTTGAGAAAATCTCTTATATTATTTAAGATTTCGCCTTGTACGTTACATTTTGCTTATGAAATCGGAAGAGCCGATCGTTAGGGAACTGATATTCGGAAAGTGTTGAACACGCATACAAAAAAACTCACATATATCATCCGTCAGTGTAAGCAGAAAACTTTCGGCGCGCTTTTATCCCCAATAATAATCATTAATATGTTATTATATGAGAGGTAGTTAAACGTATGTCATATCAGAACTATTATAAAGGTGTCTTCCTACTTCTTATTTTTGTAGGTTGACCTTTACCAACCGCTCTATTAACCTAAACCAAATCAACATCAACGTATCCATTTGTAGTTCAATCCATCTATTTCAATCCATCCCGTTTAATTTATATCAATTTTTGTTCTTAATAATAATGTACCTTATCACATTTCTCTTATTCACAGTTCCAAAAGTGTTAAAAACTATCATTAAGTAAAGTTTACTTGTGAAAATATACTTCCACTAGTCTTCATCGCAGCTTTCGAAGTGAACTGAGCTGAGCTAATTTTCAAGCTATCTTCGTAAAATGGATGACTTAAAGGTTATTAAGATTACCCTACACGGTGCTAAGTATCCTGTAAACCATTTTAAGCGCTGATAAAGCCAATATTACATTGTAGCACCAAGCCGACGACGATGTCGTAAAAATGTTCAATTTACGATCCGATTATGTCCAACGATGCTTTCAGAACATTGGCGCTAGAGGCTGATAGGTCTATTACAGACTGACAAATAGTAACGTCTCATTCACTCACAGTACAAAGGTCTCAATCTAATTTATCCTCTTCCAATAATGTTCTGATCAATTCCCCTTGTGTGTGCCTTTTCTTGCTTTTTACTTAATTCACCTTTAAACTTCCAATGTTTATATTTTTTAATCAAGGGCCATATAAATGTTCCTCAGATGATCATATAAAGACAGTGATAGATGTCGGCATTCAAGTATTGCTGGGTCCAAAGGGCGGAAGACGGACATAAAAAAATATTAAAGTGTCGCCTAACTGCGTTTGTGGAACCCTTTTGGTTGGACTGACTTTAACTTAAATTATCGCTCGCAAAATAGTATTAAAGGGGTCGACTATTATTTTTCTAGATGGACTTTAACTGTTGTTAAAGGCGTTAAAGTCGGTTTAGTTGCCCCAATTATATTTGATTATATACGAGTTTATAATATATTAACTGAGTTATTTCTAGGAACATTGGCCATGGTGTCGGTGGAGTAGAATTGTACCTTCCCTGTACCAAGTATCGTAACAGGGCGACTGAGGTATCAGAACTCAAATAATCATGGCAGAGGTGGGCAGCAGCATCCCCATTGCGAAAGCTGTGCTCTGCGATTGCCAACACGCTTACCCAGCGCGGCAACTATGGTCAAATGTCCTCCTATCTAAGGGATTCCTAGGGGGACTTAGCCTGTAATTGTCGCGCTAGGAAAGCGTGTTGGCATTTGCAGAGCGTCGCTTTACGACGGAAATACTGCTGCCCATTTCCGCTCTGTTATATTTTATCTATGCTGCTTCGGGTGTTTTTATATATGAAGATATCATTTATCTTTATTTTCATTTTTATTATAAAAAATATATTTGACCCTTACTCGACAGTAAATAGTGTGTCAAAACCAACAGGACCATATTTTTTTCAAATATTCAACTAAATTGCAGAGTTACACTGTGAATACATTTTCATCTTTGCTGTAAGATTCCCTCAACAGCGAGTGTGGAAATCTTCAGCTTGAACGTTTCACCAAAACAATGTTGTGCGGGCGCGTCGACGGCTGAGGTACATAATTAAATTTAAACACTACAGGTGAAGGAAACTTGTTTGTTTGACTATGATTAGAGGGACTTTGTTCACAACAGAGCAAACAGAAACTTTGATGTTGTCTGTATGTAAATATTAGAGCAATATTCACAATTGTAACAACAGAGTGGCTTTATGTTTTAATAACGAAGTGCTCAAACTTGTTTAACAGTAGTGAACCGCATTTCGAGGTGCTATTATGTGAAATGCGACCGCCTTACATTGTATGACTTACGAGGTAACTGAAATTTTTGTCGACTTCTCTAGCTAGTTACAGCGCCAATTTACGAATTAACGTCGTCCTATTTCTTTTTCAGTGTGCCTTTATTGTATTCATAGTAGACTAAAAGTACAATAAATCGTATATAATGACGAACAAAGACTTACATCAAGAGATGATGTTAGCAGTCTGGATATAAATTTCGGTGTAAACGGTCCTATTGGAAAAGTATAATAGGTTATATATCAATGCCGCTTATATTTTGTTATACTGCAACTGCAAAATATTCTGGTGATTGACGATTTTGTTTAACAAGCTTTCCACCTACGACATTTTCTACGATGTTGTCACCTTATGTTTTGTCCTTGAATAACTTTTGCGGTTCCGGCAAGAAGTCAGCCTTTGACAACTAAGTAGTGCAAAAAAGTTATGCCGATTCCTTTGTTAAAAATAGAAATAGCTAACTAGTATGCATGTTACCAGTGATGACTTATGGCAGCAAAAGCTCTTACCATTGTCCTTATAAGTCAACTCAAAAAAGCTCAACGAGCTATTAAAAGGGTAATTTTCGAGGTTTATGTGTGATCGAATCAGAAATGGGGAGATTCGTAACAGAACCAAAGTTACCGATATTGCCTGGCGGATTAGTAAGTTGTAGAGGCAGTGGGCAGGGCGCTTGGTACGCGGAATCGATGACTGATGGAATGATGGAAACGTCGATAAAGTTCTGGAATAGAGACCACGTACCGGCACGTAGGACGTCCACCCGAAAGATGGACTGACGATCTGACTAAAACCGCAGGATCGCGTTAGACATAGGCCGCATTCAACTGATCCTATTGGAGATTACTTGGGGAGGCCTATGTCCAGCAGTGTACGTCTTGTGGCTCATATGATGCGTTCATTATTGTGCGATCATTAGCGTTGATAATATTAGTAAGATTGGGCTGCAGCAAGAACAACATAACGTCACTTTTGCATTAAATGTAACTACTAGCTGTGCCTGCGACTTCACCGGCGTGCAATAGTTTCTTTGGGCACCATACCTTTTTTTCAACTTATATAAACTTTGAATGCAATATTTATTTATATATACAATACAATAGCCTAAAAATTAAGTTTTAAGCTTCTAGCTGTAACTAGAGTGAAGAGTCGCCCCTTACAACTTTTATATCGTATGAAAAAGTAGTACATGTCCTTTCTAAGCCTTTGGACTATATGTGTACTAAATTTCATTTAAGTTGGTTTAATGGTTTGGGCATGATTGCGTAACAGACAGACAGACAGATTTATAATATTAATAAGGATATCATGATCAATTAAAACAAAATATAAACGATTAAACGTGTTTATAAGTTGTCGAGTGTAATCAAATAACAATGATGTATTTTCTGCCCTTGATCTGGTTTACATAATATGTATTCATGAGGTCGTACGTGACGCGAGCCGCTTCGGTCCGGCTCAATGAACAAGTTTACAGTAAATGAATCGCTTATATTCTAAATTTTGTTTAATAAATATACTCATTCAATTAAAATTGAAATTAAAATTAGTAACTATGTTTTTGCTATCTAAATTACCTTCAAACGCTTAACTTCGATGGTAGACGTGGCAAGTGATAAATTAATGCTGTAATTAACCTTAAATCAAGTTTAAACTAAACAAAGTTATGAAGATCACTATCAATAGACTAGTGTTTTTAAATAAGTAGAATAGGTTGTAAAAAATTAGACGATATAAAAAAAATATAAAATAATATAAGTTTATATTGATATATATATATATATATATATATATATATATATATATATATATATCAATATAAACTTCAACACTTTGGTCTTATTAAAATGTGATTCGCTGGTAATTTATTTTATGTTTGATTTGGAATAGAACACATAGTTACATTAAATCAAAAATAATGTGATTGTGTATTTGCCGTTGCAATTATCTCTAGAAGATTTAGGTTCCATTATTGATCTGGACATATATGTCTCGATTAAAATAATCTATGCACAATCTACGTTGGGCTTGACTACTTTCATACAGTATTCTTTGACCTAATCTCATTTTTAATAGAATACATTTTAATTATTTTAAATTAACATCAGGATAATCCTCACAGACCTGAATTGTATAATCCCAACACAACGTGGTAGTTGTTTGAACCAATTTAAGATTTTTTTCATACAATATAAGATTATTTATATGCGAAAACGAACAAGAGTGCTGCAATATTTTTTTTAAGTAAGGGATACGTTAGTTTGTTCAGATATCTGCAAACATTTGTTTCTTTATTATTTTGTTAAATGTCGGATTAGCTAAGGTCAAAGTTCCCAATACAAATTATAGTTAGGTATCAATTTGGCTAAAAAATTGTAGATCAACAGTTTTTGTGGCGCTGACAATTAAGACAAAACATAAGCCATTTTATGTATAGGTGGCCAGTAATTCCTGAAACTCATTTGCATTTTTCGTATTGTATTCTTTATGTTGCGCGATATACGAAGTCTGATTATTTACTTATTCTAGAGAAAATATTTTTAAAAATTAGATGCAATTATTTTCTACTCAGGCTCTATTAGACATGACAAGCGAACACATTACGAATCTACATCTTCAACGCGGACTGGGAAAAATAAAACATGATTTTCCTCTTATATTAGATACAAAAAACTGGAGCAATGTTGCGAACCTCCTAGCGAAACAATGAAGCATTTTATATTTTGCTCTCGTAATGCCTTTTTAATTTTGTACGAACTAATTTATTCTTTTGTTTTTATGAGTTTTTAAATACGTGTTGTACGCCAGTGTAATCACTGTGTTACATACAAATTATCATACGTTTTACGCTTTTACTATTTACGCATTGGCATCCTTACCTTTATTAACGTATTACGCCTTATTTTAGACGATACAAATACGAACTCTCGCATCCCTACTTTTCTATCTAGACTTTTTTTTATAAGGCTAACATACGTGTTAAAGCAGAGTAAGTGAGGGAGAGCAAATACATTAGTTAAAAGTTGAACACAAAGGATTTGAAAAGGTTTTTTTTTACTTATTTTATTATTTTATTTTTATGTACCAGATGTCGTAAGAGGCGCCTACTGCACCAGAACCGACAGATATATCCATCCGAATGAATGTGGCTCAAATGCACAGCATACCCACCGCGAAAACTGCGCTCTGCGATTGCCAACACGCTTGCCCGCGCGCGTCAATTATGGATTAAATTCCCCTTTTCTTAAGGAAGAAACAACTATAGTACGTGTTAATAAAAAAAATAACAAAATGTCTTTTGTCTAGCTTTTAGTCTTTAATCCAGCATTGGAACGGTCGTTTACCCTATTCAAATGAGGTAACTTGAATAAAAAAGTGGCAGTCAATCTAGTTATGTCAGTGGATCGCTCTTTAGAAGTATAAATCAGTGTATTCTAGAGCAGGTTGTCGTTATTCCAATAATTTAAAATGCCATTTACTCGCATCTCTCTAATATTCTCATGATTTTCGTTTAGTGATATTCTTTACATATATATATTTAAAAGATTTGGACATTGAAAAGGCGTGCCACTGACTGTAACGATTTCACATACTAAGCAATAATATATAGCATAATGAAAACTGATCTTGATAGCTTCAGGCATATGGATCTTTCTAGCCCTATAAGTAGGGAATAATCGGACCGAATCTGATTTCACCTGGGATTTAAATATATTTACATTCACCCGGTAAGCTTTTCCAAATAATATTACGCAAAAAGTCATGTTATTTTCGTCAAATATTTTGTGGCCGTTGGTATAACTAATGAAAATATATATTCAGTGAGTGAAATATTATCAACTTTTTCGATGCGTGCGAGAAGTTAACGTGCTTGATGCCAATATATTTTCATCGACTCCGAAGAAAGTGGAAGAAAAAATGCGATAAGAATTTGGCCAATTCTCTCTTATAAAAGTCGTACCGTGCGAAATGAAGGATAATGAGGCTAACGAGCAGATCAGAACAACATCGTCGAATTTATTGGATTTTATTTTTTGTTCGCTTCGTTTGCGGATAATATTACAGATACGATAAGATGTAACATTGAGTATAATTTAAATGCTAAAATGAGTTCTGGGCACGAATATTTTGTTGAGGACTCCGTATTAATTAAAACTTATGTTACGTAATGCGTATAAACTTGTTTTGTTTCACATTAATCCACCATATGAACTTACAGGTCTTTTCTGCGGATCAAATCCCAGTTAAATATGTTGCCAAAAACATTTCGTAGTTTTAGGCTCTTAAATAAGAGGAATTTTAGAATTTTCTTTTAAATTTTAATTGAAGGGTTTTTGAATAATGAATAATTTTAATGATTTAATTGTAAAATTTATGCTACATAAAACTTTAGTTTTCTTAAAGTATCTTTTTTTACGATATTATAACCTATACCTATAATTTGTTTAGAGCAATTAGAAAATTGTGTATATTCTATTTGTTCTTAATTATTGTAGTAATTAGTGTAGTATTTAATATTTAGATAAATACAGCATAAAAGAATGCAAGATACTTTCTTTATCAAAAGAACTCGTTACATATTTTAGAAAATCAGCATTATTCAAACAAGATTTGCATTTATAATTCCGTCCACATAACATGCAAACAAGTAAGAACAGCACAGCTCGAAACATTTTTACATTAAAACATTTTCATTTTACCCCCAGCTCGGAGTTGGCTGGAGCATTTCTTTTGGCCCGAGATAAGAACAATGCCGTTCTATGTGTCGACTTTGTTTCTTGGCAGATTGCAGTGACGCGCCTCGGCTAGCGTGGATTCGGCTTCAGTCTAACCGCAATATTCTATTTGTGTTTCCGTTTGGTTCAGAGTACATATACATTTAATAACATCGTTTTATTGTACAAAATCGTCTCTACATTATTAGAAACGAGTGATATCAGAAACTTTGAATAAATCACGAAATCAAAGTTTTATTCATCATATTAGCTATTGGAAGTCCACAGTTAAATATAGGCCTCCCGAAGAAAGTGTAAATTTTAGCCTAAATTGTCGCATGGGATGCTTTGAATTTGAGCCACAATGATTCGAATGGATATACCGCCATCTGTTAGTTTCGGTAGCTTAGTTGCATCTTACGAGACCTGATATTCTACTCAGCTGGTACCTTAGGTAGGTTTACTCGATATTTATTTATTATTACTTGAAATTGGTTAGCCGCCTTTGATTTCCGGTTGCATGGATTTTTATTTCAAACGATTATTAAACGACTGACTGCATTGGATGACATTGTTATTCCAACAAAAACTTCCCAGTATATACAAGTAGTAAGTTTACAGTTAATATAAAACAGTAAGCAAAACCAAGAAACTATGTCCCAATTGTCTAATTAATTATTATCCTTGTTACAACGAATAAAATAGTAGATATTACACCCAAATGAATCCTTCTAATGTTTATATAATCAGTTCATTATAATTATTGATAGATTGCAGGAATTATTATGCAACGGGATTAACAGAATAATTGAATTTAGATGCGGTCGCTGATAGTCAGTACAATATTACATTTTGCGGTATAGCTTTGTTGAGCTTAGTGGGAAAATCTTCAAATTAGTTTGCTCACAAATTTATGGTTTCATAATACACGTTTATGTTTAAAATTAAATTAATTTATGAATGCAGTACACTAACTCCTTAATAACATAGCGTTTACTTTCGATACGATATGTTAATACTGTTATAAATATACATTTAAAACCATCAACTATTTTCGTTGGCATATAAAAAAACATTTCACATATGACCTCAGTCCACAGTCCTGACATAGTCACCGCAACTATTTACCAAAATAAGACCTAGGATTCTTCTCTTCCCCTCCCCACTTATATTATTCTTGTCACCAACTAGTAGTGCTCAGATTATTGTGTTCTTGTGCTAGTAATTTGAGCATTACTGAATATGCAGACAGACACAGATAAATTTCTGGTTGATCACAAGATTCATTGGTCATATCGCTATAATAGGAACTGCACACAGGTTTTATTTTAAGACTGTTCTATCTTCACCAATTTAACGCTATTTTTTCATAGTATCCATATACTTCTGAATCCATTATTTCATGTAAATTTTTTTAAAAGCAGCTTTTCTAAAGCAATACAATCTTGAGAATTTTAGTAAGAGGCCTTTCAGAATATGGGTGAGTTCAGGTGACCATTATGGGTAACATGGCAGTTCTGACGGTTGACGGTTCTGACAATGATGACGGTGATTTAAACATCAATTCCTTCATGATTACATTTATTCAATTGTATCTAAATATTCCGAAAGCAAGCTCTACAGAATGTTTATTTTATATGTGCATATACCTTCGTAGATTGCAGATACGGTGTCGAGAGCTGAAATAATTCAACCAAATAGATTCGGTTCTGGATAGTAACCGCAATATTCTATTGGCGGAGCCTTTGGCAACAAGGATTAAGGCTGAGATGTTCTGTCTGTTTTATTTCAAGACATGTTAGATTAAGCTTTGGAAAGCAATCTCCTTGATTAAAGTTTCGCCGCTTTGTTTGCTTTGTTAGTTTCGAAATTATATAAAATATGTGTATTTATTGGTACCATTTTTTATGAGTAGACAAATAATAACAAATATGTTGAAATATCAACTTTATAGAACGGTTTAATTCCATAGAGGTTTTTCTCATAATTTATTATGATCAATTTTATGAAATATACCATCAGCTGCTGCTGTTCATTTATATATTTTTAATACATCTAAAAACGAAGTAACAGTATATTTTAGACTGACTAGAAAACCTCGTTGTTTAAATAAAGCTATTTTTTAAAGGCATAAAACTCGGTTTATTTAACTATTTACATTTTTTGTTTGGCGTTTTGGTTACCTTGCGGCAACTGTAATCTATCTTGAGAAAGTTTGTCTCGGATTTAAAACCGCGTTTTATGGCCGTAAAAAAATTGTTTAGTTATGAGTAATGAATATGTTAATGTTAGTAAAAAATTTCATCATCCTCATTATATTAGCTGTCCACTGGAAATAAGAAAGAAGTCCACATTGGAAGCCCACTGCTACACATGGGCCTCACCAAGAAAGGAGAAATTTTCTCCATAATTGCCGCGCTGGGCAAGCGTGTTGGCAATCGCAGAGCGCAACTTTCACGACGGGGACGCAGCTGCCCATCCCCGCTATGTGCATTTGACTACACTATTTCGTATGAATACATATGTACGATGTATATACAATACTTTGTACAGGGGAGGTATAATTATATTCTGCCGGTATCCCGCAGCTCAAAAATCAGAAAACATTACATGTTGCTTAGAATCTTTTGGAAACTTCTTGAGCTTCTTGATACTCTCCTTTGAATATTGATCACAAATGTGTCATGAACATGAAGTTCAAAAGTTTTAACGACATACAAAATGTTTATGAGATCTTAAGCTTTGTAATTAGTTACCGAGGCCTATTGCTAAAATTGCAAGTTCGTTAATGGCCTACAAGAATATCACAGGTGAACGCAAAATGAAACTTTTGATTCATTCTATTATTAAAAAAAATATATCATAACTTCAGTTAATACAATTAAATTGTTATTTAATTTTAAGACAATCGTATTAATTGTATTATTTAAATGTATTTTGTGCATACATATTATATTAGTATTGTATAAAGTATACATGAAAACATTTAACTGTTTTTCTATTTTATTACTTTTATCATATCATCGGTGCCATCAGTTTATAAGTTTAAAATTGGAATGGATGGGATTTGTTTTCCCAATGGCTTTTAGGGGTAAACTTCCCGAGTTGGTAACCGAAATTAATTTAAAAAGTAAACTTTTATTTATACAGTGTCGCTTCCCATTTCATTAACGGATATCAAGTAAAGTATATGTTATCTAATCTTAACGGGATCATCATAGCAGCTTACTGTTACAATTTTTTTTATCTAAGTAAGGATGTTAAACGTTGTAGGTATAGACGTTCGTGTCAACACAAAGATATCACTAACGTGTTGATAAACCCGTGAATTATAGATACTGTGTCACTTTACCGAGTATTCTTACACCTTCTCTTAACCTTCAAATACAGCATTGCGAACACGGCTATTCGATAAAATAAATAGGTGGAAGTAGGTATCAATGCAGGCGACGTTTGTAAGAGATCTACCTCTATACGTTCTATACGTTCACCGCTGGACATAGATCTATAATAAAATCATAGATAGGAAAATTTTGCCCCATTATTGCCGCACTAGGCACTGGTGGTAATTTCAGAACGGGTTTCACAGCGGGAAAGATTCTGCACTTGTATTTGAGCTATGCTATCAAGTCAAGGCATACAAATATTTATTTTTATTTAAATAGGTCTATTATAGGCACTATGTCCTAAGTGGCACTAGTCTACCGGCACCGAGCGGGTCTTATAACTAGTAGACTTGTCTTGGGTAGATATGCCGTCATCTGTCGGTTCCGATACCTTAGTCGCCTCTTACGAATTGTACAATCCTCCTAGGAGCGGAGGGGGTACTATGCTCTAATCTACCGGTATTCCACTTCTAATGTAAAAGTTAAGCAAAATATATATGAGCGAAATATATAAAAAATATATTTCTTAGTAGCTTATTTTATCAAGTGTCGAAGACCTCTGACAACGAATCACATCAAATATTACCTTTCTTACAACTGAAACTGCTACACATTAAAATTCTATTTGCATTCCTGTCTATTTTTAATTTAGTTATTAAACTTTATTGCATATATTTATTCTACTTCTTTTATTCATAAAGGCTTTTAAGATTATCTTTTAATTTTTTTTAAAATTTTTATTATAATTATCATGTATAGTTATAGAAATATTATTGTAAATTTAAGTAAGTTTTTAATTGTAATATTTTGTGGCAATGAGTAATATACCCTGAAAAATTCATATCAGGGTATATATACGAACGTCATCATTATCAAATCAGCGGTAAGACGCTCACTGCCATCATTAGGTATCTTAAGCCATGATGAAACGACAGAGTAGAATGGTATCACCACCTGTAACAAGTATCGTAGGTGGCGTACTAAGGTGCCGAAACCAACAGATGGCGTTCCATCTATCAGAAACAATGCAGCGCAAATGCAGGGGCAGAGATGGGCAGGGGCATCACCGTCGTAAAGCTGCGCTCAGCGATTGCCAAATTATTTAATAAATAATATTCTTTATTCAAGAGATAAACAAATCGGCCTCACATTGCTAGTTTATTGTGATGACGTCACCTCCATAGGATTTTCCCTGTAAATTATTACATTTTAAAGCCATCTCAAAACTTTAACCACGACGTTAAACATCGTTAAATGTAGACCAGCGTCCTCTTTTATAGGCAAAAGTTTGACATTTAACGTGGACTGTTTCAACTCAATTTTCAACTTCAATCCAGTCGTTATCTAGTGGAGCTCGTTTGACCAAACACGCATTTGCTTTTATTGAGCAAGTTTGAACTCGTACACTTTCACCTGTGGGGAAAAATATTATTGTCATTCAGTGCATTTGAAGATATAATATTATTTTTAAGTTAAAACACCAAGATTGTTTATGGATAACCTTACAGCGATATCTTATACGTCATGTTAAAATACGCAAAAGTATAATAAATGGGTAGCGAGGTGAGGTAATGAATGCGTACGCTACTTACATATCACAATAAGTACTTACAGAATACGCCCGGCACCAAATACTTTGATTTAAATAAAAGATACAAAACAAAATCTCAAATAGTAATTAAAAACTTTAAAACTGACTCAATAAGAGAACAATATATAATAAAGTAACGTACGCATTCATTTGTTCAACTTCAACAAAATAGATAATTTTCGAAACTAAAATGAAACAATAAATAAAATATGAACCTTTTACTGTTTTTCACCATGAACTCCAAATTTTAATTATTATAAATAATACACTATATTACATATAGTATATACACTTAAATTTGCGGACTATAATATAAACAGTAATACATAGTAAAGTACAATTGTCGGCCTTAGAGCATAGAGCGTTTTTTCCAGGCAACCTTTGCATAGAATGGAATAATTTTACTTTTTGCATTCCAACTCTGACAAAAAGAATAAAGACTAAACGTGATAAACACTAACACTGATACACATACTAATCATTTTAGATCTCATCAAGTGTTTAGTGAATTGTTAGAACAGGAATATATATGTAATACGTAGGCCAAATGCAATGAATCCTAAATTCTGTATTAAGGAATTAAGGAGCTGTTTCACGTGATAAAAAGCTTTACCAGCCCTTGCCGAATTTAAGCGTCATCTTTCAAAAACCTTGGCCTAAAAATATTCTTGCGCAAAATAATATGATTTTATTTTAAAAGCCAGCCTTTTTGTGACGTCAACATTTCAACTTTTAATCAGCGAAGAACTCCTTCTTATTTTCTTGTAAGCTAAACGCGTCTTACTAATGTCAGTGTTAATTTTTTGCCCTATTCGAAAAAAACATACAGGAACATTCGAATGTTTAAATTGACATTGGGGGTTATTCTTTATATTTGACGTAAATGTTTTTATAGATATTATATAGATATAAAAAAGCAAGTAAGAATAAATATGCAAGCAAGATCACAATAAAACTGTGAAAATTTTATGTAACTACTCAGATGTTCCGATGTCTTTTGATTTTTGAAATATCCTATATGTAACTCATCAAGCTAATATGCTTGGAGAACTTGATATAAATTTTTAATTTTAGTAGTACTTAGTAACATTAATTATTATGTAAGAATTATAATTTATGTGAAATTTCATATAAATAAAAAATCTTTGAACCCTTTCTGAACCCCTTCTATTAGATGTCTAAGCCATAAGATTTACATGTATACTTTTATTGTTCGATTTTATTTCGCAAAAACAATTCTTGCTATAGACTGATTTTTTAAAAGCATAAGGAGAATGAATTACGGAAAAGTGAAATGCTTCTCGACGTCAACGAACAAAATTAGCGTGCAATGGTTTTTGCAGTGGAGAGTGCTGGAGTCGGGCTGAGTTCGTACACGATTCCCATGCAAATGCCTTGAATACTTCAATACGTTTCAATTCTCACGGCCGGGGTAATTGCTTTTCCTTTCGCCATGTCGAATACTTGTTTGTATCTTTTCTTTCTATTATGATTCTGTCCCAACGTAAGGCGACTAATGGTCATCATTAGAGAGATTGAAGTTTATTGTTTAACTACAAATAGAACACCTAGAAATTTCTGAGTTTAATAATATTAATTGATATTGGAAGTCCAATTAATGTATTTTATTAATCCTTAAATCCGGTGATTACTTAATACTTAGTCTAAATCAATATATATCAATATGTATGATCAGTCAGGATCAATAAATACGGTCTATTTTAATTTAGGACATGTTAATATAATACAACCTAATTCTTTCTAGTAACCATAATTGTCTATATGGACTTTTACAGCAGTGATTAAAAAGCAGAGAATCAGAACAGAATTTTAAAAAAATCATCTCAATGGTGTCTCTTTAACTAGAAAAATAAGTGACTCATGTTTTTTTGGCCTGCGGTGGAAATTCAAGCGGTAAAAGTGGCCTCGCGCGCATTCCCATCGCTTCATATGCAAATGCGTCGAGTAATAAATTACGTATGGTTGCGAGGCAGAGGGTTGTGATTATCAGTACGTTCTGTAATTACCTTAGTTCTTTTTATAGATTAAGTCAATAATATCCGGCCTCATTTTGAATATGAAAAATAAGTCGAGGGATATAAACTTTGACTTTTAACAATTTAGGCGGATTTCCTCAACTCTAAATAATGTTTCGACTCTAAATAAGACGACGGTTTAAAGGAGTTATTTTTCCCTAAATATGCAAAATAAAATTTCAAATAAGTTAAATATTAAAAGAGAAGTACAAAATAATAATTATTATAAAAAGGTTCATTACACAAAATTTCTTTTTGAGCGCAAATATTTGGAATGATTGAAAATTCGTTCGATCCATCCACCGACGAAAGCTTGTACGCGTTTCATGCAAATTCGCAGAACTGCAATATATTTCGCCATCCCCATCGCAGCTAATTGGTTTCCCAGGCTTTTTCGTTTCGACGCCCAACAAACGAGCTCTTTTCTTTATGCCCCGGGCGCCTCGATGGCACTGTAAATACATGGTTGCGATGTAAATCATAAAGGTGGGACTACGTGGGACGATGCAATATTACGCGTTAGTTCACGACTAGTGGAAAGTTTTGTAAACTATATTTTTTTAGCAGAAAGAGTGCAAAATACTGTATAAAATACATAATGCAAAGGTCGTCTGCTGGTTCCGGTTTAAAGTTTGAGAAGAGACAGTGAAATTACTAGGTAATATACGTTGTAGAGGCAGTTATTATATAGTATATTCATGCCGAGCGTCTATAAGCTGCAGTGTGGCTTGTTAACTCAGAGAAAATAACCAAAACAAAAAAAATGCCGTTTTTACTAAACTATTTAAACTGAATGCGCTGAATTACAAAAAACTGAATTACAAAAAAAATCTTTAGTTTCATATGTCATATTTGATCGCATTGTGAATATTATTGTATCTTTAAATAACTCTTGGGCTAATTATTTGTTAGTTTAAAATAATAAATTCACTCAACATCTCATACATTGAGTTGACTCCGGGGTAAGTTGCTTAAAGCACTTGTGTTACAGATGTCAGATAACAGAAGAATCACAAATATATTACTTTAATACATATATTTAACCCCCAGATACAGAAAAAACATAAATATCATCATATAAATATTTGCTCTGGGTGGGAATTGAACCCACAACCGATAAGATCACCGATAACATTAGCATCTGCGCCATTGGCCCCTTCCAAACCTGAGATCGCTAATTAAAACTATTTTTCCGGGAACGTCTATTTATTCAGAATGGATTTTCTACCCTTACCTAAATATTGTATAGACAATTGAAATGTTTTAATGAAACTGAAAAAAACTATTTATGAGTGAATTTTGAATATTTCAAGACATAGAAAGAATAAAAGTATCCGTGTACCTTTAAGAAAGCCTCGCACTCCTTACCCCGTTTCGTCCACCGCTGCGAAAATCCGTCTTAGGTGTAAATTCTCCAATATCCAGGTTATATAAACTCGCAAACCAGCATAGTGACATTATTGACATTAACGCTGACACTTTTACCAAAATAAAGAGAACCTTAACCCAAACCTGGTCTTAAGCTGACTGGTATATCTTCTTTACGTTCATGTACTAGTAGACGTGGCAGAATTAGTAGCGTCAGTTTCGGGATATAGAGTGTAGAAAGACTTTATTTGTATTTTATTATTGATTTTAGCAGTAAAAATATACAGTTATTACATATAACTCTTTCATGTTGAAATTCATGCAGTGTTTACTCAAAAGGTTAACATATAAGATTACATCTATGTGAAAAAAAAATACAAGAACTGTGAAGAAGATATACATTTTCTTCACAGTATTAATATGATATTGATTTAAGAGGTTGGTGAACCAAATAAAATACACTGATATGCAGCGCGTACATAACCGTCTCTATTCTGATGGCGATATGAAGGGACATAAATAACTAATGATATTCGTCAAGAACCATCAGTGTAAACTACAACTTTAATTGTATCCATTTAACTCGTGGTAACATATGACTTAGATATTAATAACTAGAGGCGTGTTTTTAATGAAGAATAATGCGGTGACTTTGGACATTCTGGACAAGTAAAAAATCTTAATTTATAGTATAGACTGAGTTGTCCGCGTGTGTTACATCACAAACAAACAAATGTTGTGACATTATATTTTAATCTTTACGGGCAATATGTAACGGTGGTTTTAAGGCATTTTCATACCGTTTTATTTGCTGAAAATACTTTATTTTGTTGTAATAATGGTTAATAAATATAGTTCAGGAATAGCGTGGGATGTCCACCCATAAGGTACTAAAATCGCAGGATCGCGCTTGACGCAGGCTGCATACAATTGGTCCTATTAAAAATCACTTGGCTCTCCAAGTCGACGACGTTGCTACATCCATATACAGACGCAGAGGCCTATGCTCAGCTGTAGATGTCTTGTGGCTGATATGAGGATAATAATTTAATTTAGTATTAGCAATATAAGTATATATATATATATATATAAAATAACACGGCATTAAATTTATTTGTAACAAAAAAAGGTACATAGATGCTATAGTATCGAATCTTAGAATATTGCTAATGAATTATGTTTTTCTAATAAAGGGTTAAGAGGTTTCACTTCAATATTGTTGGAACGCCAGTCACGCCCACTTACGACTTCTAACATCACTCAATGTTCTGTGATAGATGTTCCTAGAAATATCATTCTCACGCGTCATTAAATTGTTTCTTATTAATTTCACAATCTCCAGTCCTACGCACATATTCATTATGAATCCGCCCCGTTTCCATATCGTTACTAAAAGGAGGATAATCTACCCTGCGTTTAGAATACAGATAATGTATGTGTTGTCGCATCATAATATAAAAAATATGGTAATGGGAGATATTAAGTGGGGCCCTGCTAACTCCGCTTTGTTTAACCGCTTTAGCGAAGAATAAAGAGCTTGAGATAAAGTTTGTGTTTGACCTATTTCGTCCAAGGTTTTCTTGAAGCGTTTATTTTGAACGGTCTCCCACTTTTCGACTTTTATTTATTTCAGACTTTCAACGTTCCACATGTGTTATGCTTCACCAATGCGTTTATGAGATTGTTATTCTTGTATTTGCATTTGGCATTTAAATATGAGGGTGTCTTAAGTTTCTTCGTGGGTTGAAAACTTGGAATATAATTTAATTGAACAAGCCTATTAGTTAAGCAATATTGAATACATGCAATTTTAAATCGTTGGTATAACATAATAGTAAAAGTACTAACCTGATGTTAAATATCCCATACAATTTACATTACAGGCTTGAACATTCATTAGTGGTAGCGTTGCGTTGTCTTATAACTTTGTAGTTGGAGCGATTTAATCCCTGTATTTATCGTGATGCTAAATCAATACTCGTGAATTTTTGCATAATACTGTCAGTGTTACTATAATAATATATTTAAGTAAGTAATAATAATACATTTATAATTCCTTTGATGTTTGATATTTGTAACACAAGTGCTTTTAGTTACTTATCTCGGAGTCAGGTAAACGTATGAGATATCTTGTAAATTTATTGTTATTACTAGCATTCACCTGCGTTAAGTTGTAAAATTTTCATACTAACTTTGCATTCCCGAAAGCATATGAGATGATTATCGACAAAATATGTAATACGTGGTTAAAGACTTTTAATGAACCTTAACAATGGATTTTATTGGAATAACTCCAAAAACAGCAAAGTTTCATATTTAATTTGTACCCCAGTTTTAACACTTTACGGGATCAATTTTCAACAATCCCTTTTTAGTGCTGCGTTATAAAAAGGACCCTTTTGCAAAATTTCAAGGGTTCTCATCTTAATAGTTCCAAGATCATCCTTGTAGTCTTCGTCGCTTCTCTTTTTATATATACAGGTTTTTTGTTACTACACCCTGTCATAGTTATTGATATTAACTTATATTACAAAAAATTTAAATGGGAACATGGATTTACAATTTTAAGAATACTTCGTTTATTTAAATCAATACCTGAATATTATACCAAAGTAACAAAAGAGCACGGTTAGGCGTCGAAAGGAAAAAGCAATTAGCTTGAACGCAAATAATGAATGTATTGTGGTGCTCACGACATTTGCATACGAGGCGGACCCGGAATGCATCCGCTCTAACAATTACTAAAACTTCCATCGTTAAGCTGAAAAATTGCAGTGTAATTATTCTACGCTGTGATAAAACTACGCTCAGTTTACACATTTTTAAAGATTGCATTTGTCAACATATTTAATAGTGTTAAAATGTGTTAATGCATATATGAACTTAATATATTACCATATATTTTCTTATGTGTGGAAATTTATATAGTACTCGAATCTATTGCAACTACAAATTATGATATTGTATTATAAATAGGATTGTTTTTTTTATGGTTTTTGATAACTACACAACTATATTGGTTGCTATATATATATGTATATAAAACTTTACTACCAAATCATCTAAAGCATGTGCTTACTTATTGATTGGCAGGAAAATGCTAAAAAGTATTTCTTAAAAAAATAAAGCACTCTGCTAATGGATTGTTCATCGTGAAGGTTTTTTCCCTTCGGGCTGTTTGTTTAACGTGTGCAAACGCTTATGCCCGGTCACTATCACTGTATCTAACCCTGTTAACAATTCATTTGTTTTCAGGAAAATCGTTTCCTTCCAAGTGGGGAAGAGGCCGTTCCGATTTACGCGGTGCCGTTTGGAGAAATTGTCTAATTAACCTGCCTATTGAACAATTTATTACACGACCCTAGTCTTCGAAGCAATTTCGCTTCGCTTTATTGAGTGTTGTTTCGAATATTTTACCTTCGTTTTAGACGTGCCTTAAAGGAGTTTGTTGATTAACTGTGTTGGGCGACGCTTGTCGAAATTAAATTTTTAATATGTGCCAATATGGCTGTAAATTTAGTATCATACTGTCAAGAATAGTGGTTAAAAAACGAATATAAAATTTATGGTTTTAGTAGGATTTATACAAAAATTTTACCTTGTATTGTAAAATAACGTATAAATACCTGAAAATACCGGTTTTAATTTGTCGTTCATATATTTCTTTATATTATTATATGATACCATTATATATATAATAGTGATTATGTAAAGTGTACTAGTAGTATTTAAAACTAATTAACCTCTATTAAAGTCATACCAACTTTAGGTATCGTAAAATACTTAGAATAAGTAACTTCTTATGTATAAACAATAAATAAGAAGTCATATCAAACTTTTTTGTGGCCTAAAATCGGTAATGAATATACCGTAAGTCAATTAATTTATTTCTACTTGACAGAAAAACTGTAAACATTAAAACAATCTTATCTTATTATCCAATTTCGCTCAATATGATCATATTAGCTAATAAAAATATATTCACATTTAAAGTACTATTATAAAAAATACGATTCAATATATGATAAAAGTATATGAAACCACATTTTGATGTTTACATTATATCGTGTATTTTATTGTTCCACGGTTCTCACTCACAATGGTACAAACCTAATAGCACAAAGCTCGCATTAAGCATGGAAGAACCATGTTTCAGGACATGATACGAATAAGTAGTTTTATAAATCTATCTCAATGCTAAATGTTATTTTAAGAATGAACAATAGGTGAACCATAAGTGAGGTGTCTGTTTATGTAATAAAATCAGCAGAACACACATTAAAATGAGCTGACAACATTTTTAATATATTTTGTCGTGTTCAAGATGGTGGTGTAATTTATTCTGTAGCTTGGCAACGAGTTTGCGTTACGAGCTTATTTGAAAAGGAGATGTGAACATTGTGTTTTGATAAAAGTAATGGTATTCTTGCGAATATATCTACTTAAACGAAATTAGAAATTGTTACGTAATATATTACTTTATCTTTTCATTTTCTATGTTGTTATGGTTATTAAATGATATAACGGTATATTTAGTTAACAACAGTAAATATCAGTCACCGTAGTTTATAAAGGCTAGTGCAAGTTATAGCAAGTACGTCAAAGACGTTTCACCAACATTCAATGTATTATGTCACATTACTTAAAGCAAAACAGTAATGCGAAGAACTTCTGTTTCACAAAAGATTACATAAGATACCAATGAAATTGACGATGTTAAATTATTTTAATGAAATTTCAGCAACTGCCAAAGGCTAACGTTGTCCCTCGTCCACTAGTTTAAGTAAAGATCATCATCATACCAGCCATTAAAAGTCAACGGCTGAACATAGAATTCTTCAAGTAAGGAGGTTTTTTGACCATAATTGCCGAGCTGGGCAAACCTTTTGGCAATCGAAAAGCATAGCTTTCGTCATGGAGATGCTACTGCCTAGCTCCACCCTGTGTATTCAAGCTACACTGTTTTGGATGGATATACCACCATCTGTCGGATCTGGTACCTTAGTCTCTTACAACACCTAGAGCAGTGGGAGGTACTATTCTACTCTGCCGGTAACTCAAGGCAATAGACAGCTAAAATAGAAATATTGTCTATCAATTCAAGCTGGTAAACAGTTATACACAAAATAAGATATATCGTTAAATCCAGCACAGATCCCCTCGAAGCACAGGCGAAAATGTAACAGAAGAAGCAATTCCTTGGCGCTTTCATTTCACTAGTGACTCTTATAAATCTATTTTCGCAGATACGGCAGCCACTTCAGACTGGAGAATTTTCATTAAAATTTATAGTGTACAGGGCTACTCCGATAATCCCTGAAAAGGCAATTGGAACTCACAACCATGCCAGTTTATATTTTATACAACTTTTTATAAATCATAAATGTGTATCGCATGTTGTGTACTTTTACGCATAACGTTGGATAGGAACTTAATTAAATAATGCATGTGAATAGATTAAGGCTTCAGATAGGCTACTTGCGATCTGGAGTATTCTACGCAGAGATGTTGTATACGAGTATAATGGAATACCACCCCGCAAATTTGGAACGCTTATTGTATTTGTGTTGTTCCTGGTAGTGATTTCTGAATGGTTTTTTTTTGGACGTACCTATTGCTGGACTGCTCAGACTTCAATTCTAAATTAGCGCTACTAGAGAAGGAGGCAAGTTTTCTCATGTATGAGTGACCCAGTACCCGATTTCACCTGTGTACTCCGTGGCGGCGATCTTACGTTAACTACGGTTTCCCCGCGGGAAACTAAGCGGGATCGATGGCGATCACCCGAGTGCGCCTCTGAGGCTCGACCTAGGCTCGGGTTGCCATTGTTGGGGTGAATATAAGTTTTGCAAAATAGTGAGTAAGCCCGGCTGGTTATCGCTCGAGAGGGCAGAGCACGCGTTCGCTGGTGAACACGGTGTATTGCTCTACAAAAGCAATGGGTGTGAAGTGTATTTGATTATCGAGTGCCAGTGAGAGGTAGGCATTTTTAAATTAGGCTTTTGGTGTTGAACCTGAGTGGTATTGCTACTGCATTAATTGATATCTTAGCAGCCCCTCCCCCCCCTGGACATAGGTTGCTCTGAAAAAGAGGGAAATTTGCTAATTACCGTGCTGGCATGTCGGCAATCGCAGAGCATAGCTTCAAAACAGAAGCGCTGCTCTCTATTTCCGTCTTGTTGCATTTGAACTTGACTGTTTTGGGTGCATATACCGCTATCTGTCATTCCCAGTACCCCAATCACCTTTTACGATGCCTTGCACAGAAGGAAGTCCTATTCTGCTTAACGGTGAATTTGTTAAGCAGATGGAAAAACTATATAAGATAATTGCATTTACCAGCGACATCGTCCGCTTGAACTTCTCTTAGCATGTGGTAACAATTTAAAAATAAAAAGTAGCTATGCCACTTTCTGTGATTCAAGTTTTTCTCTTACATGTCTAATTTATCAAAATGTATTAATCGACTAACATACACAGGAGGGCAAAGCTGTTGATTTTATAATATTAAGTAGTATTTAACAAGCAAAACAGATTGTGAGATCTTCCAAAATTTACTAAATTGAAAAAATATACCTATTAAAGACTCCCGTACTATCTGTATTTAAATGCCAAAACACACAAGTGACACAAAGCGAACCAACGATAATATAATATATCGGATAATACTGTCTATATAATGTAATATTCGCCGGAATATACCAACATTGGAAATGATATAATGAACTGTGAAACGTTCAGATAACCTCCACACCCTTGTACATATGTTCCTTCGGGATTACCGTGACGGATCCCAACCACATTGTTTCACTAAGCCCGTTAAACGCAAGCAAATAATTGTATTGAAATTTAATCCGCCATTAAATAACTTTTGCATCGAAATTTATTTAGTCGCAAATAACTTGATCAATGAATGTCTTGAGGTTTGAACTATATGGTTTTTTCAAGTTCAGGGTAAATAAAAATATTCTATATACTCGTATAAATCGCAACTGCAAATATTGTATCGTGCAGCTATAATAGGGTTTTTGTCAAACATCAATAGTTTTCCATCTCTTGTAAAAGACAATATATTTTCAAAATGTAACTATGTTACGAGAGAGTGTATCTACTTCTAAAAGTAATTTCATCGTCATTTCAGTCATTGAAAGTCAATGGCTGAACATAGGCCTCACCAAGAAAATGAAAATTATGCCTATAATTGCCGCACTGGGCGAAAGACGTTGGCAAAAATAATATACTTCGTAATAATATTTTTTTAATAATCTAAATTTGATTATTTTATCCTTCTTAACATGGTCAAGGTCTTCATAGATAGAAATATAGGATTTATCTAAATGGTGACCATGTACCGGCAATTTTTTCATCGTTCTTTATTTAATTTTAAAATGCTTACGTATAAGCTCTAGTATCTTGTCGGTGGTAGTTGGAACTATCTTCAAGAGATCAGTGAAAATATTTACTTTTAAAATTAATTTCAAAATTTAGTTTAGATTTGTAAATTTAATATTTTCTAATAATAATGCGTTCACTATTCACAAAAAACTTTTTTAACTGCTTTAAACGTGGTTTTAGATATATAAATAAACAAAACTTAAATAAATTTTTGAGGTAAACGTATTTATCAAAAATGTACTATATACCTAACCTACCGGACACCTACATAGGGAGTTAATTACATATATTCAAATTGTTTTCCAAAATAATGGATAAAGTATAGTATTTAATGCGCGAAGCGCGCGTGCACTATTTGAGTTTAAAAAAAGTCCACTTCAGTTCCACAATAATCCACAGTTCGTTTGCAAAGAGAGACGAGTTTTCACAAAATTCATACTGGTTCCATTGACATACGCGGCTTTCAGTGCTGCATAAAGGTTGAAAGAACCACGCTGTAACGTTTGCTATCGATATTTCAATTCACTGTCGTTCCGGGCTCAAAGAGAATAAATTAATAGTAGATAGACGGTGTTTATTAAAGCTATATAACAAAGTCACTTGAAATTTCAACGTTTTAGCTTCGCTATGTTAACCATATATAGGCATTATCGTGATATGCTGCTATTTTTGGATTTTTCAACTGATCCCGCCCTATCGCTCAGCGCTTAGTTCAGATTAGACAATTTTCTTTGAATCTTTTCAGATCTCTCTTAAACATACCGCCTGAAAGTCAAGCATTACTGTGTGTATTTTGGGATAAAATTTGTTTGTGCAAGGTGTAACATATTTGCAACGTAGAGTCGGTATAGTTTCTTTATATTTTCCTTGTTTATTATATCTTAGGTTTTATTTAAATTGCCAAGGGAAGATGTCTAGTGACCTTCATCAAGACAGATAGACTCCTAGCTCTAAACCTAAAGTAGCCATGAGGTAGACCCCATACAAAGGTCATCTGCATTGATATCTCACACTCATAGAACTCTACGACCTGGTATAATAAAAAGAAGCAAAGTGAGTCCATCTTACGAATATTACTTATTCTTCGGTCTTAAAACAGCGCAATAATCATAATTGCTACCTTAAAGGACCAAGGCGTCAAAATGGGAACGTTTTAGGCGTTGGATTAGACGTACAGCATCAGGGGACGGTACAGTTACGTCAGAACTCTGCGGTCGAGTTTAATGAAGGAGCGAACGTTTCCGAGGCCTGCTGAAAGGTACTCGGGTTGAGGTAAACTAATTTGGCACGCATTCAAATTAACTGCCATCTTTGTATCTAGAGTATGGCTTGGTGAGCCAGGGAGATAATTTAAAAATAAGATAATATAGTAATAGTGAATGTTGGGGGGTACGGCAGAAGAAGCGGACGAGTAGAATAAATTCTATTGATATGAGAGCACTTCGAAGTATGTATGTATGGTGTGACTTTAAGAGATAGAATAAAGAAGAATGTTATAAGAGATTAATGTGACAATAGACAAGGAATGTTGAGATGGTTTAGACATGTAGAATGGATTGATGAAAGTAGAGTGATTGCACAAATATATAGAGCGGAAGTAAATGGAAAAGTTGGTACAGGCGACCTAGGCGAACATATAGGTAGAAGAGGTATTAAAGAAGGGCCAGGTTAGAATTACCAAGAATAAATGAGTATCTATGAAAGAACTAATGCGAGTAAGGGAAGCAACAGAGGTATGCCAAGATACGTAACAAGTGGAGATCAATAGTCTCTGTCTACCCTGTTGGGACAAAGGTGTGAAGTTAAAGTAATTTTAATATTAATATATTAGTCATATTCATAAAACGAGTCATCCGAATCGCACTAAGTGTGGCTTTTAGCTAAGATAAGCTGATAAAGAGATGTTTACTATAATACTAGCTTTCTTTCTGTGACTTTGTCTGTATTGAGATCACAAAACTTTCATTTTTCAGGGGTCAATATGTTGTTTCATAGATTTTCTCTTATGTGGCGTGACAGCATCACAAACAAACATATAGACATATGTTCACATTTATAATGTCACTTATAGTATAAGAGTGAGTTCATAAATTTTATTTGATACAATTTGTTTTTATATTTGCGTTGTTTATGTATACATTTAATTGATTCAACAAATAAATTATTTCAATTGTATGTAGGTAGATACATTTAATTTTGTAAATGAAAATCGCGTGTGTTTATCAGACAATCCATTTTTCATCATGAAGTATGCACCGGTCCCTCACTTCAATGGAGCGACGTTTCATGTCTCTCATTCGCAATCGTATCGACGCGGTTTCCATTTTGGAATACCATTTTACCAGGATTGATTGAAGGAGGCATTAATTATTCCATTGTCTAGTCAGCAATCATGGCTGCTTTTTTATATTAGCCTTTAAATATTATAAGAATATGAACGGAATTATGGGTAATAAGTTATTTTAAGAGGCCTCATTCCTTTGTAACGCTGTTCTAATAATATGGTGATTAAACTTATATAAACGTTTTGAATCTTGATGCTTTATTGATGCGCAGTTAAATTGCATAAAACATTATTATGTAATAAAAAGTATTTCCTTAAGCAAAGTTGTTTAAAAAAAAAATATTTGCGTTTCGCTTGCTAAAGAAAAGAAAAAAGAAGAATTAGGTGCCAAGAAATCATTTTGATGTAACAAATAAATGTAAATCTATTTATTTTATTTGTAAAGATTAAAACTAAGGCTGCAGTGGTATACCAACACAGTAGAATAGTAGCGGGTATTATAAAATATGACTGAGGTACCGGACTGCCGATAAAAAACGATATATACCTGAAACAACGTATCTCAAATGAAATAATTACAGCAAAATTTCCGTCACAAAGCTGTGTTCTACGGTTACAACGCCTGCCAGCGCGGCAATTATGGGCATAATTCCTCATTCTTTAGGGAGGCTATTCGTAAATCCAGCATTGGATGTTATACGTCTACTATGCTGATGATAATACTGGTCTACCTAGTCCTGGTCATTTCTCCAAAAGAACACGATACGAAAATTAATCAGTAAAAAACAACACTCCAAAATGTTAAGCCGCAACATTTGTCATACCAACTTACACACGACAGCATACCTAGAAACATGAAAGGTAAAATATGCTCTGAAAGATAAATGACGACTCTCAAATTCCAAAAACAGCATACCAGTCCTTTAAATATTTACACGAAGCCGAGGGCATGCCGAAGGTAATGAAATTAATGTGGTCAGTATGAATAAACGATACCTTCACACGTTGCGTGCCCTATCTCGTCATGAAAATGAATGTGGTGCCGTTAGTTGAGGCGAAATATTACACATATCGTGACTTTGCGATACAACATTTTGAACGACGTGACGCTAAAAATGTTTGTGACTTCAAAAATTTGACAATATGTTTTATGCAAAAGGACACCATCGTAAACATTCACGCATACTGCTCCGAATCTTTCAACAACTTCCGCGATTTATGCATTGTATACTTTGTTGAGAGTGTAAGAGTAAGATAATGTTGTGAATTTGTAATTTGTGTGTTTCTATCATAATAAATACGGTTCAAGAATTCTTCCCATTCTTTTTGGTCTTTCGATCTAACAATATTCGAACTTACAGCTTGCGTTTCCCGTCTTCGACTTCTGAGAAACACGATACTTATCGGACAATCTTGAGCAATGCGAGTTTCCGCATCAGACATTAAGTAACGGCAATGGTTTTGGAGGCGCTGTCACTGATAGAAGTTCCGTCAAAGCAAACAGAGCGGCACAGGGACTTTTTTATTAGTGGTATTTTCTTAGGATAGATAAGTACTCGGCGGGTCGGTGGAGATTTAATTAGTGACTATATCATGTAATACTTAGAAGTATTTTTTTATATTTATCAATCAGTGTCTGTAATTAAACATAGCTGGATAATGAACTGTATTTTGATGTTCTTTTGATTTTATAAGTTCTATAACAAAAATATTCGTATTTTAATTACTTTTTATACGTAATTTGTGTCATTTTCTTTTGCCGTGTAAATACATACTATTTATCCATGCCTTGATATTGTATCAATGCTTTTTGCCATATTATTTACATAAATTCAATTGTTATACCTAAATAATTTTACTCAGTATCGAAGAAATTTGATGAGTTTCTTTTTTGTATTTCTATATACGATTCTCCTGTTAATGCAGTAACGAAGATTTATTATCATCAACATATCACCCATTGAAAGTTCTGTTGGATATAGGCCTCCCCAAGATAGGGGGAAGTTTGCCCAAATTTGACGTACTGAGCAAGGGTGTTGGAAATCGCAGAGTGTAGCTTTCGTGATGGGGATGCCGCTGCCCATCCCCGGCCTGTGCATTTGAGCTACACTGATTCGGAAGTATATACCGCTATCTGTTGGTTCTGGTACCTCAAACGCCTCTTATGAAACCTGGTACAAGGAGGTACTATTCTACTCTGCCGGTACTTAACGGCAGGAGAATAATAGTTATATATTAAATTTTAAAACTTTAAAGCCTACCATTGCAAAAAAAATGTCAATCCTTTATACAAGAGAAGCAGCCAAAAAAAATCATTTGAAAGCAAAATTTGTTATCAAAATAATAACTAAGAACACTCTGATGTAAATAGTGTGTGTGATGTGCAGTTTATATTTAAAGATTTATTTTCCTAGATTGCTGCCAAGGGCTAAGCCGATGTTAGATGGGCAGGCATGAAGAAGCTATGAGGAATTGTTTATGACAACGGAACCTTGTGTTTCTTCACATCATTCTATCGTAATAATGCCTTTAGTTCTTCTGCTCTTTTCTGTCCAACGTATATCGAACAACCTCTTTATATTGTCATCGGTTTCTAAATACATTTAATAAGTTCAATTATAGAAATTAGTTAAATTTTACGTTACTACGCAGTGTATTAAAATACAACTTCTTGTTTATTCCACATACAAAGGCAGTCATTTAAGCGCCTTTCATTTGTCTTCGGGGTACCATCAACTGTCAAATTTGACTCGACGCAATTAAGGGGCGTCGTTGAAAAAGCGATTTAAGTAAAATTTCCTTGTTTATGCCTCGAAATATCATTTTAAGGGATTAATCAGAAATCTTCGCTACAAATCAACATTCAAATAGTTCATTCAGGTAACGATAAGGTGGAAACATGTTAATATTTTGTGGTATTTTCTTGGGAGGCCTATGTTCAGTAGTGGACGCTTAACGGCTGCTATGATGATAATGTATGCATGATAATGATAATAGAAGCAAGAATTTATTTATTGCACGATTATTGTTACTCCAACATGTGTTCTTCAATTAAAACTGATTTCACGTTATTTACTATGCATTAAATTTATTTAAATATACTCAAAATATATCCAAATTATCGCCTGTGTTACATTAAATCTATATAATTTTAATATGTATATATATATGTAAAATAGTAAAATATAAGTACCAACTATTATCAATTTAAAAAAAAACTGCTTTTTACGACATTAAAACTCGTGGGAATCAGCTTTATTTGTATGGACTGTCATCATCATCATCAGCGGTAGGACGTTTTCTATTGAATGTTAGATTTGAACGTTAACACGCGTAGACATAATACTCTGGGCAGGCGTGGTTGCATTCGCAGAGTGCTGCTTCACATGGATACTATTTTTTTTAATAGACCAGTTCCACAATCAAGCAGACAGACCGCATTATAGTAAACATCACTGCAGACATCAAGCGCTCCTAATATCACAAGAATATCACTAGTGAGTAGCCAACCTTGTGACTTGAAGACATTACGTTTCATTACTCAGTAACATCACTGCTTCTCTCACTCTTCAAGCCGAAACACAGCAATGAAAAAACTGCTATTTGGTGGTACAAATAGATGAGTGTGAGGTACCAGTGCAGACGACCTTTGGATGTGGTCCACATCATGTAAATACTGCTCATACTGCTGCCCATGTTCACCCAGCTGTATTTCAGTTACGCCAGTTAAAATAAATATACCACCATCAGTTAGTTTCGGCACCCCAATCGCCTTATGAAATCTAATTACTGATAATCCGTTTAGTTGCAAACACATACATAATCCTAAAGTCCATGGGAACGGAATCACGGTCTTAACTAAACATTGAATATAATGTAATTTCGAATTTCAAACTTTCTGTTCAAATCAATAACTTCGCGCAAGGTTAAAATGCAAATCTAACATTCGAAATAGCTAACTAGATTGCCTTTGAACCTCGTCTATTCAATATATAATTCCCCTTCTCGCAGAAAATAAACGAAACTCTTATTAAATATTTAGCATTCAATATAATATTAAGACTGTTCATTATTTAACTTGGACAAAGTCTCACCGGAGGGTATTCAACGAATTCATTGGGCATATAAAAAAAATACTGATAATATTTAAAATGCTCGTATTCAAATTACGTTACATTTCTTCTCGTTAATATATATATTTATATTATTATAAATTCACACAACATATCGTACATTGTACCTGACTCATCAGACAACAGAGAAATTACAGATATAATACTTAAATACAAATATTGAACACTGATACACAGAACAAATACAAATATTATTATATAAATATTTGTCTTGGGTGGAAATCAAACGCATAACTTTTCCCGCATGAGATAGGATCACTACCATCTGCAATGTGAGAGATTATATATTTCTTTATATTTTAGAGTTTATGTAATAGGGTAGGAGAAACGACTTTTTGCATAAAGCTTATTCAAAGTGACATGATGTTATTTCGTCAAGAAACTATTGTCGCCGTCTCTCGACCCTTACGCGGCGTGTTTCCGTTTCTCAACCTAGTTCTGAACTCTATGGTCAAGTTCATAAGGGTCTGATATTCTGGGCCCGTGGACGTATAATGCAGTACCCCCATCTATCTCGGAGGGTTCTCTCAAGAATGGACATGACAAAGAAGCGACCATTACTGCGCGCCTTGAAATTGCAACCTGCTCAACAAAGGACTTGCTGTCTCATGTGTATTCAATTACTGGAAAGGTCAGAGGACATGGTGCTAGTAATATAATTTGTAGGCATTAGGTACTACCTAGTAGTTTTAACCTTTGCTATTTGAACGTACGACTCTATTGACATAATTTTACAGCTGAGTATTAAAAGTGTAAGTTATTGTTAGTATTAGGTTTAACATTGAAGGCTCTTCCAGACAATAGTAAAACAAAGTTAGATAAAATTACATAACATGTTTTAAAAGCTTCCGAACCGGCAAATCGTAAAATAAAATATTCTCAATTCCATGTTTAAAAAAATAAGAATAGGAGATTTGCTAATTGGATTCTACTTTTATTATAAAAGAATGAGGTTCTAATTGTTTTTGTAAGGGCATAATTTAAAAGTATAGAGGAATAAAAATTATTCTGTTAGTGAATGTTGATAATATGAAAAATACTTATTAAACACATGTTGTGTTGAGTCAAAAAGATTTAATAAATTAAAGTATTTTTAGTCACCGCAATGTTTATACCCTATTCTTACTCTCTTCTTTAGTAGTTGTTATATTTAGGCGAGCTATTGTGATCTTAGACTGGCTGTAATTTAGTCTGTTTTTAGAGAACTCTTGGTTTCCCGGTTCCTACAGTGCTTATCATAAGTGGTGTTACTGATTACTATCAAAGGCAGGCGGTTTTTCTGTGGAGTTAAACACACATTTCAAATTTTACAGAATCGATCAACTGGTTAAAGAGAGAAAACGTAAAAAAAACAGACATGGTATATGAGCATTTATAATAGTAGTATTAAATTATGAATTACTAAATTTCACGTCTATATTTGATTTTCCATAAAATAAAACGCAGTTTCCCAATGAGTATGATATTAACTGTTTTAATTTGAATAGATCACACTATTAATCCTATTAAACCTTCAACTTGACTAAGTATGTCTAGCCAGACTTTTTTTAATAACCCAATTGATCTTCAAACTTCCAAATATCTCAGTTCAATTGAACGACTATCAACTTACAGATGAATAGCATTTACAGGAAATGAATTTACCGCCGGAGATCGTTTTGCGAGTTTCTTGGCCACAATACTTATCAATTGTCCGAATTCTACAAAGAAATCTTCGTAGTTTGAATAGAAAATGTTCGGGAGAAGCCTTTTAGAGGGGCACGACGTCCGCATAGAGCCGATTGATTCGGCGACGGATACTTCAATAATTTAGTAGGATGACCTACCACGTACGGCTCTGCCCATATGTACCTACTTATTGATAGCTAGCATTCGGTTCGCATCACTTTTTACTGTGCACTTTAAACTATGTCGCTTTCAAATAAGGTTATATTTTCTTTGGCAAATTTGGGCGTACATGATTTAACAGACAGTGCAGCGTCAGGTGACTCATTCCTGTCATAACGAATAACCGGATATATGTATACAAACGAATCAATTAAAATGTATGCACTCAGCTTTGGAACACTGATGGCAACGTACTGCGTTATCGATCAACTGAACTGTTAACTTTTTATCTTTTGCGTTTTAGTGAAAGTTATATTGAGGTAATATATTCTGCTCTCAGACTCCCAAATTTGAACAATTTATTCGGATTAAAGTCTGGGGAAACTTTCATGAAAGTTTTACTGGTGCTATTCAACAGTGTCAATTTAATAATATAACTTGGATAAATAAATATATAATGTCTTTAAAGACATATATATATATATATATATATATATATATACTTATATGTATATATTATATATATAAAGATATAGAGCCTTTAACTCTAAGAAGAAACCTCGCCTCCCAGTGTATGTTCTACCGCTTGTGTAATAGGTTGTGTATTGATGAGCAACTTCTAAAGATTTCGGTGGTCATCTTCTACGATTACACGATGCCTACGATGCAATATCAAATTTTCTTACGCTGTAAAGTCTTAACGACCGCACAGTTTCAAGTGTGGGCATATATAAAAACATATCAAACAAAATAGTATTTACCTTTATCATTGAATTCACAAATATATCCTGCAAATTATTTTAGATGACGCTGAACCCGATTTTATAATATATGAAACAGATAGACTTTGACCTGCCAGTGCATATTTATAACCTATGCCGGAAAGCATAAAACCTCTATGAAAAATAAATAAATGCGCTGACTTTGATGGTGATCGGTCATACGGTATCGGATTTATCGATCTCATATACAATTTATATATATAATGATAACTATCAATCAGCTTACAACATACTTATGTCAAAACAAAATGCAAGGGACGTAAATGTATTAACTGAATTTACTCTTTAAAATTACGTTTCTCAGTAGTACAAAATTGCGGAATGAAGTAATCCTTACTCGCTGAAAGAAATATACCCGAGGTAATAAACATGCTGTACCTAATATTTGATTGCAACATTTCTTGGGTATGCGGATTATTACAAATTTATGGGTACCGAGCAATAAAAAATACTCTTAGCCGGATTGGAGTGGGTTCGAACATTTTTCCTTGGAAGATGTTTAAAATGTTTTATATATTAAACTTTGTTGTGTTGTGTCGATTTGTTTATGCTAAACATTCTTCAGACTCAGACATGGACGATTTTGGGAATCGTTTAGCAATGAAGATGGAAAGACAGCCTAATGTTCAATTCACTGATGACGAGGAATACGAAGACTTAAGAGCAGAGTTTTTTGCGTACCGTGCTGTTTTGTCTTCACTTAAATCTCCCTCAAGGAGTGAGTATATTTGTTTTACTTTATTTTATCTAATTATAGAACATGCGAATGAATAAAAGCTACTGGAAATAAGGTAAACACGAATTCAAAAATAATTTTGACGTAGTTTTCTCTATTTACCTTGAATCTGTATTTAGTAAATGCTTTATATATGTAAATCTAGATAAAATATTGAATAGTGTAAATTTAGCAAAAGTTTCGCATTTTATACACTAACTACCAAAAAAGCGGCCCGTCATAGCTTCGGACGGGTGATCAATTATTTCAAATATCTGGGTAAAACATTTATGGATTAGCTAAAACTGATCATAGTCTTGAAAATCTTGTACCCGCGGTCCAACCCGAAATCGAAAATCTTACAGAAAGAAATGTCTTCTTTAAATTAAATTCTTGAAAATCGTACTAACCTGACAAAATTATAAGAAAGAAAAACTACCCGTTGGTAACTCAATTGGATTACGTTATTGAAATTTTAGTAGAGATCTTATTTTTTTTTGCTCGTAAAAATATAGTCTATGTTATTCAGGAATAATGTAACATTCTAATGATAAAAAAATATCATAACTCATCCAATAGTTTTTGAGTTTATTCATGCAAACATAAAAAAATATAACAACCTTTGTTATATTATATTAAATCAGCAAACTTGATATTGTTCTTTAGCAATATAATATTTTTGGAAAAAAGTAAATCAATGTGGAGATCCATTTTTGTTTATGTTTTGCAGTTTTATAACATTAAATATGCTGCATAACTTTGTAATATTTAATTAAAATGTTACTGTTCTTAGGGTCTGCAATACATACACCATGCTGGCAGTTAAAAGGCATTTGTATTAACCATACATTGTGCAAGGGATATTCATATTTGACACAAGTACCTGGATGCAGGGATAAGTTGAAAGTCTGCTGTTTAGGCTGGAACCGTTTTAACGTGAAAGATTTGAAACCAGATCTTGATAACCTGGCGCTGCCATGGGGTGAAAATGAAGATCCTTATATTGGAAAAGGCCTTATATCTAAAGAAATCAATTCACCAGCTCCCGTGAATAAACAAAAAACAAAAGGACATTCCCAAACAAATGCTGACGCTATCGTAGTTTTATTGTAATAATAAATCTTAAAAAACTTTTTTCTCTGTTTTATGTATTTTTTAATTAGTTGTTTTCAAACATTATTTTAGTAACTAAATACATTTAAATAATCTAATGGATCTTATTTTAATTATATAACATTATAGTGACACTTCTAAGTTTTCACTCATATTAAAAAGGTAAACGATTTCATAATTGACACACACAAACACCGAACCAATTTTAAAATTTCTTTAACATACAGAAAGCTATATTGTCGTAATTATCGCAAGTAACATCGTATTATATAATGCTGTAGGAATTTTTGACTGTCTAATGGGTTTTTAATTATTTATGATCAAACGTTTTTAAGGGTCCTAATGAAATGTTTCATGAACAGGAGATCCAGAGGCGAATACCGCACAGACGAAGTTGCGGGTAGAATGCTAGTTCCAAATATATTAGTTAAATTCGTGTGACATTCAATTACACACCTTTTTGATTTTGTCTAGTTGTTTTTATATGACAGGTAGGTTAAATCATAATAATTTAGTATAGCTAGCTAGAGAGTTATCATAATTTAGAAGAGTTATACCTCTTACGAAGGTCGTCTGCATTGGTACCTCTCACTTATTTCTACCTCTATAAATAACAGCATTTGCATTGCTGTATTCCGGTTTGAAGGGTGAGAGAGGCAGCGAAAATACTGGACAAATGTGCCATTATATCTTCAGTTCTCAAGGTTGGCGACACGTTAGGTACGAGTATATCTTTGTGTTGACACAAGTTTCTATACGATGCGGTCACGTTTATTCCGTATCAAGCGGATCGTATGCTTGTTTGCTTACTTCATAATTTAAAAAATCACACAACACCTCATTGATCTAACTTTTATAACTCGTGATACAAATATCAGATAAGAGCAATTATAAAATAAATATTTAAACACAGAATAAGTAAGCATTTTCATCATATACATATGGTGTCCTGGGTAGCGATCGAACCCATAACCCTTAGCGCAGAAGGCAGAGACACAACTGAATGCGCTATCGGACCTTTCAAAAAGTTAAACGAAATGTACTTATTTGTTGATCGTGTTCCATTTTTAGCGGAATAAACTCTGAAAATATGGCATGTTCACTTCAATCGCGTTGAAAGAATTGCTTTTTGCGACTGTCAACATCCATTGTGAATTCATTTGTAAGAATAGGATTACCGTTTGTGCTGTGACTATTTTAGCATGAATAAAATTCATTTATAAATGTTTATATAGGGTAAATTAAATCACTACTAATATAATAAATGCGAAAGTTACTCTGTTTGTCTGTCTGTTATGCTTTCCCGCTTAAACCTCTTAACCGATTTTGATGAAATTTGGCATAGACAATTTAGACCTTGAGAAGGACATAGGCTATTTTTTAATTCGAAATAAGGGTTGTAAGAGGTCGAAAGAGGGGATGAAAAGTTGTATGAAAGTATCCCTATTTTTAGAGCTAAAGACTAGAATCTTATTTTTCAGGCCATTGATTCGATATAAATAAACATGACATTCAAAGTTTATATAAGTTGCGGTAAAGAGGTATGGTACCCAAAAAAGCTATTTCACGCGGACGAAGTCGCGGGCACAGCTAGTATAATATATTACAAGAAAGGTTTTTCCGAGACGCTAAATGGTATCACTTACATCATAAAATCTGAAGATCTTTGTTATTTAACTGCTAATTCTTAAATTAAGCAGCTTTTCTCCTGTGCCTACACCGCAGGGTTAATTTACCTACTAGATTTTCTCTTGTGATTTTCCGCCTGATAGGTTTACTTCTAGAAATAGCTCCAGTCATAAAGCACTATAACGGACTTGTCGACGAGTGCTTGGAATTTATACCGCAGAAGCGCATACTAAGCCATCCATTGCGGCTGGGCGCATTCAGTCTTTCTCCTTTTTTGTAACCCTGCCAAATTACCTCTCAAACTAAGGTATTTGCCTTAAGGGCGCCCTTGAGTACTGACCATAAGTCTTGTTGTTCTTGCTAATTTGCCGAAGAAGGCAAAAGGTTCCTCATAAATGAGCATCTAGGCCAACTCTTTTTTTCCAACCAGTTTCGCCAAGATTGACGTCTGCGTAGTACAGCAATAATTTGCTAAAAAAATGCCCTTTACTTTGATAGGACTTCTTGTAAATTTTGTGCAAGGATATTTTTTTGGGACCAACTAGGGTTTGAACTGTTTACATATCAAACTTTTCAAAATTAATTAATAAATATTAACCGATTAGATTAGGTAAGTATAGACTGAATAAGTATTTGTATTAAACAAATAAGATATAAATATTATAAATGAACAAATGGATCCGTGTTGATAACATTATTAACTTATTATTTTAAATATTTATATTGATATGAGAAATTAAAATTGTGATTCATTGAAACTCTAGGACGGGTATATAAATATTTTTGTAAGTTCACAAATGCAGATCGATGAACCAAAACCATTTTTTCTATGTGTATATATTTGTGCCTAACCTACAAAGCATCAATCGAACAGTTCCTTTCTTGTTGTGATGTTTCAATTACATTTAAAAAGTATTGTTACTAATTCGAAACAGATATCGAAATGTAATTTGGTAGCTGTCGAATTCGAAATTAAACGCAACGTCAGTCGATCCCGTGAACACACATGTTGAAATGGAGAGCAATTAGTGCATTGTTACCAAACTAGTACGACTCGGGGAACAGTTAGATTTTCTACACTGTTCCTAAAAATAATATCAAATTTTGTGTAATGATGAAAGATAAAATAAAATATGCGAATATCATGAGTATTATTGTTTCATTCGCTTAGTTAGGTTTTCAGCAGCATAAGATGTTCGATGTACTATATTTACGGTCCCGATGGTGCAGATGATAGTAATCCTATCTTGTGCGCCAGGGGTCGTGGATTCGATTCCCACCCCGCGCAAATATTTATATTATGATATTTTTGTTTGCTCTGTGTCTGGTTGTTAAAAATATGTATTAAAGTGTTATATTTGTAATTCTTCTGTTGCCTGATATTCGTAACTCAATTGCTTTAAGCGACTTACCATGGAGGTTTAATGTAGGAGATGTTGTGGGAATTTATTATTATTATTATTACTATTATTTGTTCAAAACATTTAAAGTTCAATCAGTATCAATCACTACATTGCATAAAACAAAGTCGTTTTCCGCTATCTCTATGTATGCTTATATCTTTGAAAAAGCAACGGATTATGATGCAGTTTTAATAGATAAAGTAATTCAGGTGATAAGAAGTCAAGAAGGTTTATATGTATAATACATTCATAATATAATAGAGAAACACTGATATTTTAACTGGTTTTCAATGTGATATAGTAAACACACACATTTTATTTGCAATTACATTGAACTGAGATATATCAATATAATGTACACCTTATTGTACACCTTGACAAAGTATACTCAAAAGTTCGCGATATTATAATTATGTCCATCTCTTAGAGATAATCCAAAATAACCATTTTTTTATCTTTATTATACCCGTGCAAAGCTGGAGCGGGTCTATAGTATATTATAGGTTAAAAATTTAAGGTGACATTTTAGTGTGTTCTAATTACATTACTGTTTAAGTCTGGTCATAATATTATCACTGGTCTCAATTCTGTCACATTAACAACATTATTATTTGTTTCTATATAAAATCTATATACGTTCGATCGAAACAAGTTGGTTCAAAAGTTATATTAAATAACTAACTGACATACATTAAATATACTGTAAATTTGAATGATAAATTAGAAGTACTATTACGATGGATTTTTATACAGACGATATAAATTATTTATAAATCAAATATAAATGTGATTGTTTCCAATTTGAAGTCCATGCTATTCATCAGAGTATTTCAAGTATTTTGTGAGTATGGGAAAGCCGTGTAGCTACGGATCCATCATTCATTGTCACTAGGTAATGGGAATTATCTACCTCGTGCTTTTCGATTATTTTCGACGGGCGACGGGATCGAATAAAAACCATTTATTTTTAGCGGTATTCGGTGCCTGTTATTATTTGCAATTCTTGTTATATGAATGAATATTTATTAAAAATAAAAGAGTACCTAATATTAGCTGAGAATATATATAAATTTATATTGCGTCTGCGTTATGAGACCACTTTCCATTCTTATCATTATTAATTCGAAAGTATATGACTTTATCTGTCTCCTTGTTTCGATTTTTCAACCTAGCTTTTGAATTTTAATAATAGCAAAATTTTACCTGCTTCCTAGGGAATATGATATCCTTCTTTTGATGGTTAGGTATACCTCATTCTCAAATATATAAAAAATAGTTCATAGTTTAAAGTTCATATGTTGTAGTTTGTCAATACATATATTATGAAAAAGTACGGAATTTTTAGAATATATTATTATATATTTATTAATATACTAGCTGGCCTAACAGGTGTAGTCCTGTCTTGGCTACGAATATTGAATTCAAATTGGTATAATTTAAAGAATAATAGGTATAATTTCGACAGACAGAACCATTTTAAACTATATATGCAGTGCGTATCCTGTCAATTGTCCCAACCGACAGAGGACTGACAGTAATTTAAACGCAATTATTATTTTTTTTGTCAGACTCCCCTATTTAGCATAAAAGTAATGCAAGGAAGCAGCTGTGCACACGTGACTCCTTAACTAGAGGAATTAACTTAATATTGCAATTTACATAATTTACATCAAAGAGCATCTGTTTTTCCTACCTAAATAACAAACCAAATGAATGGCAAATTCTCGAGGGCTAACCGTACATAAACACGACAATGCCAACTAAAGCTAGTTAAAATGATCCCCGCTTCCCAGTAATCCCCTTCACAACTGCTCTCCCAGGGGCATTTGTACGAAGACAACGCTATACACGCCGGCTCTATGAATTATTATGAATAATTAAATTTGCTCTTAATATTAAATTAATGCAATTTGCATGTTACATAGCTACTGTTTTGTTCTAAATGTGCGACTATGGCATAGTTCTCTTGGGAGTATTGTAAATCTCAACTATGTTGTTATGTTTAATGGGCGAAGTCTAGTGCGAATAATTTTTAAGAGTGTATAGTACAACTATTGCCGTGCCGCGGGATATCGGTAGAGTAGAATGGTACCTCTCTTGAACCAGGTGTCGTAGGTACCGGAACCGACAGATGGCGGTATATCCATCCGAAACAGTGTAGCTCAAATGTACAGGGCGGGAATAGGCAGCAGCATCTTTGTCGCAAAAACTACGCTCTGCGATTGCCAATAAGCTTGCAAAACGCGGCAATTATAGGCAAATCCCACCTTTTTGGGAGACCTATATTCAGCAGTGGATTTACAATGGCTGGTATGACGATGATATTAACTATTTAGAATAACGATACTGGAGCATTCCACTTGCGATCGGCCGCGTGTCAATTGTGCTTTCCCGTCTTTTGTAATCGCGTCGATAGTGTTTGTAACGGTTTTTCGGTTAACCAGTTGGAGTATACGTGTTTTTACCTACCCTGTGCAATTCTGATTGCTGGGGGCTAGTAATATTGACGCGTTTACGTGGTTTTTGTTATTTCTTGCCGACCACCCCCTACACAATTTTCATAGTGGCGGGCTAGTGGTTTGCACGAGTTACACTTTAGTTTGGAAGTCTATATATACATGTATATATATAGATACATGAGACGTTCAATGTAGATTCTCATAATTTTTAATTGGTATATTCATATTTCACCCTACGGGCCGTGGGGTATTGGTGAAGTAAATTGGTACCTCCCCTCTGTGCTATATATCGTAAGAAGCAGATGAATGCCTGAACCAACAAATAACAACACATTTTTTTATATAACATCAGTTGTCACGCCAATGACAACGGAGAACACGTTAAAATGAGAAGTCACGATTAATTGCCACACCGATTCGAATCGGTAAAAATGGTCATGATCCTATAGTCTCAAGATATCTACGGTTGTAATTTAATGAAAAAAGTATTCGTGAATATAAGGGCAACACAAAATCGATATAATTGATGCAACGATAATAATTTAATTCGAACGACGTATAGGGAACGCTGTTTCCGAAAAAAAAATATTACGTTGTTTTTTAAATATTATTTCTAATTGAAAGTATACCTATTAAGAATAATAGCCGAATTATTTTGTTTAATGTAATTAAAATGTATGTATTATTTTTACAAATTTCAGCTTTGCAATTTTATACGCTATTAAATTTATGCCAAGTGGTTATTGTGTCAATCAACATTTTGCATTATCAATTTATGTCGGAAAACGATACGTGTTTCGGTAGGTAACTGTTATCCCGAGTTAATAAAGACTGATTATACAGCCTGGTTTATCAGAGCCTTATAACTTCGTTAGCGTTTTAATGAAGCTTTTATTAAAGCTTCGCTTTATTTATTGGACCTATAAATAAAACACTACACAATCGGGCCTGAACTAATAATACACACGGCAAGAGCCTGACGCATGTGTGACGTCACTCTTTCTATTTCGAGACCAAGGAAGTAGACTTATTGATTTAATAATATTTCATTTTAAATGAGAGGCGTATTTTTAAGGTGTATTCAAAGGTATAATCACAACTATCACATTCTCAAGTTTCAATGTACGCCTCAACGTATGAACGTAATAGATTATTATCATTAATCAGTAAGAGAATACACGCCTTTAAAAGTAATGACAACGTTACGCGGTTTATTTAACTCATTTTAAAGCCATTCAATAAAACGAGCCCGAGGACACATTGGACATTGAAATGTAAAAGTTAAATGACCCTCATTATAAAGTTGTTGAAACGTATTATATAATTGTTTTAAACATTAGTGTTAAACATCTATGGATTGGATGAAACTGATCATAGTCTTGAAAATCTTTTACCTATGGTCCAACCTAGAATCAAAAGTCGTTCTTGTACTCACCTAGCAATATAATAAGCAGGAAATACTACCCTGTTATGATACATTATCGAAATTTTAGTAGCGATTCCCATATTGAAAATATAGCCTATGTTACTTACAAATAATTTAGCATTATAGTGATGAAAGAATTATCGAAATAGCCCAGAAATGTTTAAGTTCATTCGTGCCAAATATCCAAGAATACGTTTTCTCTTTATAATATTAATGCAGAGGTCACTTTGAATAAAAGAAAAAATCTAATATAGTAATAACTGCTTATTTGATTATATTTAATAAAAAGGTTAAAGGCAATCTGGACAAAACTTTGAACTACTCTCATCAGCTTATTGTAATGATTGTTAGCCTTAAACTTGTTTTATACTCAATCCAAAAACATCTAATAGGTTGTAATCATAGATACAAAATTTATCTCATGTCATTTATTTATATAGAACTGGTGAAAGTAGCATTTTGAAGAAGGATCAAGTGATAGTTTTTTTTTAGAAGGTGCTGCCCGTCCAAAAGCCCAAGGCTCAGATAATTTCAAATTAAATTCTACCCATGTGTACAAAACAGATGGCGCAGGAGCTTATACAAACCACGCAAAGTCACAGCGTATTAACTCGATATTTGTGGAGTGGCCAAACAAACAGAAGCCGTTTAATAAATTCTGATGAGTGTGTACGTTTTTTAATCCGGCAGCCCGAACGCTGAGACGGCTCATGCAAAATGTATTCGAAGTTTACCTTGTTTTAGGGGTGAGCACACACGGAACTGAATGGTGGCATGCGTTCGTGTTCATAGTGAAACATTGGCGGTAATATAAAAACACATGTTTACTAATGAAACGCTCTTTTTGAGTGGATAAAGGTGTTATTTGTTCTTTCATTCTTTTAGCATCATCGGTATTTTTAGATCCTCAAATAAAGCATTGTAAATCCTTATGACATACATATATAAACCAGTTCTGTTTCAGGAGATGGAGTATCATTAATGGGGAGCTTTCCTTTGGTTACGTGTCGAGAAACATATGAAAGACTTAAATAGAAATGATTGAAGTGCTCTCAGAAAATAAATCTGATTTATACTATGCTCTGGATTTGAATTCACGTCAACCCAACGCGTGTAAATACTACAATCACATGAGGTCGTGCGCCGTGACCGCCAGCGGATGGGCCCGTAAATTGCTACGGATGCCCGCTTGGCCAAGTAAATCTCTTTTATTTTCACCAGTACTGAACCTACTAGTTAGGTTTGGGATAGCTCCTGTTCAAGTTTAGAAAATCGGGATTGAATTACGAAGTTCATTTTACGGTTACGCTACTACGAAAGCGCTAAATAAATTTCTAATTCTTTCTTGTGATTTGTGCTATTATATTAAGTACCATACAAGTAGAGTGAAAGTTTTACAAAAAAAAAACTATTTTAAAATGTACCTATATCAAGATCAGAGAGTTGATAAAAGACCCTCTCAAATATTTAAGTAATAATTTTCCGAAATATGCAAATTAATTTTAGATAAACAGCACATTAATTTCCACAAACAAGATCACGTGAGACCAATAGCCGCCATAAAAACTTGTTCCATTATAGCCACAGAAACAAATGTTTTGACGGTTGTCGTAAAACTTGTGATATTAGTTAGTGACACTTCCCTCATAAGAATTTGTTACTTACACTTTTATAAATAGCTTAGTCAGGGTTCACGTTAATAATTGTCATAGAAGTTTCACTGCTGGACATAGGCCTAAGAAAGGGAGAATCGTGTCCATAATTACCGCCCTGGGCAGGTGTGGTGGCAATCGTAGAGCGTAGCATCGTGACGGGAATGGGCAGCCATTCCCACCCTGTTGCATTTAAGCTACACTCTTTCGGGTGGATATACCGCCATATGTCGGTTTCGGTACCTCAGTCGCCTGTAATAGGTATCGTACCCATTATAAAAGAAGGTACTATTCTACTCATATTAGTAACACTGAAATGTAACATTGACAAAAGGCAAAAATGTCATTGACATTAATAAAAAATAATATATTGCCAACGTGCTATATATCTTATTTACATAATAAGTCACGAAATACATTATGGAAACTAAAATACCATAATAAAAAAGAATACACCGTTATTTTTTTATGAAATTATTTTCACCAAAAACAGCCCTAGCGGTTTTAATTTTAATTGAATTAAGGAGCAATTTCTTGACACAGTCAGAATTTACGCTCGGCAGAACAAAGAAAGTAATTATTTTATCATAATCAAGTTGTACAGCTACGTTTTTGCATTTAAAATAATATTAAATATCAGAGTAGCTAAGAGGCACGATCATACAGATTCATTCCTATGTTGATATTTTCCAAATTATTATTAGTTTTTACTTTTACTCTTCTTAGGAATCTGTACTTTACCCTCAAATACCTTTACCTTTAACTCTCTCTCTCAGTTGTCTCAGTGGTGTCAATATAAATATCTATATAATAGCTAAATATTCTTTCTGTCATCGAAATCCAACAATTTTTGCAGTGCTTCAGATAACTATTACATCCCTGCCTCAAGATGTACCTATTACTTTATTTTGTAAGAAAAGATCTAATCTCGATCTTAAAAGTGTTACGTATGTCATTTTTTACTGACTTTTTCAAATTTACGTTTATTGGCGTTGTTTAAATCTCTAAGACAGTTCTAATGTCTCCGATTTTCCATTCGTATTTTATCTCGTCATTCAGTATTAAAGTTTTCTAAAATACTTATATTAACTAGAAATAAGCTGCTAAATAAAATTTCTAAAATCACACGTTGATTCAACTTAGGCTAAAAAGATAATCTAGTCACATATCTACCATCAAAAATATTTCAGTTAATTTCAATTTTGACCGTCTAAAATGCAGAACTGCCGTACAGGCATAATCCTAGGTATCTACCTACAGGTATCTAGAACTTCAAGACAATTATCTGACATATGCTAAAAGAACAGGTCTTTAAAGATGAAGATAGTTATGTTTATCAACACGTATATCAGCTTCCTTTTCTCCATAAAAACCACCAATCTACTAAACCTATATTCCATAACAAATTCCGGTCATTGATAAAGACTAAGTTCGTTCAGCTAGAAGGATTTGTTCTATATCTGGAGCCATATGAGAAAGATAACAATCATCACGCAGCTAATTCAATTATACTAGATCATTTCGCAAAGTAAATCCTCGGATTAAACACTCCCCGATAATCTTTGATAGCTAAGATTTATCTCCGGGCCAGGGAAGTTTAGTATGGGCTCACAAAAACGCATGGTTGCAGAGATTTCGATTCAGACCGACGGTAATTTGACGTCATTCCGGCTCCCTCATCTAATTCTATCCTCGTTTCTCCCGCAATTAAGCCGAATTTTCTTTTAGAAATCAACATTGTTCGTTGCCAAGAAAAGCGTCTTCTAGATTTTAATCAAGATTCGCGGTGTAATTTGAATGTTTTGTATTCGGGGAAACCTCCTAACTTTTACAACTTCCAATTATTACCTTGCCCAATTATAATTATTGTTGTTTCATTTGAGAGTTTAACAAGTTTTTGTTTTAATTCGATTCTCACTTGTGAGTTTGACTTATCAAATAACTTTCGTGTTGTGTTGATTAAGTCCAGTCAACGATTTTATGATCTCTTTTAACATCATTTATAAGTTTGTTTGACCCAGTTGACTAAGTTTTTATGGTCGATCCTAAATACTGGCAATAGACAGAACCCTAGTGGTTTTAGCTAGAACAATATCTGCACGTCCAAGTTCCGTCGTTAACTCGTAAATTTCATCGTGTCTAGTTTATGTTTGGAATGCTCAAACATCTTCAATCTTTTAACTGAAGTCTTTCGGGTTCGAATATTTAAGTGCCAATCGATATAGCAATTATCTTTTCATTAATGACTCTACTTATAATAATAACGTATATAAACCCTGACAATAATAACAAAAAAACATTGTATTGCTAACTGTTCCTAAAAAAAGTGAAAGAATATTACATAAGTATTCTATCAAATTAGGTTAACACAGAACGAAAAATAGACCTAGCAATAATATGCAGACTTTATTCGTGGCGGGTGTCCTTAGCAGTTGTTTGCTTCTTCTCCTCCGTGTGTACTTTGCATTAGTGCGAACCGGGAACCACCCCGAGTAGTACACAGGAAAACTCTTAGTTGGCGAAAATATCCACACACCACCTTACCTATATATTGTAAGTTTTATTCGCTTAGTTTTATGTGCACCAATTTTTACTTTATTTGATTACTTAAGGTTCTGCTAATTTTATTTTTTTATTTAGGTTCCAGCGTTTGATAACACTAATGTGGTAGTACAAATTATAACACTGTATCTTAGAACTAAATGTAACAAACATTAAAGGATAACAATATATAACATAAATATTTTTAATGAAACATCAATATGTAATAGGTAAATTTGTGTATAGCAGATTAATGATAACTAAAAATAAAAATGTAAATCTGAAAATTTGTTAATTTCAATCTATTTACATCAAAGGTATATAAATCACTGTGAGGGACCGCAAAATGTAGAGACAGTGTAAGACCTAAACAAAGCTTATTATTCTCACATTCATACTCTTAGGTATGTAGCCCTTAGCATTTGTGAAACCGTACAGATAGTACGTCTACGTCATTTAATCATTTTTTATCTACATTTAAAACGATAGAGGCGCTTTAAAGACTCCAAGCGGACGTCAGCAAAGGGTAATGGATACAACCGCTGAAAATACGCACAACTTAACGCATTCTACTTGTGTCTAAGTGGCTATAAAGAGGTGGGAAAATTGCGGGATAAATTGCCGGGAAAAACGTCTGAGGACTCACATTTGCACATCAAACGGGCTGCTGTTACTAAAAAATTGTAAAAAGTTAAGGTATGAAATGTAAAATGGATTAAAGGTAGGTTGACCTCATTTATAATGTTTATAGTGTAGTGTCTATTTGCCCTGTCTTAGCCTATGTCTAGCAGTGGTCGTATTACGGCTACTATAATAATGATGAAGATGATATGGTTGTCGAAATAAGAGAAGATATAAATGCCTATTTATTATGATAATTATACACACTATAGCATACACACCTAGCGATTACTATTTATTGTTAACTGATTTTTTGTCTGGGATTTTATCTGTGTAAATATCATTTTTATGTCACTACTAAAACCCAAACTTTCTACAAATCAAGAGTAGGCTATGCCTTTCTCTAAGGTCTAAACTGAGCCTCAAAAACAAATCAAAGTTCACAGGTTATTCAATGAATTCGTTATGAGTAGAAAGACATATTATGTTACATTAGAAAAGTTAAAATTGTCTTTTAGGTTCCATACGTTTTCCTTACTAAGCGAAAGATGAAACTACATTGTTTTTATGAATTTATTTTAAGGATACATAAATTAAAGAAAATCTAGGTAAAAATACCAAGAATAAACGAGAGTGTATGAAAGGTGAGTGCGGAAAGCGAGAGTGGTATGCTATGATCGTAGCTAAGATCGTAGTAAAGATTCATGGTCTCCGCTTACCTCGATGGGACACAGGCGTGATGTATGTATATACATCAAAATTAATATTGTAAAGAAAAAATATTTTTGTGTTTGTTTATTATAATTTAACTCAAATCTAAATATATTGTTTCCTTAAAAGAAAGCTATATTATAAGAATTAATTATCTATATTTTATCTCACTCATTTATAACATGGACTAAGCGGGTAAAACCACATGGCATTTAGATGCATTCTAGTATATTATTTAGATACAAGTATACTTTTTTTCATTAATATATAAGCCGAAATGCACTTGTATTTTATAATTTTAGGTAAACAAATTTATTCGAAACGCTACTATTTAGCAATTATCTTGAAGTGATTCTTAATTAACAAAAGCTGCAGTAAAACCCGACCCCACAATTATACGAGGACGTTGCTTACGCTATCGCCGTCCCTTTCATTACTGGCTCTAATGTTCTCAGAACCGAGTTCTGTTCGACCCTTCCCACTCCTTTCCATTCGTCTTGTTCCTATTCAGCTGTCAAATTTGATGTTTCGTTGTTAATAAAGCTTAGCTCAGATATTATTAAAATGAACAGCTTTAATTTTCTTAGCTCAAACAAAATGCGCAGTCTTGAATCGTAAGATATTAAGGAGGAAAAGGTAGAAAGTTTGTCAACAGAACATTATTATTTAAAGAAAATTTTCTTATTCTACGGCAAAAGAGTCAACACGTCTTTGAGTTTCCTTTGTGAGAGACAAATTTAAATGCAAAAAAAAAACTGTGGACTACAAAAATGGCGAATAGTTTAGTGTTGTAACTACTTAATTCACATCAACAACATAATATAATAAATTATGATAATTAATATAGGATTTACTTAAAGGACAGATTTCAATTCCTATCTTCCTCTTACGAACGTAATCTCCGTTCTTCTAATACTCTTTCGTTCGCTCTTAACTCCTTCTCATCACTCTAGTTTTTTGACAAACTCTTTTACAGTGACAGCTATACGACTCTGGAACGAGCTTCCGTTGAATTTAAGCAATCCCCAAACAAATTTAACCTGAAACGCTGTCTCCGTACTTTATTTACTGATGCTGCTTCTCTAACTTTATAACCCTATTTCTGATGTACGTTATTTTATTAAATGCATATGATATATATATATATATATATATATATATATGTATATATATATCATTTGCATTTATTGCGTTTATTTATACAAATATGTATGGCACGTTTATTTATTTTGTATATCTATTGCCTGCACCACTATATATATATATATATATATATATATATATATATATTTTTCAGCTTTGTGTAATGGTTGACTGGGAGATAATGCCATCTGGCATTAAGTCCGCCATTTGTACATTTTGTAACATTTTGTGCAATAAAGTTAAATAAATAAATAAATAAAATAAATAGAACCAAAAAATATATAATTCAGTGGTGTGCGTCTACGTTGAACATACGGCCTGGCCGATGACATAGCCGAACCTTATTTCTTTTGCAAAAAACCATTCCAGGTAGAACACAAACATTCCAACTATTAATCGAAGGTCCAGAGTCAATATATATATTAACTCTAATTTCAAGGTATTCCTGAAGACAAAGAAACAAAGGCTCTTATCTAGTCTTGAGCTTTAAAACAAGAAATAAGACCAGAAATATTTATTATATACAGCCTGCATTTTAGAGCAAAAATTGTGCCATTTTTAAACTTAACGACTGCGTTTCCAATGGATTTGGTAGTTAGCAAATCGACTCGCAAAATATTACACGATAAAATTCGCGAACTGAGGGATTAAAATTTGCTTTTTAAACGAATGTAAATTCCCTTGCATGCATGCAATAAAATACTTATAAGTTAAAGTAGCGAGTAACGTCCTTTAAATTGGCCTATGTCTGAAATAACGGTGTTTACAGCTCACTTTTACTTTTCACCGCCGTGAATGTACCTGAAAAGAAAAACAACTTTCGTTAATTTGCGCGACCTTGTGGAAAAGTGGAGCAGGTTAAACATTATTTAATCGAGTGAAACATTAGGATTCCGCTGTCGTATTAATGAGACTACAGCTAGCATAACAATCGCCGTTGTTTATTTTTGATGTTGTTTTGTTAATTTTAGTGTTTGGTAAATTAATAATATTAAAACAGTAAATTAAGCACGAGTTACAAAGATAAACAACTAATATTATATTAAGTATAATTTGTTTAATTTATGATATTAAAATATCTAGGAAAAATTGAACTAGTTTGGCCGCATGTGAATATTTTAAAAATCTTTACAGTTAAATACCTGCTTGAATAATGAACTCGACTCCAGCTCGCTTACTCACAGATGTAATTCGGTTTCTAGGAACAATAAAAAAGTTACAAAATTATCACCCTCCTCTATCAGTAACGATTTGCCTAATGCAGGTGCGAACGCAATCAGTTTGCCCTGACACCCAGTCTAATAGGACGACACACCTGACACGCATACTGATTTCACCCGGTCTAGTTAGTAAAGGCAACTAATTTAACTTTGGCATCTCGTAATGAGGACTAGCCAAACGGACGCCATGCCAGTTGATCACACGCGGCTTCAGTATCGAATCACACTGACATGTTGAGTCCTAAGCTTTGTTATTTGTTTTGATTGCTGTAGTAAATCCACTTCAGATTTGTTGTTTGATTAAATCAATAAAAAAAATATAATACCGTTTATATAAAACTTTATTTGTATTCAAATTGCGTGACTGTAAAGTAATTCCTCGCTTATACAACACAAAAATTTGGTCTTTGCTAAATTCAGATTTTTAGCACTAGACTAAGTCCGCGTTGTGATATCATCATATAATCCAAAGGATGCTATCTGTTGGATATTAGCTTCCCCTGGAGATTTCCAATAGGGTCAATAGTCAGAGGTTTTTACTAGTAATTGTCAATTCGGGTTACAATTTGCGAGAGCCACCACAGGCTCTTGCAAATATTAACCTCGCGATGGGCATATTGCTGCCTATTCCTGTAATATTATACTTGAGCTACCCTATTTAGAATGTTAGTTACCCTATTATCTGTCAGTTCCGGCAAAGAACTAGAAAAGTCTTACACAATATCTTAAGAATTCTCGTAACGATAGGTATATTATTCTACTCAACCGTATGTTTGTTATCACCACAAAATAACAAAAATAATCTTTAAGCGCATCTGTTATCTAGGCGCTCGATTTTCGAACTGTTTGTTATAACTGTTTGTTATACATGGTAATTAAAATGGCAGAAAGAATATGATGTTTGTTGAAAGTGTCAGTAAAATCTGGTTCAGGACTTTAATGGTACGTAGGTTGATACGGCACTATGACATAAAAGAGAAACATATGCGAACCTGGAACCGAAGCGTGCTTTTAAATAAATCCGATACTTTGTTTCAACATTTATATTTTCTTTGTATTTTATATGAAGCCTTACTTTTATTGTGTTAAATTAATAAAACATTGTGTTATCAACAAAGTATTTTTTACCTGGCCTGACTAAGGCAATTTGGTTTAAAGTAACTAAAAGTTATATTATAATATCCAAAGGCGCAAATCAACATTGACAAATCAATCTACATTTTACATTAAAAAATTAAGCACGAAATATTTTTATATTTATTCCCTAGATTTCTTTCTATTACGATTATTTTTTGTATTACTCGAATTTGACTTAGTACTTGAATAAGACATTGATCATGATCTTAACAAATTATTTCGAATGCAAAAAAAAGAATTAGTACTAATTTAGCTTCATTAGACATCTGACAATCGAACATAATATCAAATTGATTACGACGTTGCCCCTGAGTAACTCTGCTACTCCCTTCAAAAAATCCGGGTAACATTATTGAACATGTTAAATCGAAAAGCTTTGCCAGCTGTCGCCCGAATCTAGCAAAACCCTCATTTAACCGAGTGCCATTTTTGGTTATTAAAACGAGTGAAGAAAGGACAGGTAAAATTAAAGAGGAAGGGATCAATTTACAATGAAATTGCTCTGAATTTATAAAAATGTAAGTTTATGATAAAATGATGGACCCAATGGCGCAGACGGTAGACCACCCACGACAATTATTAACTATATGATGATATTTGTGTTTGTTTCGTGTCAGGGTGTTAAAAATATGTATTTAAGTAATATATTTGTGAATCTTCTGTTGTTTGGCGTCCGTAACAATAGTCAATGTATAAGGTGTCGTAAGGATTGTTAGTATTATTTTAGTATTTAGGTGCTATTGTTAGTAGTTAGGGGTAAAAGTGAATTCAATCAGTAATTTTGACTGCGCCTATTTTTTATGGCGATTGCCGATGTTTGGTTAAACCACTTCTAGTTTTTTCAATTCTATATTACCAATTCCAAATTATAATTTTCTTTGTTCATGTAATTAATAAAATAATCTCTGTAAACTTCGTTTGCGGTTAAAACGATTTCTGGTGAAATATCTTAAGAATTACTATTCTTGAAAATTTCTTAAGCATCCTTTAGGAGTTAATAGCTAGGGAGTAAATAAATAATATAGAGGCGGCGTTGCTTTTAGCTTTTATACAATAATAAACAAGTTTAAATATAGCTTTCTAATGAAAGTTAAGACTATATAGATTTAATTTTACCTCAATGTTATTTGATCCTGAAAAACAACCACTGTTTTTATGATACAGATATATTGAATACTAGAAAAATATAGCAGTTTCTCCAGCGGATATATCGTTAGTGGTATTATTTAAAGATTACTTTGCATCGGTAAACAATCAAATATTTCCTCTTTATAAAATGAGATGTACAAGATTATACGTTGGTCAATATTGTTAATTAGTAGTACTACAAAACTATATGAATATGTGTTACCAGAAACTAAATGTACAATAAAACTCATAATTTTAAACATGGCATGTCCAAACCATCATTATTAACATTTAAATTTAATTTCGTACTCATTTTCTTTATGAAATACATTTTCACCAATTTTCTATTTGAGTGTCGTCACTTTATAAATTTAAAATAAATAGAGTTACGACACTCTAGTTGAAAATTATATTAAGTACCATTATTGGTTTACATTAAATATCAAGGGTCTGAAGGGAAGGAATGTAAAGCAACCGATTACAGTTTATTATTTTACTTAACACGGCTGTATGTCAATAAAGATAGTTATTTTTATTTTAGGCGTGGGACACCTGCAGAGTAGAATCTCTCTACGGTACCAGTACTAAAAATATATCCATTCGAAACAGTGTAGCTCAAATGCACAAGGTGGGGATGGGCAGCAGCATCCCCGTCGCTAAAGCTGTGCTCTGTCATTGCCAATACGCTTGTCCAGGGTGGCAATTATGAGCAAAATTTTTCCATTCTTGGGGGGGCTTATGTTCAGCAGTGGACTTATATAGAATATATAAGTAATATATGACAATGATTATTATTTTGGATAACCAGTCGCCCAATATGAAGACTAAGTTGCTGCTCTACATTAGTGATCGTTTAGAGTGCAAGTGTAAGTACCGCAAAAGTGAATCCAATAGTAGTTTATAGAATTCCATAATCATATTTCAATAAGGTCTCATTTCTGTAGCTTTTAATTAATTAATAAAAGTTTTATATTAATTTATAAATAAATATTTAATTAAGTAAATTATCTTTTTTATATCCAGATACATTCCAACAGATATACATTCGCTTTTCTTTTCTTCTGATTATTTTTTTATAGTAACAAACTTTCAGGTTTAATGTACAAATTATGTAACAATTTCTCAGTAAGGTTCGAGTATAATAGCTTCCGTGAATTCACACGAATTGATTACATAATTGCCTCAATGAATGTTTCCCTAAAACACGCAATCAAGTAAATCATAATCGAATCGAAGTAATTTTTTTATTTTATAAAATCGTTGTATAAAATAATTGTTGAAAGTTGGATATTTTATACACACAATTATAAGACAGTTTTCATTTGTCTTTTGAAATTCGTCTCTAAAATCTATTTTCATATCATCATCATCATCATACCAGCCACTGAAAGTCCACTATTGGACATAGGTCTCCATTGAAAGGGGGTACATTGCCCATAACTGCCACGCTGGAAAAGCGGGTTAGAAATCGCAGAGAGCAGCTTTCGCAACGGGGTTGCTGCTGCCCATCCCCGTCGCATTCCCTATGCATTTAAGCTGCACAGTTTTGGGTGGATATACCACCATCTGTCTGTTTTGGTACCTTAGCTGCCTCTTACGACATCTGATACAGGGGAAGGTACTATTCAACTCTGCCGGTACCTCAGAGCTGAAAATCTATCTTAATTGTTTTGAAATAATTTTAATTTACTAAGTCGCTTTAATTTTAATATAACTTATTTAAACTTGATCTTGACATAATTGGCGGAGACTTTCATGGTAATGTCGCTAGTGGTCGAAACCTTGATATTCAAATTTGAGGATTTAGTTTTGGAAATCAATAGAAACTAACGAATCTCCAGCACCTACGCAACTGAAACAAAATTGTGTTGGTACGTGAAACAATTTTAGAGCTGTACGTCCGAATCAGCGCTCTAGACCACTGTGTGTATGTGTGTGTATACACAACTCAGCAAATATTTAATATATAGCATAACATTTTCCTATAACCCAAGTTACTCAATTTACTCGTAAATTAATCTTAGAAATCGATAAAAGTTTTAAAAAACGTTTTCTCTAAGTTTGTCCTATCCTCTCAATCAATATGATCGAACCAAAAAATTCGAACGTTAGGGCCCTTATTTAAAGTCATCTAATCAGAATATGTGAGTTCAATTTAATGTTTCATACGCTTTCAGCTTCTTTGAGCATATCTGAAAAGATAGAGACTGTGCACTGTTATCGCATCTATTATTTACCCAATCATACACACAGCAAATAACTTTTCTGGACTTACGTAATTCCATAATTTATGGGTGAAGTTGCAACGCAATTGAAGTTTCACCACAACGCCAATCTAAACCGAACACATCGCAAATAACAACACATAAAATATAGAAGCGCCAATACAAATAAAAACTGTCAGCGAATTATGGAAGCTGCTAATTTATTGGGCAAGTTTACCTCAATATTGTCATGTAAGCGGGACCTTTATGGCTGTGTAAAGTTTGCTCAGACCCTTAATGTTGGGCCGTGGATCGATGGCTGGATGGATTTCAGCCTTCGCGCCTTTGCTGATATCAGCAAAAATGATGATCAAGGGAAATTTTGAGTCGAAGAGCGAGTTTTCTGATAACGATTTATCTTTTTTGATTTTGTGATAAAAACTGTTTTTGGCTGTTGATATCATACGAATGTGTTCATTTCTGTTGACGACAAATGAATGACTTTTTCATATTAAAAGAAATGTATCAACATAGGTACAGTATTTATCAAAAAATAAGTCTGAAATATATATACTATATATTATTATATAAAAAATAAGTTTTGTTATAAATATACCTAGTATTTAATGCATTGACATACTTCTGTGATAAATCGCTTAAAATACTTGTATTACGGACATCACATAACAGAAAAACCACAAATATAAAACTAAAACAGATATTTAACACCCAGACACAGAACATATATAAATGTTCATAATACAAATATTTGTACTGGTTGGTTGGCATCGAACTCGATAGCGCAAAAGATAGGTTCACTTACAACAGCGCCACCATGTCCGTCGGTACTATGATATAATTCAAACATGAACTCTATTCAATGTCTATCTTGGTGCCTAATGTGCATAAATCATAAATAGTTCAATTATTCATTGTCCAATTCAACTGGAAAAGGTGGATTTGCGCAACAAATAATGAAGTTATAAATCAAACAATTGAAGAGCGAATACATGTTAATATTTGATGTGTATTGATTTTATGTAGAGGTCGCTTGGTAAACACGACATATGACAGCCGGGACCAGTGAAGAGCCTATTCATTGGCCATCGATCAAATTGTCTATTATATTCCGGAGTAGTTACAATATGTACCAGACGGGAGCATTTGGGTGCAGTCTCGTGTGTGAATAGTCAATACGTGTCTGCTAATGGCTCTATTGGAGGTGGCTACGAAATTCAAATTTGGTTGGCGATGTAAGAAATTACTACGAAGTATTGAAAGTTGAAAGAAAGTAGAATTACGAAAGTGGTAAAAACTAATGGAGTCATTGTAAGTCCACTGATCGACTTAGGCCTCCCTGAGAAAAGAAGAATTTTGCCCGTAATTAACAATTACGGGCTTTTTTTTTTGGCGCGGCAATTGTTGGCGAACAGAACGCTGCTTTCGCGACGGAGATGCTGCTGCCTATCACCGCCCTGTGCTTTCAGCTTTACTAATTCGGATGGATATACAGCATTATATCGGTTCTGGTACCATAGTCGCCTTTTACGACACATGGTACAGACAGGTTCAATCTTCTCTGCCACACGGTACCACGGTACCACACGACCATTAGAGCGCATCGTAGAAAATAACCTCGGAGATGCTATATTTATCCCATTAGAGACAGACATAAATACATTCGATGTAAAGTATACAGCTTCGATTTCTTCGTTAAATTGGCAATATGATGATACATTTATTTTTTAATTATAATTCAGTAAAATGTCCCAGTCTCCATGTATATATACGGTAGTGAATTATATCTTACAAATATTGTAAATTTTATTGATACTTCAAAGAAAATTACTAAATATTTCATCTACTTTTCTTTTAAGTGCCAACAAGTTTAATTCATCATGGCATCGATGGCATATAAAATGTTTTTATTCAATATATCTATAGTTATAATAAATCATAAAGATTTACATATTTATTCATAACGAGTGCTAAACATACTTTCTTCTAGGTAAATTTGCTAAATTCCCTATTTTTGCTAGGTGGTATTGTCTCGCCTACGGCTCGCTGTTTGTAAGTAAATTTACGTAATAATTAAGGATATTATATTCAAGTCAAAACAATGCCTTGTTGAATGAACCTTTTATGCACGAAATCAGCTAAAATTAAGAAAAGAACAAAACAGATACTTAATTAAATGTTATCAAGTGAATTTAAAACAGGAATTATTTTGAACTGTAAGTTTGGACGCATAATATATAATTATATTTTTTGATTTGCTTAAACGATTTTTTAGTCAAAAATCTAAGTTTACTGACGAATTAGTCGTTTTCAAAATACATTATTAAAAAGGCAATTTTATGGAACCTAAAATCTATTTGTTGTTCTGAAAACTAAATAAAACGTACACATTTAATATTTATAAGTTCCAACTGCTTTTCGTATCCCATGACGAGCGTCGGGGAATGTTCCCTAACAATCATCAAGTAGATTGAGTTTAGATCCGCAATATTCGTCCACCATTAAATCGAGTAGTTTACGCGGCCCATCAGCCTGACAAATTAAATTGCTGAAGTGTAAGAAATTGTTGGGGGATCTTAACAAAGCGGTTGTCTTTAAGTGCCATGTTATTTACTCAGCCAAAGACATTAGTAGGGGTTCGTAAGTCGCGTGTTTAGGCTCAGTATCGGCCCAAGATAAGATTAACTGTCCCAAATACTTCCGTAATCTCGTGTCTTGTTTCCTTTGTCCCTAGATATTGAACCGATTTGATTATTGTATCCATAGAACCCGGCTAGGGATAGAATAGCCACTTATTCATAATCTGCTTAAGATCTCGAGGGTCAGTCGTCATATTTTATATATGAAGACCTGGCCTCACCCTTTTCGCTAAGGATTTGGATGATAAATATTGACAAAGTCCACTATGATACCGTTATATATGCTTTTGATGATTAACTCAAGAATATCTCTCGAAGAAAAGAGGGCAGCCTTTATCTACGTAAGTCTTTGCATTGTAATATATTATTTGACAATGTGTCAATAAGAAGTTATTGTATGTTTGGTTATCCTAAAATAAATCAACATCAATTTGGTCATGGGACATCCCCAGCTGTACCAATCGAATATGGTTTACATCCAGTTCGATTCTGCTGTTCAGGCCACATCTTCTGCTCACCACATGAGATTATAAATTTTATTGTATATAATATATATTCACGAGTACTGCACAGTGAAAATCATCAAGTTACAAGTATTTTAAATACTTAATATCCGAAACGAAATACACACGCACCAAACAAGCTTTGTTTATTTTTAAAGTATTTTTGAAAATGATCCAACGGGAAATGAGACCAAGCTATCCAACGCGTGTCAATATCCTGTTACGAATGCAAAGTTTAATTAATTTATAGCGGTCAAAAACAGTGATTCTCTTAATTAAATTGAACTATTTTAACTTAAAACTGGCACTCAAATTGAACATTATTTTGTAATTTATAACAAACCTTAGACGCATCAGCTTGTGTTATATTCGAGAAGACAAAATCGAAGCTACTTTGAAGGATTTAGCAAATTTGACTTTCATTAAGTTCGTACATTTGTTATTTTTTTCTTTATCTCCGCACATTAACACGCTGTGACCTGTGCTTTAAAAACTGTGCTGGAAACTAAAAAAAAAAATGCTAAAGTCTCTAAAACAAGTTCGCTTTAAATGGATAAAGCTTTCCAATTAACATGTTGTTTGAATACGCTATCTATTAGATATAATCTGATACTAAATAATTACGATTTAGACATATTTATCTATTTTTTCATTGATTAATTTCCAATATTACGATCAAAAGAAAGCAGCCAAATATAATATGTCTTTATCAAGACCTTTCAAAAATGCTTTACATTATTATCATTAAAAGTAAAAAAAAACATAGCTCTGTACCGAAAAGATTTTTGTAAATAAAAAGAGTCTAGTTGTCAACACTCCAAATGCCAGGGTTCAGAGTCATATAGGATAAAAGAATCGTCGTCATTTTTGGGACATTCACTTTAACGGTCATGTTTATGGAATGGGCTTAGGTGGAATCTATTTCTTTTGAATCATATGCCTGCATGAATTTGGAAATAGGATTTGTGTAAAGGACATACGCGTGTTCTAAGGTTGTAGATCCTTTTTGTATGAAAACGACAATCACATTTGTGATGTGAATTACGATTAAGATATGTTTTATTTATGCCTGCATTATTATTTTATTTTATATCCAGTGTTGTTTTGGTAACATTTGTTATCACATTCAGGATGTTAAAATATGTTCTTCATATCTACAACACAGTTATAGCATCAACTATCATAAGTCGAGTTAATCTATACAGCGCTATTATAAAGAGCGCGGGTTAAGATTTAAGAGTATTCAATCTATACTAATAAATTATTTGTCAGTCGTGCAATCATTCTGATAAAATGAAGCAATGAATGAGGGATCGATCACATTTTTATTGTTTGCACCAAAAATATATTGACTAACACCAACTTTAATACCTTAAGAGTGAATATTTAATATTCGTATTTCTCTTTTATTTAATCAGTACTATTTATTTTGCTTCATAGTAAAACATTATTGAATATAATTACTGAATTTATCAGTTTCACCTGAAAATAGTTATTACAAATATGCTTCGACAAAAGAAGAACGCTTCTTATTTCTATATAAGCAGTAAGATACTATAAAGAAATTTAATTTTTAACAATTTTTTTTTATATATATGAGTCTTATAATTGAATTTACAATATTCATATTTAAATACGCATTGCTGTGAATAATGCTAATGGCAAGTGATTTAGTTCTCAGACGGATTTACAGAAAATGAGAATAAATATCTTAAAATTTAAGTAAGATGAATCTGGGTTTTCAGTGCTTTTATCGTTTATTTAAAATTCACATTTGTGTATTTCACTTTAAAGCAACCATTTTCAAGTAGCACATTTAAACAATTTAACGAGATTAATCATTAGAAATATGATATTGAATGAACAGAATTTTATTTTAATAATTCCTATAAGTTAAAATAAATTTAAAAACATTATAACGGCCAAATAAAAGTCGTCGTGCCTTCATGATATTGTAGTGTGTATTTTTGTAACGCAATCTTATACAAAATAAATATTTCTTTTGTAACACCAGCGCCCTACACATCATTTCTAAATATACATATATATTTCGTAAATATAGCAATATTTCAACATTTTTCATTGTGTGGTAATAAGCAAGGCCAAAAAAAATAACGCGGAAAAAAACGAATGACTGTTTTCAACATTTAAATATATCAGCTAAATGGATTTATAAATTTGAACTTGTAATTCTTAACCAAACAGGAGATATTTTAGATCAAATTGTTCAGTATGACAAAACGCTAATTTCATTTGTAAGGGCCTAATATTTCCGATGAAACACTAAAAGAAATTCCATTATTCATTTTCTATAAACGGAAACAAAATTAACATTAAATTAAGGTCAAACAGAAAATCTCAAGCCTCAATTTGTTTTAAGAATTCAATGTACAAAATTAAACACAAAGCTACGATTATCGTCGCAGACCATTTTCCCACTACTCGAATTATCTAAAGCACTTGGGGCTTAATGAAGCAAACCGTCCACAAATTAAGAATATAAACAAATCAAAGACTGTAATAAATTAGATTCCGGGGAAGATTCTCGTTACACGAGAAAACAAAAGTAGATAATATCAAGGTTGTAATCTAAAGCAGATACAGGCCCTCGGCCTGTGTTTGCTCACGTCGAGTAATTAAAATTTATTAGTGGGGTTTCACAGTTGTTTTAAAAATAGTTTTTTTTACTGTTCATCATCATATGAGCCATAGAAAGTATACAGTTGGACATTGGCCTCCCCAAGAAAGGGGAATTTTTGCCTTTAATTGCCACGCTGGGTATTTGTGGTGGCAATTGAGAGCGCAGCTTCGCGATGATGGCAAGATCGTAGAATGCTGTTGTCCATTCCTACTCTGTAGTATTTCATTATCAACATATCAGCCATTGAAAGTTCACTGCTGGACATAAACGTCCCCTAAAAAGAGGTAATGATGCCCATAACTACCGTGCTGGGCATGCGTGTTGGCAACCGCATCATTTTATGTAGCAGTTAATATCTTACTGTACTTGTTGTACTTGTACTTTTTCGCATATTTTTACCATTCGCATCAAAGCACAATTTTTTATTGAGTCCTAAGGGATATAATATAAGTATTATCAGCATAATGTGAGTGACCCACAAAATTTAATCACACATCATTTGCAAAGTACCTACTGTCCGCCGCACCCACGGTACTGCATATCGTTTTTTCCAAGCGTATATAAAGCCAACTAGTTCCACGAGCTAAAACTCTTTTCGAGTTGAAGACAAAGTTCTGACAACATTAATAGTTTAAACCGCAAATTAATTAGTTTTTTTGTACTCCTTTTATTTATTGTACTCCTTAACATTACCTGGCTGGTGCCATTACGTCCGCTATCTCTTTTAAGAAAATTAATAAGAAAAAGCAGTATGCACTTGCAGTGGAATGCTGTCTCCCCATCACTTACCAGCTTCACTTATGTGGCTCAGTTCAAAACCCACACTCGGCATGCCCGATGAGGCAGATGATAGCGATAATATCTTGTGCGCCAAGGGTTTATCCCCACCCAAAACGAACACTTGATATAACTAATATATAGGCACTATGTAAAATAATTATGTTTCTGCTTTTTTTGGGTTTTTATATGTAGGTATTTAAGTATAATATGCTACTGCCGTGAGGTACCAGTAGAGGAGAATAGTACCTTTCCCTGTACCAGGTGTCATAAGGGGTGACTAAGGTACCAGAACCGACAGCTGGCGGTATATCCACCTAAAACATTGCGGCTTAAATGCGTGGGGCGGAAATAGGCTGCAGCATCCCCGTCGCGAAAGTTGCGCTCTGCGATTGCCAACACGCTTGCTCAGCGCAGCAATTATGGGCTACATTCCCCCTATACTGGGGAGACCTATGTCCAGCAATGGACTCTCAAAGGTATAGAAGTATTATATTTGTAATTCCTCTATTGCCTGATGCCCGTAACACATGTGCTATGACAAAAGTCTATGTCCAACAATGAACGTCCAATGGCTGATATGATGGTGGTGATTTGTCAAGTCCGACGCTAGGTTAGTAAGATAAGGGTCCTTTGTCAGGAGATCCTAAACAGTAGCTTTATAGATACTATCATAAAACTGGCGTTATATATATACTGCCAGGGTAAAAAGAGGTCTTTGATTTCTATTTTCCTCAATCTCATTGAACACTAGCTTTGGTTGAATGTTTTTATGTTAAACCGATGCTCCAGACATTTTTTCAGATGTGGTCTAGTTCCAGATATCGTCTAAGAATTCTTTCATTTAATAATCTATGTATACTAGTGGTCGCATAGTTGCCAACCTACCATAAATTCTACCTTAATCCATAATTTTTCAGTTTGACCTTTAATTTTTCAATATGTATTGTCATTAACACATTTTTTAACAATGTGATCAAACAGAATTTAATTACTAAAGCCTACTTACTAATTACCAAAATTAATTACTATAGGTAATTAATTTACTTCTTTTAACTACGTTTTATGTATTCAAAAAGAAATGAGTTCAATATTTTATTGACAATTTATGTTTATTTCTAAATAAAATACGTCACGCTTATCTGATAGTTCAATTATCTTAAAAAGGGGTTTATCATTTTCGCTTCAGTTATTATTATTTATATGAAATAATTGACATGAATGACTGAATTACATAGAAAAGGAATACATAGTTGAGAAAATTTGAATTGTTTAGAGAGCAAGCTTAATGTGAAACATAAGCAACAATAAATATGTTAATAGCAGTGCTGTAAACACGAGGTTGGGTTAATACCGGCCTTGCTATGATTTACTATGTCACTACTCCAAAGTTACATGACGGATGTAGTCGGGTACCTGTTACAAATGTTTGACGTGGTTATGAGAGGTGCCGTCTACCATTATGAATGGTTTTTATCGACAATGCAATTAGTGTATTCTTATTACTACGTTAATTATTTGATCTCATTGAGAAAAAGCACAATTATTATCTTCGATTCCCATATATATTTTGAATTAATTTCTGTTTATAATCTCTGTAATAGGCTCAGTAAGATGTATTCCCTTTATTACATTTATAACTATAACTAAATGACTTTAAGTAACCAATTAAAACTAGACCACAAAGTATTACCCTAATCTTTATACAAAATCACAGATGGACCTGGTAGTACTCGAAATTTTATAGCCCAAAATGCACTTCGACAATAAATAACTCGGACAAGCTGCCCGCGATTTTTATTAAATTAACGTAACGATAATAATCACATCAGCCGGTTTTAAACCATATTTTACGTGTTCAACCGCCATAAATTATTTACCCTAGCCAGGGCCTTTGCAATGGAATATTATCGTTACGTAACTGAAAATAAAATTCCCTTTACCTTGCAGCACCTTTACCTCTCATTATTTAAAAGAAGATATACGTGTGAAGGCTCTATCGATTATCCATTTGGTATGCTTTGTTCCCAACGCTCCAGGAATAAGGGGACTTCTCATAAAGTGCCCTGGGCAGACGGAAAAAACGGTATTGATAGGTATCGTGCATAAAATTTTTTCTTCACCTCAAAATTGAATTGGATTAAGTTTTACCGTTTTATAAAAGGACATAATAGAAAAAAAAAATTCGTACATCATCTGAAATAAATTTATAATAAAAGTTTGTTAATAAGCATCCACACTAAACTTTGTTGTTTGAGAAAGTATTAGCATGGACGACTCTAGAAAATATTACTAATGTTTAAATCTAAGTATCGATTGGGAAAGAACGTAATAAAAATAAGGTTTGTAAATGCCCATTCACCTTTTATTACATGTTGTTATGGGAAACAAAAAAAAAATTGCTCCATAGTATTTATTATATATACATACATATATCACGCCTGTGTCCCATCGGAGTAGGCACAGACTATTGATCTTTACTTGTTACGATCTTGGCATACGTGTCTCACTTCGCTTACTCGCATAAGTCCTTTCATACACGCTCGTTTATTTTAGTTTAGTTTAATTTATCATAAGTATCACTTAGTTTAGTTTATCATAAGTTCGATCTACTTTAACAATACTTTAATCCCACTTGGAAAACTCAAACCAGAAAAGTTATTTTGTTTTAGGAATGAACCTAGTATTTCTCGTTCAGGGTAAATTATTTGCTACACCTGCCAAAATATAATCCCATTCCATTCAAATAGAATGGAACGTTACGATATAAGCAAACAAGTAAAATGTCACTGCAACTAAATTTAAGAAAGCTGTGGCTTGATCTGTTTAGGCAAGTTTGTAATACATAGATGCAGTTACAATTGCTCTTACCAAACTTTGAAACAAGTCTGGGTTCCTTGAGGAAATCGTATTAATCCCTTTGTGTAAAATTGCACAAAGTTCGTAAACGCCACTCTGAGAGTTAAGTCTTTCAAGCTATTGTAAGACTTTGATGAAAAAGTTTTAATTCTCATATTTCCTGCAGACATTTGCAACTGCTACAGTAACGCTATATTCTTGAAAGGAATTTTATTAAGCCAAAGAATTTTATCATGAAAGTTTAGAGCAATATTTTGTTATTTGTTAAAAGAAAAAACCTAGCATTTTAAGCGTTACTTACTATTTCTCAAGACAAAACGGTTCACAAAGAATTTCTAATGAATCCAAGTACCATAAATTATATTTTCTATTTTATGAACATTCTAAGGTGTAAGCGTTAAGAATATTTAATTATTTTAAGTATCAACCAGCTGGTGCAGTTATAGAAGTAAGTTAAAATCAGCTGTTGAACGTGACGTGGTCTAGCTTTCCTGAACTTCTTCTTCCGCGTTCTTTTTACAATCTTAATTTTTTATACTACCAACAAATTTTGGAGGCGTACGGTTAACAAGAACTGATATGTATTAAATAATAGTATCGTTACTTAAACAAGTTTTTGTTCAATCACACATTAAAGTATTAAATTTGTTTATAGTAGACCATGTTCTATTAAAAACAACGTGTCATTGATGCCAAATGTGATCAAGATAGGGGTATAAATCCAAAACATAACAAAACGACGTGGATGTGTCAAAAATATTTTTGTGTCATGTTATTAATTTTACAATAAACATGTTTATATTGAACACTTTATATAAAAACTTTGTATGTTTTTATTAATATTTTGTAAATTTTGTGTCCTGTTTACATTAATAAAAATTTTTTTAATGATAATCCTCAGTAGTTATATTTTTAGCTGCTGTGATATGTAAATATCTTATGTGGCTTTATTTTTCTTTTCGTACCATTATTAAACTAAACTCCCTTTAAAAGCACTCTCGTGAGATACAATTACGCCACTCGACTCCATGCGTTCATATTTCCAGACTAAAAGGTCATTCCATGCATTGATCTCTAAATTACCACTATGCAAAAAACATGACTCTATTTTACGAAAAACAGAAACAATCTCCCCCAAAGGAAGCGTACATTTTCTCTAGATAAAAGTTGTACTTTTCTATATGCGGCTACTATCTTTTTGTTTGTAATAATAGATGTCCAAACAAACTTTAGTATTTACTCTGATGGCATTTCATTTTGTTCAAATCCTTCACTTTCATTTTTCATTGAATGCTAACTGACGTTAGTTGTATTTACGCTTAAAACGAAAATCATATATTTAAATTCATATATGTTCAGAAATCATTGTTTTATCTTAATCTTAAAGTGTTTAATTTTTTAGCCATTCTTTAGTTCAATTTAATTTTAGATTAAGATAAGATAAAAAACAGTTAAGTAACTACATCAAACTATGTATATATATATTTTTATATATAAATAATATATATATATATATACATATATACATATATATTTCTTTTTACATTTTGTAATCTTCAGTGTTTTGAATGGACTTCTATGGAAGTAACTCAGTAAAACAAAAACATTACACGAATAAAATCAAAAGTTAATCTGTCGGTCTATCTATTTGTTATCTTTTCACGAATATAGCAGAATGAATTTGAAAGGTTTTTACGAGAATAGTTTAAAGAAGCCCTTAGGAAGAACCTGCAGGATGTGATACAAAGAGAAGTCCACGCAGACAAAGGCGCAGGCAATAAGCTAGTTAATAATAAACTTAATTCATAGTTTACAATGAATTTAAGATAAGAAACCGATATTTACAAAATAGTTATGACGTAGCTAGAAAATGTTGGAATCGTATATAGCACGTGACACTTTTAATATGAAAAGGTTGATAATTTACGAGCTTTGTCGAATTGGATTTCAATGTATCGCACGTTATTTATCGCGTCAATATGTTAGGGGATCCCCGTGCAATTTGTCTGGATGCGATGGTGATATACGAAGTCATTAGAGTGTAACGACCAGATAGGCAATTAGAAGGTACCTAAGTGACCTAAGTGACTTGTAGATATTGCCTTGCGTAAATATTTTACACACGTACTACATTGTTTGCAAAAAAATTCACGAAGTTGAAATAGGATATATTATATAGATGTATTTTGATATTATAAATGCTAATATATCAAGTCACGCTTAAATTTATTAACTGGTAAATTAACTTAAGCGAAATTTGTCTTATGACAAATAATAAAATGGACTACTTTTAATCGCCAAATATTTTGAAAAGTTTGAGAAGTCATGAGCAAAAAAAACTATTAATAATATAATTATAACTTTTACTGTACCCGGCGGCTTATGTACTGTACAGATCGCCTTCGACCTTAAGGATATCAACTGTTTTTGTGAAGTGACTCTGAGACCGAAGACGTGACTATGTTGAAAATATATATTATTATCTCTACTATCATTATTGATAGCTGCATAACGTTTATTGTGGAACATAGATATATAAAAAGAAAATTATGTATATAGTTTCCACGCTGGCCAGACCAAGTGGCTATCCTAGAACAAAGCTTTGCGGTGAAAATGCTACTGCTACTGAAGAAAGTAGTTCTGCGAGACTTGTTAACGTGAAATGAAAATTTATACATTGACATATTTTATTATACAAGCGCATTGCGTCTTCGAATCTATTTTTATGTAGTTTTGATATGTACTAATGTCCACATTGATTTTTGGAAATAAAAAACAACAAATAAGTGTAAGATAGTGCGTAGCGTCTCAAATAGCGCTTCAAACTATTTGCGTAACATGAATCATCAATGAGCTATACTAAATCGTATATATAATGTTTCACATATTTATAAAGTATGAAACGTATGGGATATAACGAAATTCTTTCTTTCTTTTAGTTTAAAGGTCCTGTCAAATATTTGGGATTTTCAGCATTACTTTATTTACCTAGCTTTACTAGAAATACAACATTTCTTTTAACTTTTAAATAGCCACACTTTTATTTTCTTCTGTAAAAATAAAAGAAATGTGTACAATGCAATTAAGTATGAAGTAGAAACTCCTTATTCATTATTATATAATAATATCGACTACAATACTTAAAAGTATGAAAACATTACCACTTTTAAAATATTTCCACTCTAACCGCGCATGCATGAGTTCAACAGTGCATCTTACTTTCACTAATAGCTTTAAACAAACCCTTTTATGTACAAAACCACAACGTAAGCACTCACTAGTGTAACACTCACCGCTATATTTTATCAGAGTGGGACGAACTGAAATTTTCCCAACATTAAGCCACTAAAATTTGAATATTACTTTTATCTCAGCATTTTTTGCAATAAAAAAACTTAAATCTTCACGGAAGTCTCGGTTTAATTGAAATGGACGACGACAATTCCAGAGCTCACTTCCAAAATGAGGCACTCACAAACCATCAAAGTGGACTGAAGTCAAATGGAAGGGCGAAGAAGTCTTAATATAATTATGAATACGATTTTTCCCTCTTTACGTGTACCTACTTAAGCTTCTTAATATTTCATCTTTGATCTGCAGATGTTAGATTTCGGATTTACGTCTTATTATTCATGTTAGGATTGAAAGGGAGCTTGGTTTACAGATTTCCATTTTTTATGAACCTACCTAATCTATATACCAGTACATTCGTATGATGCTTCCTTTTCTTGTATTTTGCTTGCTATGTTCAGAGTGCCAGAAGCATGGAAGTTACTATAACGTAACGTAGGTAACGTAATATCCTCATATTACGTGCTGGTGATAAACAATTGATGATTTATTTATTAGGAAGATCATATGCTTTTTGTATATAAATATTAAAACTAGGTGATGCTCAGATTCTTGGCACATAAAATATACACTTTAGTTTTCTGCACTGATTATTTAACTTTAATGCCAAATTATTTTATTATAATTCGACACATGTAGGTCCAAAAAAGTGGTCAAATATATAAACTTCACTTTAATATTTCAAGAGATTCCTGTGAAATCCAAATCAAAGAAATCAATTCTTTCAATCAAATTATATAGAATCGAAAGATATAGAAATGATAGTCTAAATTCAGAAATCATTTATAGTTTTGTGTGTGTGGTTTTTTTTTCAATTTATCTTGATAAAGACAAAATTCTAAAATTTTAACTGAAACACATCCTATCATTGACGTTTTACATATGCTTTCTCGTAAAGTTTAATTTTTATAAATATCGATTTCAATGTTTTTGCCTTCAACCCTAAGTTTAAAAAAATTTTTGCAGTCAATTTAACAGAGTCGGTGTTTTTATCGATACTTCGAGCTCGGTTCTAAACGTAAGTAGTAGGGCAGCCATTTTAGACAGTGCCCGATTGTCTGAGGCACGCTTAACCTACGTCCGTTCATTATAAATGAGATCCATTTGTCCGAATCGTAGTTTGCTGAAAAAATGTCTCTGTTGCTTTTTCTACTAAGGCGATCTCTTAACACGTGTAAATTTATTGTCCTTTTTAGTAACTGCTTTAGAATGTAACTTTTTAAATTGTTTACAACTATATGCGATTCTCTTTTTGGATTTTTATAATCGATTTTTGTAGTCTTGTTGTTCAATTACAACAGTATACTTCTTTTAGTGTAGTATATCATTTTTATTTCATGAACAACTATAATAGATACGTATATTTTTTTATTATAAATAATGTATACTCCATTGTAGTTAATTAATCTATAAATACTCATATTTTATTAAATAATTCTATATCAAAATTCTATATCCCACTATATTTTGATGAAAAATAAACAGAATGGTTATCACTTTTTATAAACTAGCTTTGAATAGATACTAGATTGCACGCTATTTCTGGCCCAATTGAATTTTCTTACGTTCTAGCTTCGACTACAAGCGAGGGACGAGCGCTACGATTTGCGGCACAGCTATTGCGGTTATGGTAACAAAGTTGATATATGATCTTATTATAACAAACATACAATGTACTTAGTACAAATACACAAAGTATGTGCGTGAAGATAAAAGTGTTGACAAACCAGCGATTGAATCGTTACGTGCCCGACAGTAATATCGCCTATTCTAGGATATGGAACAATGTATGTTAAAATCTCAATTTACTTTGGTCGCCGTTTGTTGTCATGAATAGGGCTTAAGTCCTCTTTGCAATAGCACGTATGCGCAAACAAATGCCTTGATGTATAAAGTTTAAAGTAATCTAGACTGCTTTATATTTGCGTATAATATGTAGTAGGTATGTTAGTTTATAGTTATTATGGAAAGATGCATGTCGTTTTTCAACATGGCGTCTTGATACTGCATTTAATAGTCTAGAGAGTGACCTCTCATGTAAAGTAAATAAGGGTTATATTTGGTTAAGCTATAATATAACGTGATCTTAATCCGAATGAAATCCGATCCAAATGAAAGAATAAGCGTTTTACGTCAAAATATTAGCCGCTGCGTCGTAGAAAATACCTTGACGATGCAGGCTAAATGTCATATCTATTATACAACAAGGTAGCTGTTTTGTTATCTGGCGAGTCCTGTCCATTCGACATATTCTATAAATTGCTGGTGTTGTACATTAATACTTACACTAGCGGAACGACGAACTTACTTGCTTTTAACGAGCACCTTTAAATGAAGAGCTGATATTTTTAGAGTAAGTTGGACTTTATTTATGAAAGCTTAGTGTGTCGCTTTAGATAATTATATTTTCATACTTCTCACAAAATTTTATACGAGATTATAATTTTGCAGATAATTTATCTTTTTTATAATGTATAATAATGCCTCAGTACGAAGAAACCTCAACGCACTACATACTAAGGACCACACTACTAATATGAAAATTAATAAATCTGCGAAGTAATTTTTTATCAGTTCTTTAAAACTTCTTCATTATTTTACGTTTTTATTAAATATAGCCTTTAAAAAGGTTACTGATAATGTATTCCTACATTGACAGTAGCCTTTTTTACGTACGTTATTTAAAATCATTCCGTACACATCCTTTTAATATTTACATTACAAATCATGCGCCCGCAACTTCTAGTGTCACTTCAGATGAAGGGATATATTATCTGTATGAATAAAAAATAAAATATACACAAGAACTAAGTTTTAAAATGATACGTAGATTGAAATGATCCTGTCTTGTGTGCTAAAGCTCGTGGGTTCGATCCCTACCCAAGACAAATATTGATATGACCATATTTGTGTTTGTACTGTGTCTAAGAGTTGAGTATATCTAGTATATTTGATGTTCTTTTGATGTCTGATACACACCCATCTCATAAATTGTCACTAGTGTGTAGAAAACTAGTGACAATTTTGAGATGTTGTGTGAATTTCAGTTTAGAGAAGAGTTCAAGCTAACGCCTAATTTCATCAAACTACTTCACCGGCTAAGATGCTCAGAGTAACAAACAGTCAGATAGATATACTTACATTTTATAGCATTAGAAAGTATATAATTGAACGACAGGGCCGATTTTGATAGACGACTGATAAAAAAAATATAGAGCTCCGCGTTCAATATGAAATTTTGAACAAAGACCAGGACTGCGTGTCTTCATAGCCAGCCCGGGTCCCAGCTCCAAGGCTAGCCCCAGTACAAAATGGTTCGAAGAAGACGTTTAACTTGTAAGCATACATAAAAGATGGCTGCCGAGTGGAAACGGTAAACTCTAGTATTTTAAATGTCACATCTAGTTAGGATTAGATTTCATTTCATTTAAATAGGCCAACTCAAAATTAAAACTTAATTACGAAAAGCGCAGCGTAATCAATCACTCTGAGGCGGACAGTCAATTGGGCTAAACCCTCTGGATCGCAGATTTAAGCTGCATACAAACGGTCCTATTGGAAACCATTTGTTCTGCGGCTGTTTTGATAAAATATAATAATGATAGTGAACAAAATGAGAAAAGAATATTCATATAAATAAACTGTCTATAATTTACATTTTATATTTATAAAAAATGTATTACTTAAAACAACGTACTGGCCATTCTATTTTTATTTTCATAAATTGCTAAAACAAATCCAACAAATTCACCGGCAAGCACCGGCTAGTATATTGAATTTCTATCAACCAGACTAAACACTAAAGGTGCTCCCCCATTAGCCGCGTGAAATACTGCAGCTAAAAGGTACAGTACATGTAGTGCTTTGGCCATTTCCAGGCACTAAATTGCTCGAAGAAATGTTTATCTTGCATTTAAGTAGCTTAAGCTCTTTTTATGCGACCATCTTGAAGTCGCATATAAAAGACGTATAAACTATATGTTTGAAATGTCAGGACTGGTTCAGTCAAATTAAAGAAAGCTGTGAATTAATTAGGCAAGGGTTTTAGCAACACATAAATAAACTTTAATAGGAAATAATGAAACCTTATTTATATTTATTTAAAGAAAGAATCAATACAATGTTGTAAAAATATTTAAATAATTGTCACTTTCCAAACGTATTATCTAAAAATGCAGTTAATTAAAAATCTGTCGCATTATTTAAAGATTTTTGGAAATATTCTTTAGGAAAACTATTAAAACTATTATTGATTTATAAAATACACACGAAAATGCACAGGATAATAATCCAAACAAGTTCGAGTACCAATTGTAAGCAGACTCGATTTTGATTCTAGACGACAGCATTGAGGACACCTATTATACGGGCGCTGCTGACATTCCACAGTCACAGTGGAGGAAAACCACAAACAACTTGTGTTTCTAATTGGACTAACACCAATACAATCCAATTTCGCCATATACAGAATAAAACCCTATTTACTAGGAGTTCCTCAATTTCTGAGAATGCCATTTTTCATCTCCAAATGCTTCTCATGGCATGGCACCAACTTTTCTGCGAAGTGAAGATTACAGCTGTTTATGAAGTTCGACTGCCATCTTTGGGGATGGCATCAGGATTACCTGAGTACCAGCTATGTTGTGAGTTCTGCATTGATTAACATTACGTCAACAGCTCCCTTTTACCACCGCACCACTCGCTACTACTCCCCTAACCTAACCACCAAAATGGCTGCGTACCTAATAGTTTCACATGCGTAAAGCGTAGTCTAAATTTGTGAAATGAGCTCCCTGCGGATGTTTTGCTACGGCATAATATTTTCTTCTTTTTTCTAAAAAAGGTTTCCTCAAAAAGAAAGTTAAGAGGTTTTTACAGGATTGGCAACCCTCACGAGGTCCCATGATGCCTTCGTGTTCGTGTAAACGTCCATAAACCGCCTACCATCAAGCGGGCCGCATGCTTGTTTGCCACTTTTGAGCCATAAAAAAGAAGAAATAATTCTGATATAAAATAAAACATCAAACTTTAATTAGTTAATTTTATAAGACTTTTATGTTGTTCATACTGTGTGTTGTACATGTGAATAGCTTTTAAGTATAAATAATAAGATTAATAAGACAACAAAACCAAACTAAAGTGTTATTAAATTACTTTATGCTTTTTTGTCTTAATATTATATAATATGCTTATATGTAACATCTTTGCAATGTAAATAATATTAATAATAATAACATTTTACAATGCCAATATACTTATCGATTTATATTAAAATTCGTAAAATTTACAATAATTTAATAATTATTGTTAAAATGGAAAGTGATTTGTAAGCCAAATAAAAACCAATCGTAATTGTATATTCGTTTCCAAAATATAATAAAAAGAAAAAGATAAAAAAAATGTCATCTCAACCAAAATGCGTGTGCGAGTGATATATATCGCCACTTCAATCAGATCAAATTGAAGTGTAAATACAATAATTACGTTAATTACTAAATTTCATGATGAATTTTGATACTGTTAACGATAATAAGTTATTTTAATAAGAATATCTTTTAATAAAGTAATGAACAACATCCATTTATTTGTCATGCTCTAATGACATGACACTAAAATGATTTGTCCTCTATAAGAACTGCCAAAATATAAATAGGCACTCACAAAAACTCGAGAACACTCTCTTGAAATCGGTTAAAAGAGCCCGACGAAAGCTTTGCTGGGTGAAGCTAGAATGTATTTCTTTAATGAGGACTCTTTGCTGATGCTGCAACTAACAGCTGTGCTCCTCCATTTTCAGGCGACCAAATTGTTTGAGGGCGTTTTACTCGCAGTTCATAATAGAAGCGACCGGCCCCAAATGACCTGTGCTGGAAATGTCACATCTATTTTAGTTTGCTGCTAATAGTAAACTTATTTTTCTTGCAAACTACATATAATTAGAATAGCCAGTTCCTAGGTTATATTTAATATATGATATCTAAGAAAACTAACAACTGTTCATTAAATTAAATCTGCCTTGAATTTTGCAGATAACACAGCATATACACTTTTTATGTCGAATATATGTATATTCATTATCATCATAGCAGCCACAAAACGTCTACTGGTGGAAATAGGCCTCCCCAAAAAAGGGGGAATTTGCCCATAATTGCATCGCGTAGTGACAATCGTAAAGCGTAGGTTCGGGACGAGATTGCTGCTGCCCATTCACGCATTTGTGCTTTGTACTGCCGGTTCCGGTACCTCAGAGGGAGGGACTATTCTGCCGGTACCACAGCGCCAACTACATACATATATGTATTATATTTATTTTTATAATATCACGAACCCGTAGGAACTTAGAAGCGGTAAAAAAAGTAATTGTGTCCTTATATGCTGAATTTCAAATAAAATTACATCACCGGTATAGTATTAAGGTTGAAAGTTTTGTTTTTTTTTTAATTTATAATCATATTCCAGGTCGGGCTTTTTTTTAAGAATAATTATCGTTGAGTCAATGTAAGCAGTAGTAATAAACTAAACCTTTCTCTTAAATTACTTACTAAGTTTATTGCTAGATATTATGTATTAACCACATATTATTATATCGGAGAAACAGACGAAAGGAAATGAATAATAAAAAAATAGCATTCAGGTTTACCTACCCCAGGCTGAAAATCTTTTTATATTATTACAAAGCTAAAGTAAGATTCACCACTGCACAACTCTGCGTTTGATAATCGGATCGGGCAAAATGTAAATACATCTTAATATTAGAAATTTCCAAATATAGAGCCGGTTTAAAATCAGCGAACCGCAAATTGCATTTCAGTATATGCTGCGTAATAGCCAACTATTAATTTATGTTACCTTTTGTAGGCGAAATGTCCATATGTTTTCAAACGAATCATTTACACACTAGGCATATTTATTGTTGTATGTTCAGTGTATAGTTTATGTATCGTGTGCTATATAAAAATATATATCAAATGGAAACATTATTTCTTTTAGCAAAGGGATCCCTCAATATAGGACCTATTTTCCTAATTCATTTATTATCGTTAAAGAAGATTGTTATAACTGAAAAAAATACACGGAAAATTTATGAAAAAATAATAAAATAACTTCTTCTGTCAATATAAATTTAACTAATATAATCTAATTGTAATGAACAAAGCTGACAACACTTTTAATGTGTGCCTGTTTAACAAACAGTGCGCTGAAAATATCAACCAATACAGATCCATAGAATTACTCATTATTTTTTATCAAATTTATCATTTTTATTTTTTTGTCCAGAGTAGTTAACACAGAGCAACGTCTGTCGAGTCTAACTTATTAATGCCTCAGCTATTCTCGCTTTTTATATATCGTTTATCGCTTTTTATATATTTATTTTTATATATATTTTATGTATCGTATTTTATATATCTCCAATACTGCGTATGTAGCTTAAGTTAATAAGATCCATTTTCCATCTTTTCTAATTGAATTTTCAACTTTATTTGCAACTGCCACTTCCGCGGTATTCCACTATCATCGACGATTTATATATTACTTATTATAGTCTATGTCCTTTGTCAACCTTTCACAACAATCCAAATTTAATGAAAATTTATTTACCAATTGAACTGTGAGAGCATAGCGAATAGACACATTTATAACATTAGCATCTATAAAATGGATGCAATCGATTGCTCACTGTTTTTAAAATTGTTTATAACACTGCGTGCAGGGCGCGCAATCAATGTATAATTCACAAATACACCTTGAGTCTCACGAATGGAATCGTGATCAAAATGCAATGGGGCCATATAGGAATAATTCTGCAGATTAATAGTAAATATCCAGTCAATATAAATTGGTAACCTTAGCACATAGTCACTCACTGACTAACCAACGAATACAAATAATACATACGCGAATTAAGTACCTAAGCAACCTCCATTATATCTTGAAGATAACAAGGTGTATATCAAAATATGTCTGCACTCACATCCACAATTCAATAGGACAGTCAGTGTGTGCGTCACAGCTGGTCCTCTAATATCTGCCTCTCGAAAACAAAACCAATATCCGTAAAAGTTCTGGCGGACGCCATTATTTATTCAGAGGTTTCTTTAACTTTCGAGGGCTAACCCCCGTTATTATAAGCGGCGAGCTCAATTGGCCGATTTTTTTGGAGATCACCCAGACTTTTTGATTTTTATTAAGGACAAGAGGTGTTTAATTTTTTATTGATACGGCCGGCTTGATAAGATATTAAAATTATATATGATTTATTTTTGGGCAGAGGTGGAGTGTAAATATTAGATTTATATCATAAATACTATACGTAAACCTGCCAAGTGTATATCAGGCCTCGCACATTACGTTCCGTTATTAAAATATAAACCTATTTGCTCACCTCAATATATTACAAACTAGCTGTACCCACGACTTTGTCCACATGGAATAGTTTTTTAGATACCATACCTCTTTACCTTAACTTGTATAAACTTTGAAAGTCATGTTTATTTATATCGAATCAATGGCCTGAAAAATAAGTCTCAAGTTTCTAGCTCTAAAAATAGCGACATTTCCATACAACTTTTCATCCCCCCTTTCAACCCCTTACTTTAATTCAAAATAAGGGTTATTTTGAATTAAAATTTAGCCTATGTCCTTTCTCCGGGTCTAAGGATTATTTGTGTCAAATTTCAACAAAATCGGTTGAGAGACTTAAGCGGAAAAGCGTTACAGATAGACACAGAGTTACTTTCGCATTTATAATATTTATAGTAGGGATTAGCCAGCCGCCCCGACTTCGTCCAGGTACATAGTAAAATATCTCGTAAGTTTGTTATAGTGTTGGACATTTATTCAATAATGTTAAACCGCCACTTCTTAAGTTGGATCAAATTGCACACATTTATTTATAAAGAACGGCTAATCTGTCAGACTTCATCCTGCATTTCAATATATATCTTTAGCTTATAAAAAAAATGCTAACAATGAAATTTAAACTATTCTATCTTTTAAGGTAAATCAAACTACATTCACAAAATTTGATTCAATTTCTTTAAGTTGTTTAGGTATTCATTCCGGACTAACAACGTGACACGGAATTTTTGTATATAAACATAATATGTATTATTACAATTTTATTTTCGGATTCTGGAATATAAGAGTATCGCTGACAGGCATAGATGCTAGATCTAACAAATCGGAGCACTTTAAAGTATGTAAATCATTCAACCGCTGACATAATGAAGATGAATCTCAACTTCATTTATATGTTTCCGTATTTAAATCATAATTATATTAATTTTAATCATAATTAGATTAATACAAATTCATCGCTATATTTCTCAGCATGAACACTATTTATAACTTTCTTTTTAGATTTCTGTTAATTCACTTGGATTCAGTATCATTAAACATTAATAAGTTATTTATTTATCTTCATAAAGACAATAAATATATTACAATCAGTTCAATGATTCTTTGCATGTATTCATATAAAAATAAAATCTTTCTTCTCGTCCTTTTTAAAAATGCACAGTCCTTGTTCAGTTTCAATTACTATAATATGTTTCAATACTTGTTTTTGAAAGCAAAAGGACTACTAATACTCACTATTTAAGAATTCATTAATTTTATTACTACCCCTCTAACCAAAAAGACATACAATGTACCTGAGAGATTTTGGAGTATTTCAATATAACAGCCAGGGTAGTCTCACGATCAATTCCGTTTAAATTTGAATTCGCACTAATTGAATTTGTTTTTCACGGAATATTGGAGTGGATAATAAATGCATAATATGAATTTTAAAATGTTTATGAGTCTACATTATAATTATTGTACTCTGTACCTGATAAATAACATAATTGAGTTACCGCAACCGGCAGATTCCGGTATATCTATCAGAGGCAACGTAGCCAAATGAAACAGGGTGAGGATTGGCTGCAGTATCTTCGCGGTATAGCTACACTCTACAATTCCTATCACGTCTGCCCAGCGTGGCGATTATGGTAAGGCTTACGTCCAATACTTAACATTCTATGGCTGATTTAGAAAATGTATCGCCCGTTGATAGTAGTTATTGCAAATAAGTATTATGATTCTTGTCACCTGTTACATTTGTGTTTTTGTCATATATTCTTTTTCAGGTTCTTATTTTAACTTACCTTAGGTTCAATTGGGCACAGCTCTTACACAAATTTTCTTCGAGTTCCAAATATTTTACCTGACTGATTATATCAATCAGCTTAATTGGTCAAATCGGCATCGTGGCTATGATTGCATGCGCTATAGACTAACACTACGTAACAAGGTCTGGGTATGACTCAGTGACGGTAAAATTTTCTATACCTGATACACAATGATATACAAATTACTACGCGGCTGCGTGTTCACGTCATTCAATGTCATTCTGACACTAATAGAGGAACCCCCTGTTTCTGAGAAACTTCATGCTGTTCTGTTAAAAAAAAAATTGCAATGTGTATTTGAATTGACAATAAGAGATGTCTTATAGAAAATTAAAAAAACAAAAATGATTAAAACATATTCGAAGATAAAAAGAATGATTAAACTTTTGCATAGAATTTAATTAGAACTACCTCTCCCCCACGCGACAACCTTTTCAACCTTTCTGCAAGGTTTTTATTTTATAAATCTCTCCACCCTGAGAAATTCTTGTTTTTCCGGAAAAAAAAGTCAACAGCTTAATTGCTGCTGATTTCTTAGAGAAATTTATTATTATTATTTTTTTTTTTTTTTTTTCGGACGGACCTAGTGCCGGACGACTCAGGCGTCAATTCCAGCGCCACCGAAAAAAGAGGGCGGGGCCTCTCATAGATGAGAGGTCCGATGCCCGTATTCATCCTGCGTGCCCCGCGGCTGCGACCGCGCGTTTAGCGCGGTCGCGCCCGCAATGGCTCGCGAGATTTGAGCGGGACCGACGGCGCGTCCGAGGGCACCTCTAGAGGCTCGACCTAGGCTCGGCCGCCGTCGTTGGGGTTGAATTTACTATGAATTGTAGCAAAAGAGGACGGACAGATTGAGCCCAACAGCCCTAGGGCTGTCGGTTATCGCTCGTAGGGGCAGGGACTTCACGCGTTCGCCGGCGAACGCGGTGTACTGCTCTGTTGTACGAGTGCATGTGGAGTGTAAGTGATTGTGTTGTGCCAGTAAGAGGGCGAGGAAGGGCTGCGATTTTCGCGGTTATATCATCGGGAGGGGAGGGTCTTAAGAGAAAGAAAACGGGTCATCATACGGAAACGTGTTTTTAACCGTGTCAAATTTCGCCTCTTCAAATTAGTCTTTATATAATTCCAGACAATTAATAATTACATAGCCAAATTTCGTCTAGATGTATCCATCGTTCTAGCGAAAAATAGTATCTAACATTCATCCATCTGTACGAAACTTTCGCGTTTGTAGTATTGGTAGGCTATTTCCTCTATATTTTTATAACAAAGTTTCCTTCAGCACCTAATTCAGTCTAAAATAAAGATTTCAAATTATTTTATATTTATAGATATGCGTGAGAAATAACTAATCATGTATCATTCATAAAGAATATCATGGATCTTTGTAATATGCACGTTGTAATTGGGATACACCTGCATCCAGGTTCAACGGAACAAGTATTCATCATCAACAACATTTCAGCCATTGGAATTCCAATGCTGGACATAGGTTTCCCCAAAAAAGAGAGATTTTGCCCATAATTGCCGCGCAGAGCAAGCGTATTGACAAACATTCTATATTTATATATATATACAATCGACATCATTTCAGCTATTGAAATTACAATGCTGGACATAGATTTCCCCAAAAAAGAGAGATTTTGTCCATAATTGACAAATATTATTGCCCATATATATATGTATATACATACACATAACTTGTAATTTTTAAAAATAAGTGGAACATTGTAATGTTACTTAGAAAAAATATATTATTATTATTTAGAAGTGGCCTCCAAAAGAATTTCTACGATATTTCATGATAAATTATTTTGTAAATTTTTAGCTTACTAAGCCATTGTATTATACTTCAAATAGTTTGTAGACTACAAAGAATATACAATTTTCTTTGATCGTTTAACATGATTTATGAAAAAGACAGCTGACGAAAGATGAAAGGCTTTCGGAATGAATTATATTTACAAAGCTTCGAGTAAAATGCGCCGAATCGCACCTGGGACGGTGCTCGTATAATAACACGTCTCTAATATGATTTATATTTTAAATTGTACTGTATACATTTGTACTGCAATGGCTTATTTTGGAGTTATTATTGACGGTACGAGTAATCATGATAATCAGGCATTTGGTATTGTTACCCACTACAGGTCACGATGTTACTGTCTGTACTGCTACATAAGTAGCAGAGGGCAGGGCACTTATTTAACGGAACCAACGGATGGTCTAGTTGTATGGTTTTAGAATGGAGACCACGTACCAAGCACAGCGTAGGACTTCCACCCACAGGGTGTATAGATAATCTAAATCAATTAACAGGAACCCGCTGGATGCAGGCCACATTCTAAAACGTGGATGGATACTCAAAACTTTAGCAATGGTAAATCAAGTGGTGCCTCGGGATATGACGATATATCAACATCTTTTCTCTAACATGTAAAATCGGTAATTATTTCAATTATAACGCATTTAATACTTTTTCTGTCTCCATCCTTATTAGTAAATTGGAAGCGATTGGCATAAAAGGCATGCTTCTTAACCTATTTAAGAATTATTATTTGTCGGTTCTTACATCAGTTGTGATGCAGGGGTGACATATGGCGTACCTGAAGGCAGTATTCTTAGACCGACGCTATTCCTTATTTTTTATAAATTACCTCTGCACTATGGAATTGGGTGATTCCAAAATGTTTGCGTATACGCCAATGACACTACCGTTGTGTTTACTATTGATTCTTGGGGTCTTATTATTCACTAAAAGGGGTCTAACACGAATAAACAAATGGCTAGAGAACAATCTTCTCACACTTGATACCACTAAGACCAATTATATCTGCCTTAATATTTAAAATGGTAAACAGTCTAATATAGATTTTAACATAAAAATACATAATTGCAATGGTACTACATCTAATAATAATAAAAATTGCATTAAGGACTGCCCAATCATTTAGAGAGTTGAGCAGACAAAATACCTGGTTATCTATTTGGACCAGCGTCTCTCTTGGTAACCACATATTGAAAACGTTATCCTTAGGCTTAGGAAACTGATATGGATCTTTGAAATGCTTAGGCTAACTAAGATCATTAGACAGGTCTCAAAACTTCCGTAGGGATCTTCCTACGGAAATCTATGTTTCATTGGCTCAATCGATTTTGAAATATTGCATACCTGTCTGGGGTGGTGCGTTTCACGTTTTATTGATGTTGACTGAGCCCAGTATTATTAAAACAACACAAGCTTTTATTCTATTACGCTGACGTTAAAAATACAGAAGGACAGAACAAACACTGCATTTGCTAGAAAAAAATATAATAAACGTTTAGCACATCTTAAAACAGTAAAAAGGAGGTATATATCACATGAAATATCATGACTAAAATAATACTGCCAACATGGTTGGAACCAAGGAATGATGATGAGATTGCGGCATTATTGAATTAACACATACACGTAAGCTACTCACGCTTATACATGCTCTCTCTTTCTCTCCCACACTCACAAACACACGCGCACGCGCAATTGCACACTCGCATATACACACACTCTGTGTAAGTATCACATATACACATATACAAATTAAGAAATACAAGGGAGAGAAGTAATAGATAAAGATTAGTATGGATGAGATTTTGAGTGCACTTAAATGTATGAAAGCTAAAAAAGCTGCAGGGTATGATGAGTGACTGACGAGATGCTGAAAGAATAAGAGGGAATTGTAGTCAGTCAGCTGTACTATCTTTTTAACCTGTGCTGGAGGAGTGCAAATAATCAAATGATTAGTGCAAAGCAGGAATAGTCTGTCATCCCTGTACAAAGGAAAAGGGTCCCAGCGAGACTAAAAATTACCGCGGCATTAGCCTTCACAGTGTCGTTGGCAAATTACATGTACAACCTGGATATAGAAAGGGTATGGGGTGCATGCATCAAGCTTTTTCCCTGCGCTGCATAACCAAAATATACCTTGCAAAAGGTCAAAAAGTCTATTGCGGTTTACTGACTGGTTTATGATAGGGTGTGCAGAAGTAGTTGTGGAAGATTATGCCTATATATGGGGTGAAGACCGCCTGATTCAGGCATTCTAATCGCTTTACAAGGATTGTGCTGCTTGTGTTAGAATAAATGGTGCCTACACTGAATAGTTTGACATCCACAAAGGTGTCAGATAGGGATGTGTAGTATCGCCTTGGTTATTCAACTTATTTAGAGAACTGTCTGTCGAATTTGAAAGCCAGTAAATGTGATTTAGCATAAATGGATTACTCATCAAATGTCTTCTTTACATGATAATCAAGAAGTGTTAGCATCGTCAGCTGAAAAGTTGTAAAAGATGGTATCGATTTACAACAAGATTCATTAAAAAATTAAGATATTAAAGTAAATATAAGTAAGACAAAAGTGATGGTGATTGAAAAGGAGAAAAGTATGACAAATTGTGAAATTGTGATTGATGACATAAAAGAACAAGTGAAAGAGTTTGTAAATCTAGGAAGTGTTTTAACGAGAGATTGATAGTATGAAGAAGATATTGAACGGAAAGTGAAAGGTGGAAATAGTGTTAATGGAGCATTACATGCATTTATAAGCAGCCAAAATAGGTCAAAAAGGGCTCGACGGGTGTTCATCGAGGTGTGTTGGTTCCAGCACTGACATATGGTAGTGAATGTTAGGTATGGCAGAAAGAGCACGCAAGTAGAATAAATGCTATTGAAATGATAGCACTTCAAATGGGCCACAGGCGTGATATATGTATGTAAATAAACAAACTCTTTAGCTTTATAATATTCATATAAATAGGAGGTCTCACTTTAATCAAGAATTTGACGTTTAAAGTAGACGCAAATGTTTCTGATAGCACGACAAAAGGTTAAATCAAGTTGACTTATACATACAATATATTGTTTCTTCATGACTTTTTTTACTATTACTTGCCACTTGATGTCATTGTAAAATCCATCCATATTTACCTGAAAAAAAATAAAATGTTTAAGTAACTATAAAATAATATGAAAATTATATGCATTGATATATAACATGTAAACAAAGATAATAATTGGTTACTCAGAGTTAAATTTGTAGTCAAAGGATTTCAAAGTATATTACTCGTGCTGATAACAAATATGATAACCAATTTGTATGAGAGTAATATCATACCAATAAACCTGGTTGAACCAAATTACTCCAATATTTACGAATTAATTGGGAAGTAATTTAAAATACGAAATAGATGTTAATTTGATAATCTGTTTAACTCAACATCAACAGGACTGAACGGTTGCATAACAGCTGTTCAAAAGGAATTAATAACTCATCGATTCATTTCTGAACTTTTTACAAGAAATTCAATTATAATAGTATTTAGTACCAAAATGTAGAAGGGATATACTTTTTAAGCTGGCATATACCCTTGATTTTTATTTTCCAGCTTAAAACATATATCGTAAGCTAATTAGTTATTATTCATAGTTAATTTACAAATCACTTGATGAAATCCACACTTTTTTAATTTTAATAGCTGGACCCCTTTCTAATTTATTTAATAAAAAAATAAAATAATTTTGTAGTAAAGTTGCGATTCAAATAATTATTATCAGTCATGAATCACACAGTGTAATATATTCAGACATTTGATACCGAAAGATTTATAATAATAGTCAGATTTTAAACAGTAAAAATAATGTTCGGGAAATTAATTGAACAATTCACTAAACATTATGATCATAAATGAAAGATAGGTTAAGAACTTTTTTATCTGAAAACAAATAAATTCAGTAAAACTGCGGTTAGCGTAAACTAGGTGTTAAATCAGCCGGCGATCAATCAAGGCGATTAATGGCAAGGCAACCGCTTAAACCAATCAGTTTCCCTAAATAGGTTCCAGTTAAAATTTTCAAGCGTCATCGCTTTGAACTGATTTTAGTGTACGATATTTTGCTAATGGAACTCACTACTGTTAAATAAGTTCATGTTCACTTCGAACATGTTCATGAGGCTTCTTCTTTAATATTTAATACTGACGGCCAACTGCGATTTCATCTTTGTCCCTACAGATATGAATCAATTATTGTATTTTTTGTTTTTAAATAAAATATAGCTAAACTTGTTAAATGATAAAGTAAGATAGGTACAAACAAAAATGTCTTCAAAAATTACGGATTCTCAGCTAAGATAGTATATAGCTAAGATATATCTTCATATATTATAACTATGTCATACATAGATATACTTACATAGCCTAGCAGATAAGGAAGTTAAAGTGGTGATGCAAAGGGAACATAGCACACAAAATCGATCGGACGATGGGGCCGAAATATTTTGGAAACTACGACTTGGCACAGCGTAGGACGTCCATCCATATAGTGGCCAATTCACATACACACACACATATATATATATATATTTATTAAGCTTAAGAATATATATATATATATATATATATATATATTCTTAAGCATTTTAATTTTAGTTTAATATATAAAACGTTGATTAATTAATAAATTAAAAGAATCACAATAGTAATAGCATGAACTTAAACATAACATATATAAATCGCTAAAATTACATATAAGTTAAAATGAACCTAATATTTATATGATGAATATTAGTATATATTCTGTTTTCTGGAGAGTTATTTGCTTTTATTTAGTAATTATATCTGTTATCCCTCTCTTGACTGACATCTGCAACACAAGCCCTTTTGGTTACTTATCACGGAATCAGGTCAGCGTTTGAAATGTTGTGTGAATTTATTTATTTATTGCTAGAAATCTCAAGAAATTTATAATCGCTTCAGAGATAACCATAATAATAACAACTAATAATAAATTAATAGCATAATAATAATAGGTAATATAACGAGTTGCTACTCATAAATAAATCAAAATTAGAGATGAAAGTTAGAGAAGTCTTATAGCGGACAATATAAATGGCATAAAATTCAAATAATATAAAATTACGCAAAGTTCGCTGCAGAAATGCAGTTCAGTCTCGACTCTACACTTATAAACTTTGCATTGAGTATTCAAAGAAGATTTTTGAGCTCTCACAGCAAGCGAAAGCCAAGCATTAGTTAGCCATTTAACAGTCTGCAAGAGTTTAGAGCTTTTGGGATTGAAACTTCTACAGTGAGGTTCAGACAGGAGGCTAATGGAAGCTGATATGAAATGTACGTTCTAAGAACAAAATCTAAGTCCGCAAACAGACTCAGGTAGGTAGCTATTAAAGTCAAATCACGACGTAACATCAACTTTAAAATTAATACTGCAAGGGGAGACTAAGAGAGACATTTAGCAACATCTAGACTTCAACGAAGCTTGTTAGCTTTATATTAATTATACCTAAGAAAAATAGCGATCGTAAATATCAAAGTATCTCTAATTGCAATGATGACTAATAAACCTCGAGATCCCAGAAGACTTATTTATAACACATTAAGGCCATCTCAATGCATAGCTATTTAAGTTAAAATTTTATTGCCGTCGCCCAATTACTTGAACAGGTTTCAATCTCGTTTAGCAAATTAGAATAGTTATTACCATATGGGCTTTATATATGATGTTACTTATATTATTAAATAGCTTTTTAAATTTTATTTTTAATAATAAGTAGGCAAGAAATTAACTTTAAGGTTGGAATTGCGATTTTTAATTAAAATCCAAATCCTCTGCTTTATCTTGAAGCAGAGAGTAAAGGATTAACTACTACACCCCAGGCTTTCGTCGTGGAATTAAGCCTAAGTGAAAATGTTAAGCCGTTTCGTTCTCGTTTCGTTGTACCCCCTCATTTTTTTTTTACAACTTCCAATGCTTACTAAGAATAATTTATTTAAGTGGTGATTCATTAATTATTACGTAGTTGTATCAATAAGGGTCGCTTCTCCTTCTAGTCTACTAGCCCTATGCTTGTTCCGTTGAGTTACAGTATTTTTTTTTATCTTCTAGAACTATCACTAATTTTTGTAAAAAAAACGTTGAAGGACGTATGAAAAAGTAGTTCAACAATAAAGTGATTCAAATTTTATAATATAATTTATAATAACTCTAACAAAATGTTAAATATATTGTAATAATGTCATGCTGGATGGCAGACGTAAGTTTAGACATGTTGGTTCCAGTACCTTATTCATTTCTTACTGATGTATGTTCTGCTCTTCTCTACTAATACTACAAAACTGATTTTTAATTCAGCATTATAATTAAAATTGTAGAAATCAGCTTGTCTTTATATTTTGTTATAAAAAAATTCAATTGCTAATGAACAATGCATTTATGAGAGCTGTAATTAATCGGGCTTTTATCAAGGTCAGGTTGAATAACCTTAAGGCTCGATTAGTGTACAAATAAAGATTTTCTTATTATTTGACGGAAGCAAAAAGTGATTTTTTTATAAATCTTGTTTAATAAAAGCACCTTTATGCTTTTTGTCAATATTTCATGTTACTATCAGGGCATAATTTGTATATTCTCATTAGCAATATCATTACAACATATTATATGTAATAATAACAATTATATACAGTAAGGGAGATGAATGCCTTTTCCATTTATCAAGACTTCTTTTTTTGATAGCTTTTTTAAAAGAAAAAGATCACTTTTACCTCAATATGGATATTTTTTATATTTGACATAACAATAGTTGGCGTACTTTTTATTAAATATCAGAACGCGTCTCTTCGTGTGTGTGTAATGTAAAGTCATGTTTCGATAAACACAAATGGCCAACTTTTTAATCATTATAAATAAACTATATCGATTACTGTGATTTTATGATCAACAACATCATAGTAGCCGTAGAAAATTCACTTCTGGAAGTAGGGCTCCGCAAAAAAGGGGAAATTTTGCCTTTCAATATATACAGTAAGGGAGATGATAAATGCCTTATGCCCTGCCATGCCATGCCCATAAAGGGAGGTGTAATCACAGAACGTAATTTTACAATGGGGATGCTTCTATTCATCGGCACCCTGTTGCACTTGAGCTACGCTATTTAGCGTAGGTATACACCATTTTAGCAATTCGAACGATATCTGCCACAAGGGGAAGTAGTATTCTACTCTGACTACTCTCCGGTGAATGATGCTTTTGCATAATAAACAAATGATATGTTCTTTAAAGAAACAACCGTTGTTATTTATTAATATTAACAAATACTCAAACTTTAAATATGTCAGCATAATGAAAGCAGCTTGTCATTAGTATTTTTAAGGAATCATAAGTGGCTATAACTTATGATTCCTTAAAAATACTATAAACAAGCTACCGAACCTAAAACTAAAATTTCCCATTACCCCTAGTCTGATTAGTCATTAAAATCTCCTTCAGTCCCATCATACCGTGAACGCGGCCTATCGGAGTCGGAGCAACATTTGTGTGGGCTGTTGCCCCCTGAAAATGAACGCGGTAATAACGTTGAAAGGGAAACTCGTTTTCATGGCGTGCTGATCACGAAATACAAACAAACTTCCCTGCGCTCTGGCCGAGAACAGCTTTTGTTTGTTGCGATGTACGGTGTAGAAAAGAACATGGTTTAGTTCAATCTTTGTTCTTAACAGATGAATTTTAGTAAACTAATATTACAAAAATATGTTTTAATGATTTTACACTAATAAGTAATTTGAATAATGCACCGTTTACGTGGTATATAAACGCCAGGCAGTCGACAGACGCTTATCTGGGAGTCAGGTCAATATATGAGATGTGGTGTGTATATATCATTAATCTGTTGCGACAAAAGTACTTTATATCTATTTTATTAATATCTTTTAATCAGGTTTAAAATCTATTTTCATTTACATGACTATCATTAAAAGCTTTTTATGGCTGTTTATAGTTATTTTTTATTATTTGTAGAGTTAAAAAATTAACTTATTTAATATGTCGAGACATAATCCAGCACGAGGAGTTAGCGGCTGCTTTAACATATATCAAAACCACCACAGTTGGTTCGAGTGCGTTATGTTCATGTATATAGAGTTTAAATAAACACTTACTTTATTACTTACACATGTATGTAAGTAGCCCGTTTCTTTCGCGTTATACGTAACGAGCCCTTATTTAACAATCGTTCGTTATTATACCCTGCGTCTTTGTACTTCGTATCGTACAAGTCTTATTATCCTAATTTATGCGAAGTTTGTTAGGGACGGATATAATTTATTTATTGTCAAAGTAAAACAGAATTTAGAGTGGCGACAAATTTTACGGCTCAATGTTACTGAAATAGCGAAGCGGCCCATAAATTAATTACTAAGATTTATTAATTATTCGTAACGATGCCGTCTTGCGGTGTCAGTTATAGTAAAAGGGAAATTAATGGGATTGGTTAATTTTATTTGAAAATCGAGTTTCCTGCGCAAGATAATTTAATTAATAAAGAAGTTTGACTGCCCTCAACTATAGAACAGGAATAACAGTAATAGGATAGGAATTATTTAATAAATTTAAGTACCAATTGCATGAAATTAACTCTATTTAGAACACATAATTAACACATATATAACTTAAACTCGCTATTTCTCACAAAGAAACTCAAAAGATAAACTCTTAACAGAAAACTTAAACTTCCTAATACTACTTATATGTGGTAAACGTATTGGTTTCACAATTATTCTTTGTTTATTGTGATTACTATTGTTAATAAATCCGGATTATGAAACTGTTAGTTGACCCAAATAAATTAAAAATACAAGTAAAGGCAGCGAAGCCCAAATGCATCCCAATGGGAGTAATGGGAAATATATCTACCTTTCTTGGGGAGGCCCTTGTCCAGCAGTGGACATTCGTCGGCGACTATGATGATGTCATTGTGGAATCTGGACCAAACCGTAGTTTCAAAATGTGAAAACGTATGAGACCCGAATCCTTGTTGCTCATCCCATTGGGAAAATGGGTCTTTAAAAGACAACCCATACAAACGTACATCTAAACAATAGATAGTTACACTATTAAGTCTGAATCTGTTAGCTGTTTCTGCATTCAAACACGTACATTTTCACAACAGGAAAATAATATTCTCTGACGGTGTTAATAATCCCTTAGGATTCTTTTGACATCTCTTCGTATTCGTCAATTCAAAAGTACTTGTAAACAGGTTTATATAAGTAAATAGGTTTATATGTTTTGAATTATAATATAATATGAATCTTACCGTGGACTACCGGCAGAGTAAATATCACCCCCACCTGTACCAGGTGTCGTAAGAAGCTACTAAAGTACCGGAACCAGCCGATGGCGGTACATCCAGCCATAATAGTGTTGCTCAAATGCAACAAGGCGACGGTGGGCAGCAGCATTCCCGTGACGAAGCTTCGCTATACGATTCCCACTACGCTTGCCCAGCGCGGCAATTACGGGCAAATTACCGTTAACAGTGGGCATTTAATAACTTCTTTTAAAATAATGATATTATTACACCTTACTAGCCGTGAGGTACCGGAAGAGTAGAATAGTACCTCCCCCTGTACCAAGTGTCGTAATAGGCGACTAAGTTACCGGAACCGATAGATGGCGGTATATCCATCCAGACAGTGTAGGTCAAATGCACAGGGAGGGATGGGCAGCAGCATCCCCGTCGCGAAAGCTGCGCTGCAGCAAAATTGGGTAAAATTCCCCTTTCCTTAGGGAGGCCTATATCCAGCAGCATATTACACAACATATAATACGTTAACATTTAAAGTATATCATACAATATATCAAATATAACTAACGAAATTGAGTTAGCCACTCCTGAGTTAGACAAACTGAGACTTTTGTAAACAAAAAGTCAATCAATGGCTCTAGCCTTTCACTGTGTATAGTGTTGATTGACTTCCATTGACAAACAACACAGGCGCCCAAATACCAAAAACAAACTATCAATATTCTATCTACCCTTTAAATCATAGACAGAAAAAGTTTGTTAAAATGTACCACAATCATAAGATTATTTAAAAATTATCGCTATAATACTAAGCTAAATTATCGCGGTTATAAATAGCAAGGAACTTGCAAAAGTCTACTAGTAGCTGTAATATTCTGAAGAGTCCATTGATTAAAAATTCCCGTGGGTAGTTGAGAGTTACAAACAATAGTTATGCGGAAGCGCGGTGTCTCGATTTTTACTTCAATCCATACAAAATATTTAACAGGAGGAGTCGGTAACTTTGTCCTTAACGACTATAAAAGACTACATCAGTATAATTGTCTTATTTCGATTTATACTATTTAGCCAAGCCAAACTTCTATTGTCCAAACAATCCACTTCTACTATACGTAAAGCGATAATACTAAATGTAATTTAAAAAGCAAACAACAAAAACAGTAACAAAAAAGGTATAATCAAAAGATTCACCATAGGCTCAAATTACGTTACGCCAACGATTTTTCTTTAACCAAAAACAAAAGGAGTAAATAATTGCGCATACAAATAAATGGTAGAGGTATTTAAAATTTCTCTTTAAATTAATCTCAATTTATATCCATTTCCTTTCTTTTATTGCCTGCAAAAGGTCGGGTGTTAATACAAATTACACTTCGTGTTTTCTTTAGAAAGGAACCGACCACAACTGTTCCGTGACAGCGTTGAAAACAAAATTTTGTTTTGTCTAATATACACTTTATTATGTCTATGTACCCTTAAATAGATATAATAAAAATACTTAGGGAGATCGCTTAAAATAATATTTTTCTATTCACAAAATATATGCATATTATAAATGCGAAAGTTGTTCAGTCTGTCAGTTATGCTTTCACGTCTCATCCTGTTAACTGGTTTTGTAAAAATGTTAATATCCTAACCATGAGATGAGCTATTTTTGGTACGGTAAAAATTACCACGCGATATAGTCAACGAAAGAACAGGTTTTTTTAATTTTAATAAATCCTTTGACAAGATAATTTTAAAAGCTTTTTTCGTTCTGGATTCTCTGTGCAGATTTAGGTTTAATATGATCCGAATTCTTGTAATCCTTATGATATACCTCACTGTTGTACATTAGTATATTTTGTTATTAAGGAGTCACCAAAGGCACTGCATTATTCCAGGAATAGGCCGATACCAAAAATCTATAACCTTATTAATAATATAAATATGTCTAGCTTTTTTGGGGCTTGTCATTGATTTCTCACTGATGTTATAATATTGGATATGTTATAAGTTTAAACCTTTGAAAATAAGAAAATAAGATATTTTTGATCCTGGACATGTTACTGCGGAGCCGTTTTTAAAGTTTAGTCAGGTCTAGTCTTTTACGTAGGTATATTACGTATTTTCTAATTATTTTCGCTAAGAACATCTGAAGCAAAATAAATTTGATTCCGTCGTCTTTCTATTTTCTTCCTGATAGTAATATCTCACTTATTTGGGGTTCTATAATATGATTTTTATCGTTTATAAACGGTTCTGCCACGTGCTTGACAGTTGGAAGCTTAAAGTCGGGAGTTACCAACTAGGTCAGCGATAGCTAAAAACTTTATTGTGGATTCAACTATCGCTCCCGTTTATTAAAGTGAAAAGTTCCAGCTTTTTTATATAAAACTTGTATGATAGATGGATTAGAAAAACACAAGAGGTCCGAACGTTGCGTGAAAATAGATAAAATGGTTAACTATGATAGTTGCTTAAAGTAAAGGATAAAGAACTTGTGGATAAAACTTTTTCATTTCTTATCAATTCCCTAAGGATGCGTTAAAACAACTAGAAAAAAAAGAATCAGTACTTTTAAAAAGGTACATAATAATAATAATGATAATAATATTCTTTATTGTACTTCTGTAGTCTGTATTCACAGACGCAATTTATTTTATATAAATAAGTGTTTATATATAAAATTGGAACATATTTTTCGAATATGTAATCTCAAGCACAGAGGCACCGATAGGCCGCGCCCTACCGGCTAGAGGTCCACGGGGCTAAATGTGGACTATTAAGGTCATTTCAGAATTAGCTTCGTAAGTGGCGCCTAATTGGCTCTGTCTGACGGCCGATCGTCTGTTTGCTGAATTGAATTATTCCAAAACTAAGCAATACTAAAGATAAAGTTATGAATATTCATAAATCAATTCTTTTGGCAACTGGCTCTTTGACGCTGATGTAGAGTTTCGGTATAGAAAATATAGCTTTTTATAGAAAATATTGAGAATTTAATAAAAAATAAACTTATATCTTCATTGCTTCTTAAGTATTGAGGGAAGTATGTATTCCATCAATATAAAATATATCTTATAACTATTTGTAATCGATACTTTTGGGAGTATGTTTAAAATAATGTAGAGAATTTAATTACAAGAAAGCATTAAATTGTTATTTTTACGAAACTTAATGTTTTTTTTCTTATAAATGTAAAAAAATATCTTTATTTAAACAGACCGACCAAAAAACAGGTGCACCTTACATTTTTTTAAAATAACGCTAGTGGTATAACATTTAATAATTGTGTAACCAGCACAGATAAAATAGTAAAAAATATAGTTTTTAGAGCGTCTACAGAAAACAACAGACTGCCCATATATGTCCAGCTATTGAGTTCAAATCAATATCTGAGAACTCGCACAACAGTGGACTTCCAATGGCTGTAATAATGATCCTCTAAAATGAAAATAGTTATTTATCAAGAAAATACCACGCAGGTGATAAATATATGTTGTTCGATCAAATTATAAGTTCCATAACTAACCAAATTGTTGAAAGTCAAACACTAGTGTTTATTATAGAAATATAAGCAAAGTGTCAAATTTCCAGGTACTGTTTTATGTTGCACGAATAAATTCAATTTCTCTTCGACCATGAAAGTTAAACAAGATTGAAGGCGTATTGTTGAGCACTATAATAACAATTTCTATTAGATATATTAATGTTATACCCGCTAAGTGCTTAAGTTTATATTGAAGTAATTGTAGTAAGTGGACACAAGTTTATATGAGCTCTTGGTTTCTGCCGTAAAAGCCAATATAGCTCCAGTGCCCGAGTGGGTAATACGAAGTGTACTATATGAACATCTAGTGAGCTAATTGAATGCCTCTTTAAAGCCAAAGCGTGTGTTATATGACCTTAAGCTGAAGAGGAATGACCACCCACATTTACAACCTTAATATGTGACACTGATTAAGCATAAAGCAGCAAAAGCTGAAAAAATTGGAGAAAAGTTTCTTCTTAAAGATAATATTTTCACTTTTAACTTTCAAGTTGAGCTTTTGTTACTAACTCTACATCCGTGATTTCATCTGTTTAGCAAGGATTCGTAGGTTTGAAGCTTACAAAAACTCATCAAAAATGGTTGACTTCATTTAAGCTGTAATAAACAGCTGCTCGTTTGTAATAGTTCCAAGGACTGGTCGATCCTGGCGTTTGTCCTGACAGCTGTGTTGGGCTCTTGTATGTAGTCGAAGCGATGTTGAAACCTTTGCAATTTATGATTGTTTTGAGTATAGGTGTTAAATATTTGTATTTAAGTAGTATATTTACGATTTATCTGTTGTCTGGCGTCCGTAACATAAGCGCTTTAAGTGACTTACCACGGAGTCAGGTCAATGTCTGAGATGTTGTGGGAATTTATTATTATTATTATCTTGATTAGAATGGCAGATGTCAATGTAGTATCGACGTACGAGATAGTTAGATCGTCATTATGGTTTTGACGTCATAAATAGTTAATATATCAATTGTTTTACATTCAAAATATCATATGCAATCAAACCGTGTTTTACCGGCAGAGTAGATTATTATTTCTCGCTGTTCTGTAGCTCAAATGCAAAGGGCGAGAATGAGTAGCGGTATTCCTGTCGCTGCGCTCTGCGATCGCCAACACGCCGGCCCATTAATTATGATGATGATAAATTCAAACTATAACTAAGGCAAAGTAAGATTTTGAAGAAGATTGAAATCAGATATTAGTGCTGTATTTACATGGTGTAACCAGTGATGGGATCAGCCAAGTGATGTGATGTGAATGATAAGTCATCAATAAGATAAGATTCTAAGGCTGAAATTGAATAGTTTTAAAAATTAATGATCGAACATAATGGCATAAAAGTAGATGGAAGAATTATACCTCGGATAATACAGTGATTATCGCACAGACATGAAGAGGATATGAAAGGTCCGGGTGCAGTGTACTCTCCACAAACGCGTTTATATTAGGATATTATTAAATCTGAAGCAAGCAACAGACGTAAATGAGGAAAAATGTAACTACCTGCAGATTAGAATAGTATCTCCCTCAGTACCAGGTGTCAACTGAAGAGAGCAGATGGCATTAAAGCCACCCAAAAGAGCCAGGTTCTAATAATTTCGAAACAAATGTGTAGGATTGTGCTCACGCCTGCCCAATGCGGCAATTATGTGCAATATTACCCCTTGCTTGGGGGGGCTTATGTCTAACAGTGGCCGTTCTACAGCTTTTACGATGGTGATGAAATGAAATAGACGTGAAGTTATAATTTACTTTTTTATGACGAGTCCGTTGGCCCAGAGAGTCGTCGTTTAGATCCCTACCCGGACAAACATATATATGAAAAATATTTTTGTTTGTACTGTGTCTGGGCGTTAAACATGTATGTAAGTATTGTATTTGAGGAATCCCTCTGTTGACTGATATCCATAAGAATAGTACTTTAAGTGATCTCAGAGTCAAGTAAAAAAAGCCGACATAAAACTATACTACATATAGCGTACTTAATGTTGAAATGGATATGTGAAAATTATAAGTCTTATTACTTTTACTATTCAATCAAAAATTCATATTAAAAAACGTTCTGAATTATAGTTAAATTTTTAAATGCCTCAAAAACTTTGATAAGTAGATTCAACGACTTTAAGCAAGGTTTACTTTAGCGTATTGATTGCACAACAAGGAGGCTGCGATACTCCCCAAATTTGCTAAATGGGATGGACTTAATTAATTAAATTTTAATAAATGGCTGTTAATTAAGCTTGCGTGAGAGATTTGTTGCTGTAAATGTAACAAAGTACGATTATCTATCGAAGAGATTCGGAAACATTTAATGTATGCAAGTTAAATTTATTTTAGTATAATTTCACTTTAAGAAATTAAATTTATAACTTTTCGTTTTTAATGCAAAAAGATAATTACAATTTTATCTATCTTTTCTGTTGAATGATTGCGTCAAAGTATGGTATATAATTGCTTCTAGGTAATTACTTACAATTTTAAAGAGATAGCGCTAACTCCCTACACTACAATTAATGTAAATAATAATAAAAATATAAATCGGCATATATACATACAAAGGTCTTAAACTTGATAGCATAACTAGTAGCGCATTTTACCAGAAAATGGGCGCTGGTTTAGATCCAATTTATAATCTAATACGAAAAGGTAGCCTCTTTATCATTAAAAATAATAAATAAGTTATTCTGAGAAGACTGCTGCTTACTTTATTTCTATTAATTCTTTAAGATCATCTAGAAAAATAGTGTGTTAACTTTGTAGGTCAATTTATTAAGTTAAACCTTTTTTTGTACACTTTGGAGGACATATATACAAAAAGAGGAAACAAAAGTAAATAATACTAAGGTTTCATTAATCAGGATATTTCATAATGTACAACAACGAATAAGCGGTGACTTAGAAACTTTCAGTTTTGTCTGTGATTACTGTTGAATAATAAAATACATTCGCTTCATCCTGATACGGAAGCCTCCTTTTTGCATTTGCAACCAAGTTACATAGAGAAAACCACTTTTCTGAAAATTACCCTGGACCGCTAAGGTGTTAAGGGACTTCCTAGGCATTTTTAGTATAATACGTACAAAAAATGTCTGTCTTTTACGAGTAGTGACATGAACCACCTTTTTAGTAAGATTGTTACGAACAATATCTTTATTTTTTCAAATATTTTTTAATCATTCTGTGCTTTCTTTTTTATAGCCACCAAAACAACTGTATCTACACGACAAAGGGGCTTGTTGTTGCGTGTTAGTCACTTCACATTCTAATAAAAGTTTTTACTACATGACTTAACTGTGGGGACAATAACTCACTTATCTACGCTCTTATCTAAGTCACGTCGCTTCAATAACGTTTTTATTAGGCTATTCGATGATAAGTTGGTAAACTAAAAATACGACAAATATTATACGGTTTGAGATGTTTGGGCTGAATAAATAGAAATAACGTGCACTGGTGACACACTGTGCGGTACCTGCAGAGTATTTTTTTTCTGTTTCCTATGTTTTAAGAAGCGATTGAGGTACCAGTACTTGCGGTATATCCAGAACAGCGTAGGGCTGCGATAACCAGCGGTTTCCTGGCTACTGTACTACGCATTGTGATTGTCACTACGTCTTTTCAAGGTATTAAATATGATCCCATATATCTTGGGGATACATGCAATATAGGTTTCTATCTATAATTTTATTAAAAGAACATAAGTTAAATAAAATATATGTTCAAGTACGTTTATGACCGGTGTTAATAGATTTGCTTTTCAAATATCATCAACATCATATTCATTCCAATCAGCTTAAAATATATTATAAAGGATATATTAAGTACTGAAACACACGAATATATTTGAGTTCGCTATTTCAGTACTGTCAACTAATATCACACAAATACATGTATATCATAAAAATACATGCGCATAAAAATTAACTTCAAATTCGGAATATTCGTTTGCATATTTAGTTCTGATCGAAAAATACATACTTTCTATTTTTCAGTAACCGCAGAATACTGAAGTTTCAGCTGGAAACATAGCAAATAAATCACAGGGGAAATTGAATATGTACCTAAAAATCGAATAGTGTTTGTAGAAAAATACGTTTGTTATAAAGCAGGGCGAAAATTTGAAAAGAATCTAGAGTTACAAAAGCGAAAATGTTTGCCTATCCATCAAAAAGTTGCATGCTTCAATGGAAGAAACAGATTTATGTCTGTGTAAAAGAAAAAGGTAGGCCTAACTTCTTGTTGGACGAATAATTTATTTGCCAGGCAACAACTTTTTCGCTGCTAATTCCGATTAAGGAGAGAAGTAAAGGTTAGATCACATACATAAATATTTGATATTCATTAACGAGGGGTAACGGCAGAGAAGTATAAAACCTCCTCCTGTACCAAGTCTTATAAGTAATGGTTATGGTGTCGGAGTTGACTGATGCACACGGCGGTGATTGAAGCATCCCCATCGCATAGCTATGCTCTGCGACTGCTACCATGCTTGCCCAGCGAGGCAATTATAGGCAGAAATTCTCCTTTCTTCGGGAGACCAATGTCCAAGAGTGAACTTCCTATTGCTGATAGTGGTGATGATGAAATATACAGTTGGATCCATGGTTTCTGTCTAAATTTACCAGGCACGGACTGGGATGAGAAATAGCTGCAGTGGGAATGTGCTCTCAATTTATTATTTGACTACTTTTTTTTAGTATTATGAGATTAATTAATCGTTAATTATATTTTAAAATTACAGCGGTATACCCAATAAAGTTGCCAGTTTTACTTTATATAACTTTAGACATTTTTTGTAAGTTTAGCTATACAATAAAGTATATTATTATTATTACTCAGGAACTGGTTACTAGTTAAAATTGAAAAATTAGTCCGATAGTTTAATAATGGTGGCTATAGACTATATAACGTGATGTTAGGTTTTGTAACCAATAGAAGTAGAGCATCGATGATAGTTGGATTTTTTCTTCAAACGAATACGGGTAAGTAAGCGCGGCTCAGCTTGTATTCATAAAACGAAATAAGGAGGTAATCCTTTGAGATCCTTAATATATTAAGCTAAATATATAATATGCATTTATAGAACCAGCAAACATCATATTGAATTTTGAAAAAACCGTTTTAGTTATCGAGCTATAATAACGAGTATAACTTACATATGAACAATAGCACATGAGGTAGAAGTCATACGAAGGTCGTCTGCATTGGTACCTAACTCACATTTTTTTCGCCATATAGCAGTGTTTGCATTGCTGTATGCTTGTTTGTCGACCTGATCCAATATGAAAATAAAATATATATACTTATATATATATATATATTTCATCATCATCATCACAACAAGGTTTATTGTTACTTTTTATGTTAGGAGATACATGACAAAACTCAATTATTAAAAATCGCAGTCTTTCTAGCTTGAAAATATAAGAACCTACTCGTTGTCATTGTCACTATAAATATAGACACTAAATTGTAACACGACAAAGTTGAAATATACTTACAAGTTATCGCTGGTACATTTCCCATGACTATAAAAGTTGTAGCACCAGCTTAATGTTCGAGAAAAAATAATTTACAACTAAGTCCGTTCCTAGGGAGTCGCGAACTTTCTTGATAATACGGAATATTAACCGCAAACCAGTCTCTGGGTAGTAATAAACTGTACGTTGAATTGTTAGGCACAACTCTAACAGAACGAGTCAATCAGAGGATATTTGCTCTGATATTTTATGGAAACGTAGTTAATTATTTAATTTTTATTAGCTTTCTTTCGCGTAGAGTTTACTTTAAATAGCGTCCCGTGAAACTTTAACAGGGGCATAGATAGTAAGTATCCTTTATAAATTTCAAGATATTTTTGTCTTAGACTTTTCTACATCACGTTTTATACGTTGACTTAAATCCAAGATAAGGAGCTTAAATCACTTGTGTAACAGATATTAGATAAAATAGGATTTACAAATATAATACGTAAATACATGAAAATAACACTCAGACACCGAGCAAATATAAATATTCACCATATAAGTATATATCCTAAATAGGGATTAAGCTCACGACCTTTGGCACACAAGATAGGGTCAATACCATCCGTGCCGTTGGGCCTGACATATAATATATGGTGTATGCATTTAAACAAACTTAAATGATAAGAAATAATTATTGCCATCTCTTTATAAAAAACACTTTTGTTATTGTGTTGCTATCCAAAAACAATATTGCACAGCAGTTACACACTATAATTTTTCTGCTCTTCCGGTACCTGTGTATTTTTGTTTTATTGTGTTTACTGGAACTAAAGAAACCACAAGATTCAACTTCATTATTTATGTACTTCGATTTTATTTACTTAAATTTAAAATAATAAATTATCATCATACCAATCATTAGAAGTTCTCTGCTGGACATCAGGCCTTTCCCGAGACCTAAATGCTGCTGCATTTGAGATGCATTGTTTTGGATGGATAATGGTTAATTTTTTTTAAATACCAATTAATTTACGTTTGTGGTTACCATTTACTTTCTAATTATGATATACACAATAACAAGAGCATGTGGGGTACATCTTAACTTCTGACCTTTAAACCCCAAAAGCCAGGATTAAGGATCGTTGATTCGAAAGATTCTATTCAAGTTTAATCAAACACATGACTGGCTTCTTAATAAAGCTAAGAACTCAACCTTAGCAAGTGAGTCACACCATTAAAGTCGATCGTTTAATTAAATGATGTAGCAAATTTATGACTCGTTGTCATCATACACATTACATTTTTATTTTTTATTTGCTATCATTATAATTAGCAAAAAGGATAAAAGCATTTTTTCAATTTCTTTTCAATTCTAACGATATATATGACAAGAGGGAACCTTAGTTAAAAATAAAAAATAGAATAAAATAATATAGTTTCGAACTAGATACTCTCATAATATTTTCCCACTTTTACGATATTACCAGATTACAGAAAACTATCAATAAACAACGGCTAAAATTGGAAAAAAATAAAATACGTTTAGAAATCATTTTATTATTATATTTATAATTCTGTTCATATTAATTTACCTCCTATACTACCTTTGAGTTCATTACGTATATATTCATAAATATAATGAAATTTTGTGGAAATATGGAAAGAGAGTTAAAAGTTCTTACTCTGTTATAACTAACCCCAAAAGTTTCAGGTCACAAGAGACCAACAAGTATTTTTCTACTTCAACTAAACCAAATACTTGGAACGTCCAAGAAAGTTGTCCAGATTATGTGAAAGTAATTTATTCTATATTGTTGTTTCGTTATATATCCTTAAGTTATATATTGATACTATATTTTGAGCGCCAAGGGTCGTAGGTTTGTTCCCCAGGATAAATATTATATATATATGTATTTAAGTATTATACTTTTGATTGGTCTGGTGTCTACTGTCTATAAAAGACGTGTTTTAACACAACGTATCCCGGAGTCAAAATAATATATGCGAGGTTAGTTCAATTGATTTAATATTATGTTATATACCCATATAATTTGTTTTGTCTGGAATAAAAATTTAACGTTTGCGGAATCGGAGCGCATGACTGACGGCTATCACTTGAGAACATCTGTGAGACCGGACGTTAACTCGAGCAGCCGTCATTGGGGACAGTTAAAAATTTGTTTTCAAAGTAGGACTCTCGAGTACGGTCAGTGATTGCTAGACGGGCAAGGACTAGACACGGTGGGCACACGCGGTGTATTGACCACAAGAAGAAAAGCGTGTAAAGTGTTTGTGATTGTGTTGAGCTAGAGAGGCATTCAAAGAAGTTATACTATCGGGTTGGACGACATATACTATAATAATAATAATATACTCTTTATTATTCACAGATAATTACATAATAAAAATAAAACTTATAAATAACAATACAATTGGCGGCCTTATCACACAGAGCCATTTCTTCAAGGCAAGCTTTGGATAAACACAAACGAATATTTGATAGGGCAGTTCGATGTGTACTTCTATTTTACAAAAATAAAATTGAGTAAATTCAATACTAATATAGTCATATAATAATAAAATAACATGAATAAAACAAAACTTACTATTTGTGGTAGCTATGCTAATTTATTTATTATTGACGAGTTATTTAAGTCTAAGACCTTATTTTATAGGGTTTGTTTGTATAATTTAATAAAGATCAGAAAAATCATTAAAACCAAACCTTTTTGTAAAAATATTATGAAAAGCGAAACATGATACCCATAGACATACCAATGATTATAGTGTGGGATAATTGGATTGAAGTGCACACGTCTCGCTATTCCACTAATGACGTTATTGTTTATAAATGGCGTTGTTTTCTTTTGTTCTTTTTTTATGCCACGATGCTGGCAAACAAGCATACGGTCGATAGCAAGCGGTTCCTGTAGCATAAAACTCAAGATATTTGTCTGTTAGTGTTTTGGTTTTAGATGTTCTGAAATATTTATGTGTTATTAAATTTACTGTAAGCAAAGATATTCTTACAATTATATGCAACTAAAACACCTTAGTATTTCTGAGCTTTGTATATTTTAGTTAAACACAAAATTTTGCAATTAATTTGGACGTGAAGCTTTAAGACATTTTTTAAATCTTCTAATCAAAGAAGCTTGTCAAATTTTTCATTATTTTGTACATGTTTATAATATATAAATATTATATATATTTATGCCCTTACCTCTCGTCTGTAATTAATTTCACAATATCGTGAGTATTGTGCAAATAATTGATAAATATCACCTATCGTTTTCACCCCGTATATAATGTCCTCATATTGAGTTTCCTCGTAATAGACAGGAGGAAAATGAAGAGCCAGGTGCAGCTACATTCATTAGTTATTAATAATTAATGCTTTTTCGTTACGGGTTATTAATATCCGCAAATGAAGAGTAAATTGTGATTTTGAAACCAGTATACTCGTATTAAATTAGTTAATGAATGGGAAAAATCCAAATCAAAATGAGTCGTACTATAAAATAATATACTATAATATAATATACTATAATATAATAATAATATACCTTTGCCAATCTTTGAGAAGGATACTCAAATACTAGTTTATGCTTTCAAACAGATTATTACGCTGATCCTCATTATCGTATTAGCAATAGAGCGTGAACTGATGGACATTAGCTCCTTGGAATTGACGTCCTCATAAGCTTCGCTTGCCATGTCTTGCATTACTTAAAACCCTCCAGCCCATCAGTACTGCGCTATTTGACTTGCTACTGATATTCTTTATGGATCTCGTCATTCAATGGCGCAAAGAAACCCAAGCACTGCTTTCACCATAGCTCATTCAACAAATGTCTCTATCCGTCACCCTCTCATTGGCACTATATAATCACAAACACAGTAAACGCATTCTTTTCGTAGGACGGTACACCATGTACCTGCTCATCGTGTGATAAGCGACCGTACTAATGCAGCCGGGTGTACTCAGTGCTACTCTTTACCAAACCATTAACTGTCCCCTACGACGGCCACCTGGGTCTAGGTTGAAACGCAGCGGTGCCCTCGGATGATCGTCGACGGACCAGTTCAGATCCCTGCGTGGGCAATTGCGCTATGCGTCAGGGCATGCGGATACAATCGCGCATAAGGTTGCTTAATAATGATCGACTTCTTCTATCCCTCCGATGACGCAAAATTGGATTAGCTCATACGACAAATAGTGACAGGTTACATTTCTTTGAACTAAGACACGTAATTCATGAGTGAGTCGGGGTTTTAAGTAATTGTTAAAAAATATACGTTATTTACTTTATAGATTGGCAAAAGAACAGTTGCGTTACTTTTTATAAGTATATATTCTTTATATTTGGAAGTTATGTATTTTTGTTGTTGAAGTTTTGATATAAGAGTACGATATCAACCCTAAGTTAGAAAAATGATGTTATTGTTTAACAACTAAAATAGATTTTTACCTAGTTAAGATATTAATATATATTATTTCTAGAAAGAGTTCTAGGCAAACTAAACCTAAATCTACAGTCAGCCACATGTATATACAACTTCAGGTTTACAAAAACAGATTTATGGTATAGTTTCGAATTGCACACCTCGTTCGGCACCTTAAGACGTACCGCCGAAAGTTTTTGTTCATCTCAGCGAACTTCTAATAATTCTGCGTACATTGCCCACAAAGTAGGTCAGGCCGGCACACGAGAGCAGCATCTGTTTCACTGTATAATTTCGAGGAATCCTGTAAGCAACTCCCACTACGCCGCCAGATTTGTCTTCTGAGCTCAGCTTTGGTGCGGCTCGCTCAGTATTGCTTTTGTTTTGAAGATGTAATACTTGGACGCGTTAAGATATGAAGTTTATGTGTGTGTGAGTAAGTAGTGGTAATATGTTTACCGTGACGTCCGCTTTTACGCTCGACAAACGATTTCTTTCTCTATTATTCGAAGGCAAATGAAGCTTCTTTTAGGGTTTCAGCTATATCAAGTCTACAAAAATATTAAAGCCAAGGAAATGTGTGCGTGTGAGCATATTTACTCGATAAGCAATTTGAAAAGTCAGGGTGACACTCATAAATTAGGATTTGTTAGTATGATGTAGCGATTATGTCGTTACAGCCATTTATTCTGTATTGAGCATCGAAAGTGCTAGCAAAGGAGCGCTGTTCTTTTCTATTTCCAGTATTTGAGGCTGCGTTATAGGTCTATCTCACTACAGCTCACGTCATAAGACCCCACAATTTATTCGGGTTGTTTATAGCGTAGAGGTCGTTAGCGACACTCCGAGGTCGTACAATGTCCCAGGGGACGCAATGACACGCGACCGCTCCTCAAACTCGTGTCCGCCTAATGCAGTCCTCAACTTGTAGTTATACATAATAGTTGAACAAAACATTGTCTTGATAGACTTTGATAGATTAACATGACCAGTTTTCTTTATATTAGAGGCATGAGACGATTTTGAATGTTACATTGAAATGACCTTACAAATAGCAGTGGGTACTGGCAGAATGAAATAGTACATTACCTTATACCGGGTGTCGTAAAAAGCGATTACCGAATAGGCAGATGGTAGTAAATCTACTCGAAGCTTAGCTGTAGCTTAAATAAAGCAGGGATGGGCAGCAACGTCCCCATTGCAATTATGGACAAAATTTCCGTCGTATCATCCTGCAGTGGACATTGTGAGGCTACAATGAAAATGATATATAAATAGGATGCATAAGTAGGTAAATTTGTATACAATTATTTACTTGTAAGTCTTAATTCCTATAGTCATCTCAGGATACTCTATAATTTATTACAACGCCCCATATTGAATGCAGTCAGAATAAATATAGGGTTTAGCTTCGAAAATATAAGGGTCATAATCGATTGCCTGTAAATCCGGCCGCGTCTCTATAAGTCTCTCTACTTACAAAACATCCCTTATCCTCACCGACGTAGACAGATCAAAATTATGCGTGAGTAGGTCTAAGCGTCACGTATGTCATGATTTATCGCACGTCTGGCTGGAAAAACAGGAGAGAATATCATAAATATTAAATAGGAGCCGCATTTCAACACTTTGAGACTCCTGATACGTGAGCATGACACAACGTCCAATTGAGAATTAATATCTTGAAAATAAACATTGTTATTCAGCTTTCACAGACACAGATCAGTGGAGACAAGATGATGCGGAAAAATAAATAGTAATAATATGCAATAATCAAATCAAAAGTAATAACATGCGAACATTTCAAAAAATTAATTACAAGGAGGTTTTCTATAAATTAGTTCTTACGGAGGTAAGAAGACTTATTTAAGATATTGTTTACTAGAATAAAATTAAATAGTCTTAGGCTCTTAGGCTTTAGGCGGAACACGAACCTGCATATTTTCCTTACCTTTTCCGAATTTTCTTTTGTGCTGGAAAATTACGGCCGTTACTTTAATGTTGTAGGTAAATATATAAACGCTCAAAAATTTTACAAATTTGAAGGAATCGATAAAGAAGAAATAGTTACTTTAGAACTTGGCTGAGACAAGTTATAAAGTAACGTTTTAGTTTTGCACCTATATTTTAGGGAACCCAATTGGTTTCCTTTATATTATAGGTGCTAACTAAGACGGGATTATATAAAATTTATAGTTTAAGGGTGTAAAAAGGGGTGTCTATTTTTGTATAAAATTTCTATAGTTCGGTTTTTATTCAAATTACTAAAAAAAGGTAATTATATTTCGAACAACCCTTAGAAAAGGCTGTAATTAAAATTTAAAAATATAATTTTATAATTTAAAGCTATGTACTCCAAACTCACTCAGCCTTTAATAAAATTAATTAGGGGTTATTTGATATGTTTAAAAAACTACACACATGTGGAAAAATCAGTTTTAGTGGCACCGTTTCCAAAATTACTGCTGACCACTAAAAAATTTTTCAGGACAAGGACAGGAGTGTTATGTGAAAGTGCGGGATTAAAACCCAGACATAGTCGGGGCTGGACACCAGTTTAAAATAATTTCATATGGTCTGATATCAGTTAATTACCTGACTCAAGATGTAAGCTATAACCTTAAGTCAGGTCAATATATAAAATTTTTGTGAATCTATTTATTTATTTACATCAGGAAAATATATTTTATATACTTTATCAATTTGCTACAACAAGATGATTGTCAAATATAACAAGATTGATATACGTACGTCGTCGTGTGACCTCAGGTTATATTAGACAGTTATCTAATTGACACTAGAGCCTGACTGCAGATGTTCTTAAATATTCAGCTGGGGACTGCACCAGTAATATTATTAAACATACGCTATGAGTTGCGACTTAGACTTCCCGTAGTTTCCAGAGTGCTGACACGTGTTGGCAAAGATTTCCTTGTGCGTTTTTTAAAGGATAAAATTTTAAACAAAATTAATTTAACAAATGTTTCATATATAAAAAAACCAAGTTAGAAGAAACGCGAAATCAATCGTGTAAGTGCCTATAAGGTGCCTATAAGAACAGGCTAGACCTAGTTTAGGTACCTAAGTATCAAAATGTATTTTAGTTTAAGTTACTTTTTGTTGTTGAATAAAGTTATTATTATTATTAAGTCGTAGAATAGTGATGTTCTAACTTTTCCAAATAAGTTGTTGAATCTTAATATTCTATCTATAAAACACTGACTGTTGTGAAAGGATTCAAATCCTTTGACAACCAAATTTTTTTTTGCCTAAATAGAATTTGCTTATACCATGCAAGATATCGTGACAACAAGTTTTTAATAAGCGATTGTCACATTAGTAGGACTTTTCTAATGGCTTCTGTCTTCCATACTGAACGCACGGGAACAAACAAAAAGTGATTACGTAAACGAAGGTAATAGACCGCTTTTCGTTTACTAATCTATTAGACCTAAATTCTTTTATTTACTATCAGTTGATGTGTGTCCGAATTAGTGGCTAGGATAAGGAAGCTAAATGTTTATGTACTTGAACATTCAATTCGGCAAATAGTTGATTGTGATCCTTTCTTAAATCAATTTATGTGAGTATTTTATGTACTCACATAATTTGATTCATCATATGATGAGTACATTACATACATATTTACATACATACATAGGCCACCTAAAATAATCCATGCTATGCTAACAGTGTCGCTCAAATTCACAGGGCGGTGATGGACAGCAGCATCTCCGTCGGGAAAGCTGCGCTCTGCGATCGCTAACAATGCAAGACAAGCGGGCGCGGCTATTATGGCCATATTTCCTTCTTTATTGAAGAGCAGCAGTCCAGCAGTTGACTTTTAATGGTTAACATGATGATGTAGGTATAGAAGTATTTGTAATAATCATTAAGAAAAACATGCAAACCGCGGCAAAATATAAACTTATCTAACTACTTATCTAAAAGGATATTATGCAAAAAAGTGTAAGAAATAATAATTCTGATAAAATCCTTTGGGCAAATTTTTCAATTGAAGTTAAGTTTTTAGAGTAAAGGGTGTGTATCATTTATTAAAATTATGTTTGATGCAACTTCTTTTCAATAACGCTCTTATTAAGTAAATAACAATAAAATAATTTCAAATTAAATCATTGAAAATAATATTTATTGATTGGAGCCCGCTTTATATACGAAACAGAAATTGAACAAAGAAACGATACATATATATATAATATTTATCGATAAATACAACTTTGTTCAAATATTTATATATATATAAATATGTGTGTCGTTTAATACAACTTTGTTTAATTTTAAACATCAATCCAAATCAGTCAGTTCATTTATCCAACAATCAATGAATGTTACTCAATATATATATATGATTTTATTCAACAAGATTCAGGCCGCAGTTTTTACCGAGGGATCGGATGGTTTAAGATATCCCGATCTAAAAACAGAATTGCCGAAAAATAACACCACATCGTTTTGTATGCCCTATCCTAAAGTGCAACCAAAAGCTGATTCTGGTGAGCGAAAACTATCTGCGATGATAATAAGCACGTGTAGGATCGGAACAAGACTGACGGCGATCACTTGAAGGCGCCTTTAAATCATGGACCTCGACTTAAGTGGTTGTCGTTTGGGAGGACTGAAAGAAGATAAACGCTATGTAGGAAGGGTATGCTATGTATCACGTCTCGCTTTCGCCGACGAGTGCGGTGTGCTGCTCTAAGCCTATGCTAGTGTTAGCTGTTGTTGCGAACTCCGGTACTGGCATTAAGGAATTATAAGCCGTGATGGCATCAGGGGGGTACAGGAAGACATGTGTCGGCCTACGTACACGAACGTTGGCACTTTGTTGCCTGTTGCTTGCATGTTTACCAATATATAAATGTTCACATAATTGATTATTATACTGAATGTTTTTTTACATTAGCAAATATGCTATATAATTTATAAATCAAACATTTTTATATAATAGTTCGTTAAACGAAGTTAATTTATAACTGTTGCAGTTAGATCTGGCGTCGATTATACATTATGAAGTATTTTAGAATTTTCAAAACTAGGTATATGTTGTAAATCATTTGCTATTTCATGTTATACCGTAAATTATATACCCAAGATAAAGAGATACTTGTATCTACAGTAGATAATTGTTAAATTTTAATCTAGACTTACCCGTCAGCTTTTAATCGACAATAGAAAAGCTTCGTGAGAATGATGCTTTTGCCCATCTTCACTCAATTGTTTTTACACTGTTACGGACGGATATACTGGCATCTGTTGGTTCGGGTACCTCAGTCGCTCTTACAATACCCGGTACTATTTTCTCTTCTTTGACTAAATATTTCAATTACTTACAATCAGATAATTCTAACTTGAAACAACAAAAATTATACTGCGTTTGGACCGTTAAGACCAAACCCGCTACTAAAGGCGAAAACAAAAACTCCTTCAAGTCTTAGTGTGTCGTCCATTCACCTTGAGCTTACCTGTGCGTGTTACGTGATCGTTAATATTAATTTGGAGGCTTATTAAAACGGTGGTTTTTCACAGGGGGAGAAATAACTTCATAAATCGGTGAACTTTGGCTACAGATATGCTAATTGCTCAGGGAAATGCTGGCAGTGCATGATACTTTAAAATAAGGTAGGCGTTTGATTAGACATAATTGATATTATATAATAGGCAATACAAAATTTACTTGTACGGACAGCAACAAATGAAGGTCAACACATCAGAACTTTATAATACTGAAATAACAAACCTAAGCACTATTAAGTATCAACTAATGTAGCTAATATCAGTACGCCAGTTAAAAGACCTGTTATTTTCAAGCGTAAACATAATCCGTAAACTTCTGGAAACAAGATGATAACTGATTTTGGAATAATTATTTCAGTACTTTTTTCTCTTCATACCTGAAAGTACTAGATAGACATCACATTTTTAAATATTTTACTAGCTAACCCGACAGAGGATGTTCTGTCCTAACTACATGTTTATAATATAGTCGCTATATCGTGAAAGAATATAGCGACTATATTATAATTGAATCAGTCTTTTCAAAAACCATTTAAGTCACATTTTTTTCAACATGCACTTTTTTGCTGAAAATGCTTCTTCAAAGCTAGATATTCTGGGTCAACATTAGTCAGTGGCATAAGAGGTTTTTGCATGTATCACTAGATGACTAGACATCGACAGACTCTAAAAGATTGGAAAAAGTTTATCAGTATTTTTCCACACGTGGCTACTCCATTTCTTAATGGCCGTGATTTTGGAGTCATAGAAAAAAAATGTTCAAAAGCATGATTGTATTTACGTCCCAGGAGAATACATTGCTTTAGTTTTGAACTCCCGCTTAACATTTTCAGTCATAGAACTAAAAACTGAAGATGTTTTAGCCAAATTTGTACATAAAAACATGTTTGTCAACTAAATCTAAATCTTATGGAAAAAAGTCCTAAAAGACCAGAAAAAGTCATTTACTCCTATGTCAAACATACATGAGTTTGTAATGATTCATATATTAAAGGAACTATCATAGCCATGGAATTTATTAATGGATTGATTAAACATTTGTTCTCATTAATAAAGAAATAAACTTTTGTTTCACTTCCATCAACCAAAGCATTTGAATTGCAAGTGCCCATCAATAAAAAAAATAAACGATTTAAAACAAGTTCAAGATAGCATTCTGGAAGAGCATATGCCATTTTATACCAATATTTTTAGCTGGCCAACTGCAAATGTTGAAAATAATCCAAATGAGAATGATGGCGAATATGACTATGTAATAGCGTCGCATGAGTCATATTGTTATTATGTTATTTGGCGTCATTATTTATCTTTAACTTATAACCATCTTTCTAAAGGATAGTGATTGTTCCCTTCTAAATAAAAATATATTAGTTGTATTTAGGTAAAATACTTTATAGAATTAATAATAATAAGACCCAGGCCAACTGTTAAGTAACATTTGTCAAAAAATGTTTAAATGGCTTATTTATTTACTATGTAAATCACAATTTTTTATGACGTACACGTAAATCAAAATATATACAAAACTAAATTAAAAGTCATGAATAAGGAAACGATTGAAATGCCCCAACCTTGGCCCGATTGGGGACGCTTAGTCATAGGTGGGTTTTTTCAAGGGCGAGCTTGCTTGCGAACCCCTGGGCCTACGTGAATGGTGTTATGAACGCAGTCGCTTTGAAGTTATTTTTAATTAAAGGAATTTCATGCTTAACTTGAAATTAAAGACATCACTAATTCTCTCACGTCCAACTGACGCTACCTTCACAAAATTGTCATGGCGATATACGAAATGTGAAATAGGTCAGCTCAAATGCAACAGGGCGGAGATGGGTAGCAATATTTCCTTCGCGAATTCACGTTTCCAAAGCTATTGCGCTATAAGGTTTCTTCATTTCATTTGTTAAAACTGAATGATTTATTCAGTTAATCGAGTTTCATCATGTGATATATTTGTTGCATGAAGAGTTTATGTAACTGTTACTTTTGCATGTTGCATTTTTGTAAAAGTACTTAGACACAACGTCTGTGTAGAGACCCTTTATTATCGGCAAAGATAGATTGTAGCGTTAATAGAATTAGACATCTATCTACACTCCGCAATTGCGAAATGAGGGCCAGCGCGGCATTTCAAATACACAGACAAAATTCCGCCTTTTTTGGAGAGGGATATGTACAACAGCAAATGTATTACTGCTAACAGCAGTATAGCAAGATCATCATAGGATGAAGATGATTGCTACAATTTAGGCCATAGCAGTCTTTTGTATCTAAAAAATATATATCGAATAATATTTACCAGCGTTCCCACAGATAAAAGCAAAGCAATTACAAAAGAATGCTGCATTTATATGAGTTACCTTAAGACCTTCTCTATCATGGTCAAGATAAATTAGTCACCCGATTTTTCCGAAAAATTAAATGTCTTTGCAATAAATGAACGAAGCGTATAAAACTGAGCACTCATTTGTACATAGAACTCGGTCTTTTGGCGTGTGTTCAATTGTTCACAAAAGCTCGTCAAAAATGTTATGATTTTGTCCAATATAGCATTAAATAGAATGCTTATTTCAAGTGAGTGCCTTAGTTTATATTCCCCTTATTGGTAACTCATCGGATAAGTTCAGTGAGCGATCAATTGATCATGCTGCCGTCGGCTGTATAATCGGACAGAGCATTTTTGCATCAAGCATTTGTTCATAATTTCGTTACTGCTTTACTGCCTACTGCTCTGTTGCCTTGAAAATACATATCTTTTCTACCCTCTACGCACCTTGTCTGCTTACCCTTTTCTCAGTAATTAAATTTACCGGCTAAAATAACTGCGTATATTCTTTCAGAGTTCATTACGCGGACACTGAATCCTTCAGGCGCTTTGCCTGGCGTGTTGTTTTACTGAACTTTCTAGACTTTTCAGGTAGTTGTTTACATAAAGAAACAATGTTAACTTAGCTCTTGTTTCGTACACTTCACATCTTCCGTAAAGAGATCCCATCAGTGCGTTGTTTGCTCTTGTTATTTTTAGCGCCTTTGAATTTCCGAAGCAATTGCGCTAGAAGGTTTCTTTATTTTATTTGTTAGAAACTGAATGATTGATCGCTTATTTCCAACTGTTTATCGAGTTGTAGCAATTACTATATACGTTGCATACAAAGTTTCTGGAAATTTAATATACTTATGTATATCACATATTTTTAAATTTACTTTTGTTCGATGTCTGTGTAAAACCAATGACCGGCTGATAAATCAATGACCGGCAAAGATATATAATATTAGCAAAATAATTTGAGATAGCCGTTTGAGTTAAGTACCAATGTCAAATTAGGAGCTCCGTATTTATATTGTTATCTAGTCTATTCAAACTATTATCTTTATATTTAAATTAACTCGCATAACATATATTGTGTATAGGTTGAAGTTCGTGTATATGCGATCAGATCCATCGAAACTAAACTTGGAACCTGTATGTATTCTTTCATGAAGGTTCTTTTGCTATACTACTTAAAAAGTATATATATATATATTATATGGACCTGTATAAACTGTCTAAAAATCTAAGAGTTATATATGTATAAATAATTACAGGACGCGGTACATTCCAGAGCAACCTAATTTTGTGTCGGTCGGATTAAAAATGCATACAAAAACTAATGTTTAAATTGAAATAAAAAAACATTTAGTTATGTTTGACATTTTTAACGAACAGGATTGAAAAATAGTATAAAGTGCAACATGTTTTCGGTCAACGGTTTGCGTTAGGCTATTCCGGATTACTCCGTCGAATTTAAATAGAGAACACGAAAAAAATATGGTTTGCATCAATAAAAATAAGTGAAATGGATTTTACTTTAATTTTAAATATATAATTTTTTTTTTCATTTTCCAGCACCAAAAACATATTTTTTTGTCAGACGTCTCGGGCAAATAAAATTGAAAACTCACAGAACATCTCATATATCATTAACCTGACTCCGAGATAAGTCGCTTAACATACGTGCTATGTTACGGTCATCAGTCAACAGAGAAATCACAAATATAATCACAAATAAATCACAAATATATGTATTTACCATTCAGAAAGAACAAACTCAGTTATTATCATATAAATATTTGTCCTGGGTGGGATTGTACCTGCGATCTTTGGCGCACAACATACGATCCCATCTGCGCCATCAGACCGTTCTAAGGTTGAAAAAAATATTGTTTCTAGGTTAAAATGTATCAATGAGATAAATACACATACACAGTATGACGAAAATACTCTAAAAATGTTATATTCTCAATTAACTGTTATTTAAATGATACATATATTTTTCTTATTTTTGCTGTGACTTGATAATTCCAATAGAACAGAACCCAGGAAATAGTTCATCAATTCACCCTCTATTTTATATTATCAGCCTATAGTGAATGCCATAAGGTACACTTTGCCGCATCAATCAATTCAATAACTGATACGTGTGGCTGTCAGTTTCATATGCTAATAAATTGATGTGATTAGCTTTCTTGCTTTGTAGCTTCTGCTTAGTTTTATTCATTATCATCATCATCATCATCATATCAGCTATAAAACGTCCACTCCTGAACATAAGCCTCCTTGAGTAATCTCTAGGAGGACCGGTTATAAGCGGCCTATGTCCAGCGCTATTTTGCGGTTCAAGTCATATCGTCTGTCTATTTTTTCATCCTTTGGGTAGACGCCCTACGCTGCGCTTGCCAATACGTGGTCCCTATTCCAGAACCTTACTGTCAACCTTAATAATCTCATTTTCTGCTTAATTTTTTTTTCTATTAATTTTACTTTTAACTGTTTATTCTTCGAATACATTCCTTGACATTATAAAGATGTTTAAAGATGTTTCCCTGCGTCGCTGAAGTCTGATAGTTCGGAATTAGTTAAAAAAAACTTTTAAGATAAATATAACTATTTTATTTTATTAAGCAGGTGTTCACATAACATACATACAGAATGATAAACAGACAAAAAAATGATCCCATATAATAATGGTTTTGATTTCCGTTCATTCCGGTTTCATTTCAGCTATTGGAACTCTACTGCTAGACATATGCCTCGGCAAGAAAGCGGAATATTGTCCATAATTGCGCTAGCCAAGCATGCTGCTACCCAACCCCGCCCTGCGCATTTAAGCTTCACTGTTAAGGATGGATATACCGCCATCTGTCAGTTCTGGAACCTTAGTTGTCTGTTATGACACCGGTTGTAAAGGGGAAGGTACTGTACTAATCTGCCGGTAAAACACGACGACTGATCACATTCAACCGGTAAAATCTCATCTTAATGACCAATTTATAAAATAAGTCATAATTAGCTCAAAATACTCTGTGAAATTATTTAATAGACACGAATTAGAAATAACACAATGCCCTCTACGAAAAGCAATTAATTTAGTTATCATATTCCGTGCGGTAAACCCAAAACGTCAAAGCGGAAATACAGGGAATGAAATATACAAACAACGGTTAGAGCCATAACCCCTCTCTGTTAATATGCTTAATGGGAGGCACTTATGTTATATTGCGAAAATCACAAAACAACAAATATCATGTACCTTAATGAAGGTAAATTCACACAACATTTGATACATTGATCTGATTCCGAGATAGGTCGCTTAAAGCACTTGTGTTACGGATGTCAGACAATACTCAAACCCAGAACAAACACAAATACTCTTCATATTATAAATATTTGTCCTAGGTGGGGATCGAACCCATGATTGGTACATGTCTAGTTAAGCCGAGCAAGTGTAGCAGACAGATTTATATTTGTATTAACATTAAAAAAATTATAAACAGAGCGTTTCCGAAGAAAATTGTATGTGTATTAAGATTAATATATGCCATTAATTAGATGAAATATGAAAATGGTTATTAAACATGTCAGAGAAATCAACCAGAACGGGAGCTTTACCCAAAGCGAAGGTAAGCCAATCTAACCTAGTATTTTTATAGACCTATTTTCTTGCGAAAAATATCGCTGAGGCACTTTGAGATTTAAATACATTTTAGTTGAATATCCAAAGGGCTGCATCCAAAAGCTATATCTATATCTCAATTTATACAATTTTACTATGCACTTGAATTGAGTCGAGATGGGCGGCAAGATAGTTTTAAATCCGTCAGTGATATTGTGAGATACGATTTCAAAACCTATTAAAATAAGAAGAGAAACAAAAATAATAACTAACAAAAATATAAAAAATAATGTATGAGATGTTGTGGGAATAAAAAAATAACAATCGAATCTTACCGAGTTAAATAACAAACAATTCCAATCTAGTCTTTACACGTCAAGCAAATACTTTAAAATTTTTATGACCATTACGCGTAAAGAAGTGATTGAAATCAATTATATACGCAACTGAACATTTTTATTTTTATATAAACAAAATATTGAATTACATCAATAAAAAAACAATAAACCTACGATGCAATTGACACACAAATCACAACTTTATTTTCCTTGTTATACATATATCTTTGATAATTTTTAAAGGAGCTAAATTATATTTGTCTGATATTTATAATTACAATAAAAATTTATAATTTGTAATAATACATTATCATAATGTCATCGTTTGTTATTTTAATAGGTGTTAATGATATTTGTGCTAAATATATTTGTTTTTAGTTAAATACTTTTACAATTATAATGAAAAGTAATTGTCGAGTTTTGGCCTCTGGGCTACAACGAGCATTCTGTAATATTGGAAATTGGAAATCCACGACATCTCATACATTGACTGACTCCGTGCTAAGTCTTATACAGCACTTGTGATACGGACGGCAAACAACAGAGGAATCACAAATATACTACTTACATAATACATACATAAATATTTGCTCTGGGTGGGAATCGAACCCACGATCCTTGTTGTACAAGATAGGTTCACTACCATTTGCGCCATAGGGCCCGTAATATAAACTTCTCCATCAAATATGTAAACGCTAGAATATGTAACAATTAATATCAACTGAATCCACGTAGTATTAATTACAAAGCGTGCTCTAATTTTTTTATACATGACAAGCTGTCGATTTTACCTCACCACTGAAATGTTATGTAACATGCGGAAATTGACAGGATTTCTATGAATTGCCGGATATGCTTCGGTCAAACGAGAATAAATGGCATCTATTATGCAATCCATCCTTTGACGTGATCCGGAAAACAATGTTTTACAAACATTGCTAGTATATTTAATATTATGTTCTTAATTATCTGTAGGACTAATGTCATTGAACGTTATGATCAATTAATTAACAGTATGTTAATTAATTGATTGATTGAAATAGTAAAGATAACCTGCTTTATTTTTCTTGTGCATACATATCCCAACAATTAATTTGAAAGAGCTACACTGTTTGGGCTCAATATACCACACTTTATCGTTTCCGGTGGCCAATCTGCTATTAAGAAATGATAGCATCTAATTATCAGTGTTATTAAAATCCTTGTATCTTTTTCATTTTGTTATATTTTTTTATTTATGTCGGTACGTACTAACACTAAATCTGCTTCGTTAATCTTTAATTTTAATAGTAATAGTAAAGTCCTATAACATCTTAGACATTTACCTGACGCCGAGATAAGTCGCTTAAAGCACTTGTGTTACGGACATCAAGCAACTGAGGTATCACAAATATAATACTTAAATACATATTTTAATACCCATACATAGGACAAATACAAGCCATCATCATATCAGCCATAAGACGTTTATAAGACGCCCATAGGCCTCCCCAATTATAATAATATATTATTTTACTATAATAAAAATATCAGCGTATATATATATATATATATATATATTTACTATGAAATCCAATCTACGACCTTTAGCGCTTAAGGTAGGATCAATACTTAACGCTCAGATCGATCTTTTCCAGGCAACCTATGGTGGGATATGAGAATACCCCTCCATAGGTTGCCCCGAGAATAAAAGGTAGTAAAATAAATCATGATACCTAATACATACGAGTATTAAGCAACTAATAATTATAGTGAATAAAATTATAGATCTTGGAAATATGCAGCATCTGGCTCAGCAAGGGATATCCATTGATTGGTACCTGTATAATTAGATGAAACTACAATTAGGAATTAGTATTAATCAATAACGAAAAACCCAACAGACGGGAACTAGTTTTACTATATATTACCTTGGTAATTTCAATACTCCGCATCTGGTAGAGCAGTAAACTAATAACAATGTTATCTTCTAACACAACTGGGAATTATGCGCATCTCTCCAGTGCTGTGATTAAATCAGCTCTCGGTTGAGTTTAGTTGAGTTTCTCACCGAAATGCTAATCATATGCAGAATTTAGACGCCCGAGTAATAGATTTAGAATAAAAAGTTTACACTTTGAATGCAATCTTACATTTCAAACTTATCCTGAACGAAAATAAAATCTGTGCCACTTTCACAATTAATTTCATGACAACTATAGCTAGTTTAAATTTTGACGATTCAATATAAAAACATTAAAATAAAATTTTAATCGAGGATATGAGAAAATTTAATTAAATTTTGCCAAACAGCCAAACTTAACTTAATATTTATATATTTTAACTTGAGACCTCGTGTCGAAGCGCGCGATCAAATCTCAGCATTTGTGGTTGAAGTGGCTCGTAGCACTCGTAGCGCAGGCACCACTAATCAGTGCACGCCTCACTTACCCAGAAACATTGTCAATTTTGCACAGTTCACTTTGACAGTTATTTTATTCGTTCTCTTTAAATGAGCATCTAAATTTAATACTTCAAGCTCTCAGTATAAAAAAGGTTATATTCAATAATATTATTTAACTTGTGTAAACTACATTCTGAATTATTTTAAAAGACTTAATAATGCCTTGAATAATGATAGCTGTTGATTTTTTATGTATTCCTTTTCGTATAAAGTGCATCAAACCATATTCTTTTAAATGATATATACTGTATATGATGTTCGAAATTTAATCACAAATTAATCCATAGCTAGTAGACAATATTCGAAATCTGTATTTTTTTGTATCAACCCCTCTAATACAAAGCACGTTTTGCTGCAAACATATTTCTCATAAAAATGGTTACTCATAGAACTCTCTCATAGACTTTTTTTCCTCACCTCTTTTTTAATAGCAGTGTCGCTCCTTTATTTTTGACGATTAAATAACTCTAAATAACACCTCGTTTGAGTCTCTTTAATATCTAAAAATTATCTATATTATCACATTTTGAATCCTACAAAAGATGGTCGAAACATTAAAGTAGTTTTAGTAGAACGCGATGCTATAAAAATATAAATTTCATATTGCAATTCATATTTCAATATCACTTACCAAGGAAAGGGATACATTCAGAATATTATTTGTAAAATATTTCATTTGCTAAATATGATTCCACAAATAAAAAGTTTTTTCATTTTGGATGAACCGAGCTCATAGTGCCAGATGAACAAAGTTGCGTTAACAAAAAACGATGAAAGGTCGTGTTCAATATTTGTTTCAAATATCAGGGTAGAAGAGAGCATAAATATCGTCAGCGCACTCGTCAGAAACCTTGAGTAAATTACACTATCTGCACCCAGTGGAATGAGTTTTATCGTTCTTTCTGTTTGACCCTCATTTCATTTCTTGATGAAAGTGTATTTATTCTCAAACACCACGTAGGCATGTAAGCTTTAAGCTAGTATTACCTCTTTTGATATTTCCTAATTAAATATGGCGATAGCAGTCATCCTTCTCTTCACGGCTCATAATTTTTATATACCGTAGATTGTATACAAAAAATACTAGCATAGGCTTAGAGCAGAACACTGCACTCACCGGAAAGTGCATAATACTCAGATAGCGCACCAACTGCACTAGTGCGGCTGAGCGCCTATTTAAATTCTCTTAAACAACAGCCTCGCCCAGCCGACGTCCATGCCATAGAAGCGCTCTTGAGTGATCGCCATCGGTGTCATTCCGACCTTGTAAATTTACGGGGAGTACGGGTAGAGCGCAGGTTTGACCTCTCTTTCCCCTATCAGAACGACAGTCTAAGTCTTCATCACCGAAGAAAAAAAAATTTTGGTCATCCAGCATTAGGTTCGTCCAAACGTCCAATGTTGAACATACGTCTTTCTTGGGAAGAAAGGAGTCGCAATGCGTAGCTTTGTGACCAAGACGTTGCAGCTCTTCTCTGTTGCTCTGTTTAAACTACACTTTTTTGTTTGGATATACTACAGCCTTATAGCGTTTAACGACACCTGGTACAGATATTAATTTATTCAGCCGTTACACCACGCCTAGTGACAAAAATAATGTCAACTATTTGCTAACACGCGAGTATCGTATAGGTATACTGGTGCATAACTACACTATGTAAATACTATTTTAAATAACCTAGCAGATAATGAAGAAGTACATATTATTAAACATAATGAAAACTACTACCACCACAACTTCTTATAACAGATTAAGAATCATCATCATCATACCAGCCATTAAAAGTCTACGGCTGGACATAGGCCTATCCAAGAAAGGGGGAATTTTGCCCATAATTTCCGCGCTGGGCAAGCGTGTTGGTAATCGCAGAGCGCAGCTTTCGCGACGGGGATGCTGCTGCCCAACCGTGCCCTTTGCATTTGAGCTGCATTGTTTCGGATGGATTTACCGTCATCTGTCGGTTCTGGTACCTTAGTCGCCTATTATGACATCTGGTGCAGGGGAAGATACTATTCTATTCTACCGGTACCTCACAGCTTTATATATTCTGTGATATTTTCATGTTAGTCAATGGCAACCGTATAATAATAACCAAGATAATAATATTGTATATATATATATATATAAATATATGTAAAGAAATGTATTTCTTTAATTGTATATGCGCGCGCACCGTTAGCGTGTCGCGTCAATCGATATGTTCTGTTTATAAAATGTTATTATACCTATATATTCTTTTAGTTTATTTAATTATTATTAAGTTGTATAAATCGAGAAGTGATAATTTTAACTATAGTTGGCGTTTCTTTATTTACAGATAAGATTTTTGGTTAGTTGTGTTGTTCCAGAGAATCAAATTAGAGTTTTATTTTACTTCTGAGATTGAATTATAATTAATTGTCTTATATATATACATAATTTGCGGGCGTTCGTACAATTTTTTGATGTTTCATATTATTCCATGAAAATATAATGATATCTGTGTTTGTTTGGTTTTAGAGCAAATTACTTAATCATGAAAAATTAATACATTAAAATTAAGAGGCTTCCAAAAAGGTCTTTGAATATTAAATTAATAAACAAACTTGTATTCAGGGAAATTTGCACACGGATAACGATTTAACGAACCGTCGTCAGCGGAAACGAACGTACTCGTTCAAGCGTGGTGAAATTAAAATATGGTCACAACTTCCGATGGAAAAACTGGGAAACAACTGTTTGAAGTATATAAAAATTTCATGATACAGAATATGACGATATCACCGGTTACTTTTGCCCATGCTAAAGTTGCCTGAAAGGTATGATGCGATAAGGCTGCCTCTTGTACTTCCAAAATTTTATATTCTTTTATTATTTTCTCATATCTTAGATTTATAATTTGGTGTATTAGATAGAGTAAATATACAAAAAGATTTATAAAAACCTTTTAAGTAAGTACCCCTCATCCTGTTATTGCTGTTTTTTCCTACGTTAAAAAAAACGGGAGCAGGTGGTATTGATCCTATCTTATGCGCCAAGGGTCGTGGGTTCAAACCCCACCCAGGACAAACATTTATATGACAAATATTTGTATTTATTCTGTATCTGGTTTTTAAAAATATATTGAAGTATGTTATTTATAATACCTCTGTTGCTTGCTATCCATAACACCAGCTTGAAGCTACTTATTACGGAGTCAGTTGTGTGTATTAACTATTATTATAAAACACTTTCATATTAGAAGCTCTTGCCTATGGTCCCCACTAGGCAAACCATTTAGTCCAGGTTTGCCTTCATATTAATTTTTTTTAGAGAACCCGTATATCGCCAACTTATGTTGCTCGTAGGGTATTTCGTACCTATATTGAGTGATGGTAATCTGTTAGATAGTAGACTGCCGAAGTGCGGTTTTTCGTTAGGAATTATTGGCTAAGACTCAAACTGCGTGCGCTATATTTTGCATGGTCATTCCATTTGCGGAAGCCATCAATCCCTAAATGGACCCATTGTTAAAACCTTATAAAGGGAACAGCGTTAAATATTTATCTTGACACTATTAATGGAAGGTTTCATTCTGCGACAACCTGGCATTTGGTTTGTAGCACAGATCTCTCAAATAAGTAACGGTCAATTTGGTCACCTGAAAATTTTCTTATTATTACTGATTTATTTGTTTAAAGCTATCTATTCCAAAGTTGTATGTATATTGTAGATTACTATTGATATAAATGTAGTTCGATAGTAAATTAATGTTCAATACAGATTCTCAAGTAGTGTGATTATTTGTAAAAATAATGTTTTAGATAAATGTTTCAATGTCTTATGTCTATGAACTATTTTAAGAATATTTCTTTTAAATGAATTAGATAAAACTTAGTTCAGCTATAAATAAAAAGAATCACTAAATATAAACAGGGTATATAGTGAAAATACTTATAAGACATAAAAATATTAATATAGAATTTTATAATAAATAATCATAGTATGGATTTAAAAATTTAAAAAATAATATCAATATAAAACTTAATAATAATATCATTATAAATCTTAATAATATTAATAGTATTAAGATTTATAATATTATATTAATATAAACTCTTACTAATAATACGATATACGATATTATTAATTTAAGGATAAACATATCATATCGATTCTTCGCACCGTGAAGGCCATTTATTGGCTGCACAATCTGTGCGAATGAATTTTTTGATTTCACAGGAGTGGATTTATTTTAAATAATGATCGGTCAGCGCGCATAATGAAAAGAGCTTTATTATCTTTTTGAGTATGATTTATTGACAGAGTTTATAGTCTATACTTTATTTAACTGAATAAAACCGTATATATTTCTACTATAACAGGGTTACTGTAATTGACTCATAGGTTTAACTTACCCATCTACTTAATGTAAATTACTGGCAACCCCATTCAAATAGTAAAAGAACAACTTTATTGTTCTCTCCCTTTTCTGTTCTTTGGATAAAGTATTTTTCTTTATTCCAATGTCATTAGCATTTCGTCTATTCCAAATTTTATTAGAATTATGACAAGCATTATTATAATTATCACCTAGATCTCTTATTATTGTGTTGTCTTATTTCGTATTTCTTGTTAGTAAATAATTAATAAATAATTTCAGTATACAAAATGCTGTATTATATTTAAGTCTAATAACCAGTAGACAATTGACTTCAACATTTATGGCATGCTTGAAACTGATGATAGTCTTTAAAATCTTGTACCCACGATCCAAACCTTACGGAAAGCTATGTCTTCATCTCGAGGATAGTGATTATACTAACCTAACAAAATGATAAGAATCGATTGTCTTATCTAATAAAAAATATAGCTTTTATTACTTAAAATAATGTAGCTTATTTATGATAAGAAAATTATTGAAATCTGAAATCTAATTTAAAAAAAAATGTTTTTTATATTGCTCTTTATAATATTAATGATGTCATTTACTTGAAATAAAAACAACTTGTCTTATGTGTCAGGCGGGATTTGAACCTACATTTTTTCTATACCGGGGGACTGCATTATCATTGTCCTACCGAGACCCTAAAATACTCATCAATAAATTTGACAAAAATCAAGAAATGTATATATGACGTTTACCCCCATTTATAATGCCCAACCTAAAATATGTAATGCCACGATACGATAAATGGTACGTCGTAAAGTCACATTGATGGTACGTTATAACGAATGTCTCGAAGTCGAACAATTCAATTGTATAAATAGAGTTCTTCAAATATAGTTTGATATGAATGACTGCTGTCATCCTTACGTATTTTCAATTAATTTAATGGATTAATGTCTTAATTTTAGGTTAATACTATTTATACGCTAATAATATGTTTAATACGTGAAATTTTTGAAATATAAACAGTATTAATAACCAATTACGATGCCAAATACCATAATTCCAATTAAAATAACTGCGTGCGAAGCTAATACATTGACATCTGTGATACCAATTAAGCTGTATATAATTAATACATCCATCATACCCTATAATACCAAACTAAAGTAAGTATATAGTAACTTTATACTGGCTGCTTTTTACTGTTAACCTATTAGATACACATTATTTATTTAAATATTGAATTAGGTATATTATAACTTATTGATGAAATAGATTTTGAGAACTGTAGATATACTGATTCTCGACCGATATGATATTTTTATCTTTAAATTAAAAATCCCCCAAATATCTTTATACGTTAATTACTTTGAAATTTCATATTGTATTAAGAGTTTATATTAATATAATATTATTAATCTTATTATAAATGTTAATAATAACATTAAGTTTATAATAATATTATGATATCCATGTTAAGATTATTTATTATAAGATTTTATATTGATATTTTTTTGTCTTATATATTGTTACTGTCGACCTTTCCATATAGCGACAAGTGACGAATGATGTGACGATATAAAGTTTAGCGCATCATTCGATGTCGTATATCCTTATTTTGATAACTGTTTCTTAGACGCACTGATTTTATTGTCTTGATATTGTACTGTGTCTGTATCTAGCTATGCCTCATCGCATTTAAACATTATCAAAATAATTTTAAATATGACACATCAATATGGCAAATTATTATTATCGCCACAGAATCATTCACTGTAGAAAAAATACCTAATAGCAACTGTTCAGAATACATTGATACATATTTAAGTGGACGTTCTGGGGACAATGACGGGAGCGGGGAGTCGCGTAGAGGCACACCATGACAACAAAATTCATATTATTATAGTTGACAACAAAATTATGCATTTTCAAACGTCTACTTATTTATTACTGCTCATAACGCTATGAACCTTTAGAATTACGTTCATCATCATGTCTGTAGACATTGGAAGTTCACTGCTGGACTTAGGCCTCTCTAGGAAAAGTATAATTTTTGCCATGATGGTTTCGGATGGATATGCCGCCATCTGTCAGTTCTGGTTACTTAATCGCCTCTTGCGACACCTGATAAATAGGGAGGTACTATTCTACTCTGCCGGTAAATCGGCTTACATTAACGTCTGCTCAAAAAATACATTACTAAAAATAAAAATAATTCTTTTTAAATTCTAAGTATGGCAACTGGAATGGACAACGTTGAACCCTTTTCGCTTCTGGAATTTAAAAACGTTAATGTGTTCCTGAAATGTAATAACCCTCTGTAGTATCTATACGCGATAAAGGGTACGTGTATACGTACATGTACGTACACATCGGCGAACCCTAAAAAGCTGCCACCCTCTTTTAGATATCATGTACTGTCATAAGCAGAGATCGAAGTGACTCTTTGTGGGGCCAACAACGTGGAAGAGATTCATTCGTGTGATATAAGAGTAAATTTGTTACATACACATAAAATTCAGGAGCTGTTAATAATACGCGAACACGTTATATCGACTATATATCACGTCACTATACATTGTAATAGAGTTTAGTAATTTTCTATTTGCTGAGCGCGTATATCACGCTCTATTGGATTGAATAGTTCAATCTATTATAATGTAAATCACTTTCTAAGTAAATGTCTTTCACGTATTTCACATATATCCATTAATAGTATAATAAAGCATATATTGAGTCCACAAAACCTACGTACATACAGATGATGTATTTTTACATGTTTTATTTTGAGTTTACGAGTTAATGCGAAGTAGCAGCCATTTTTGAGAGAACAGAATCTTTGCTGGGAATCCCGGAGGCACACTGGTCCCCCTTCACCAATAAATAAAGTAAATAATAATAAATAAATTCTCACAACATCTCATATGATTGACTTCGTGGTAAGTGGCTCAAAGGACTTGTGTTACGGACGCCAGACAAAATAGGAATCACAAATATACTACCTAAATATTTAACATATATTTTTCACCCAGATACAGAGCATACACAAATATCATCATATATATATTTGCTCTGGTTGGGAATCGAACCCACGACCCTTGGCGCACTAGATAGGATTACTACCGTCTGCGCCATCAGGCCCGTTTAATAATCTTTTGAACACTACTATCAATTTACAGCTCTATTTAAAAGTTGCCTTGTTTATCAATATAAAAGCACTTCGTGACGACTACAATAAGCTACTCTCAAATACCTGCTACTAACATGATTTGCTAAACGTTCCTCGTATCCAGCCTTTCTGTTGATCAAATCTGTGACATATACCGGTGATACAGGTATCAAACTCCTTGGAGTTTTAATTGAGTGCATATATTCGAAGCAACCAATGTATTAGGGCCGCTTGATGTGTTGCTCAAATGGGCCAACGGTGCTCGCTAATCTTGTTGATGGCAGCTTCCACAACGATCGCTTACGATCGGCTACCAAATCTAGTATATCTGCATTTGGAAATATGGCTACATGAAAATTATTCTACGGCATATAGTAATGTTAATACGAGTAATTTTACTCGATATATGATATATAAAAAGTATAAATTAAGCATTTCAATTCAATTTCCTATTAAATTATATTATATTATTTTCTTATTATTATATATTTCTGCGCTAGTGTGCTTTGAGTTGTTTTTTAAAGAAAGAAAGTCAAAATATGGTATTGATGCTTTTCAATGCATAACTAAAACTACACCTTATAAAATATTGTCTGCACTGGTATCTTCTTCACTCACTCTTATCTGTTTCGACCGTCAAATAGCAGTGTTCCGATTCGTAAGGTTAGAGATTCTGTAAAATTACTGGAGAATATAACATAATTTCAGCAAGTTAAATCTACAAACTCCGATGGTGCTTACTATCACGCGGACCGTATGCTTGTTTTTCGACTTAGTCATACAAAAAAATCTATAATTTGTTGCAGATAATCTAATATTTTCTTATTAACCAATGTACAACTTTAATACATTAAATAACATACCGGATTTTACTGCCTGATTTACGTCCATCTGCTAAAAAACGTCTGTTGACACAAAAATAAAATATGCATATGTTTATAGCTTAATAAAATTAATAAGTTTTGTTATATTCTTATGAATTCTTATGGTGTTTGAATATTCTTATTTTACCTTCGTATTTCATATGATGTTATCACTTAAGAATACAAAAACACAAGTGGGCTAAATACTGAATACATGACGTTATTATTTAGTAAAAACTTTAAATACTAACACGAATATATTAGTAAGTAACAAGATAACCTTTATTCCACCTTGTATAAAGTAAAACTTATCTTGAGGGCTTTTAGGCAATATTTCTAAGAATTATTAGAATACAAACCACGTTCTGTTGAATGTGGTTTATAAGCAGTTGAAAAACGTTTTGATTCGGTCTAGTAGGCACATAGAAAATAATTTTAATTTGCGCGAAGGCTCACGAAATTTGTAACGGTTCTTTTAAAGCTTAGTGCTTGAGAAACCACAGATATACAAAGAGATCTACTAAGTTGAGAGGCTTAATAACCTTTGAACCTTGTCAATACGACTTTCAATAAAGTTTAGAAGTCAAGCGTGTTCATTCTACAAGGCTGAGCAATCGGTGCGAGCGGACGCTTTCTCCAATTCGTTATGGGCAAAATCAAGTTCTGTAGTTAGTGAACTAGCTAATTTGTTGGTAGTTGCGGGATCCAAATAACGAAGAGACAGAGTTCGCTGTGACGTCACGGGAACCGCAGAGGCGGGTTGATAGTTAGTAGATTCCTGTGAGTACAAACGAAAGACTAAACTATATATCACATACAGTACAGAGAACAACTTTGTTTCAGGAGATTCCCATGGGTAACTTGAAGATACGATCGATTTATATAAACCTAGTAAACTGTGCCGACGTTGCCACCCTTAAAAAACTACTGATGTGTTTCTTTTTTCTTAATTACTATTAGGGTGTGTTAAACAATACCTTTTATAGATATGCAATCCAAATTTTATCGGGAGTACAGTTTTTTTTAAGCTGAAGGGTTTCTGGTAAACGATAGACAGCTATATAAAGCAGCTGGAAAACACTATTTATCCTATTTTTAAATAAAAATGATATAACATTACATTGTAATACAAATAATGCAAAGCACGTTTTTAGCATAAAAGAGATTTTTGTATATACGAAATAAACTAGACACGCTTTATTTTGTGTACGTTCAACTTGTAAAGCAAAGAAAACTGTTTTGACTGAACTGAGTATAACCTATTACCATTAGATACCGTTTAGAAGTTACAGCTTTAAATCACGTCACATAGTCGGCAAAATTTTAGTATTTAACTTAATATATATAAATAATATTATTATAGTATAAAAGAACACAAGAACCTCACAGCGAGAAATTGACGTGTCTACTAAAGTCTCCCTAGCATATTAGAGGTGCATTATATCGGGAAAAGTGCGACTTGGGGCCCCGCTCGAAACCCGAGTCTAGTTTTCTTAGTTTCGTTATTTTTTTCCAACACATCTCATACGTTACTCGACTCCGTGATAAGTAGCTTAAAGCACTTGAGTTACGGATAACACACAATAGACGAGTTACAATTAAAATACTGAGATACGTATAAATACTGGGTATTATTTTACACTATTATTTTTATATTTTACAAAGAATAAAATATTTGCTAAAATATATAAATATTTGCATTGTGTGAAGATCGAACCCACTATCTTTGGCGCACACGATAGGATGAATACCTGCTGCATTGTTTTTTTTTTTGTAGTAACCAATCATTATATAGTCTACGTATTATAGTACAATTACATAAGAGGTTATATGATAATAATTTGCGTATATAAGTAATAAATAAAGTGATACAAACAAAATAAATGAAAGTAATACGAAATATTTTGTCGGTGTATAGATTCCAAATGTATTCTCCCAACCAACATAAAATAACCACTCTCTATATCTCTTTATAAAATTAGTCCTTATTCTGCCTCTTCTAATTAGTCCATATCTATGTAGCTTAATTTCTCATCATCTTGTTTCACGAACTAACTACGCCGGTCGCGACGCAAAAGGCTCGTCCGTTTCCCACACAAACACAAATAAGTAAATTCAGAAAGGTTCTTGCCTCTAGTTTTCCATTAAACAGAGGAAAACTAAAATTTATTTCCAATGACAAATTAAATCTTAAATAATATTCTTCACTTGACATCATTTTATATGATCTCAAAATAATGCAATTTAAAATAGTGCTACAGATCATTTTAAGTAACATTTGCATCCAGAACTAAGATTAAAAAAAATAAACTTTTTACGATTAAATGAACGTCAGAAATCAAAGCCACAAGACATCAATTATTATTAGTATCAACCTTTTCATATCACTATGGTGCATATGGTTTACCACACTCAAAAACTCCTTTTTAGAGTCCCAAACTTGTGATAGACCCTTGAAATAACCCTAGCAGGGGGTTCATTCCACGTTTGAAGCGTTTGCATGAGCAAATTCCTCTAAAACCGCACTTTTCGCCTTTAGATTTCAGACACTGCTCCAGATAGGGAGAATATCGTTTTATGGGTGAGACAACCACAATTTAGTAAGCGCCATTGCCGCTGTCAGCTGGTCACGCGAGCCTAACAAATTCATCATGCTGTCTTCGAGGGTCCGGTGTTGACGTCCCGTTGCTTTTAACATCATTCTTAAAGAATCACGACTGCGAAGAAATGGAATATTAAATCTCAAAAGAATAAAGATGAAAATTATGTCAGTCATAATTTTTAGCTTTATTATACTTTTAATTACATTACAGCTTTCTTATATTTTTATACAAAAATAATTGAGCTTAAGTAATAAGTTTCCGTGAGTGTAAGGAGTAATCAATAGACTAGAAGGCATGGATAACAAGTACTTCCATTATGAACTAAATTCAATTAGGTTAGTAAATTATATATTAATCGAAAACATTCTATCAAATTAGCCCGTTTCCTAGTTACTCTATTTTTTCAGACCCGGTTGACAAACTAGCATATAGACCGCGCGATACTAAGTGTATAGTCCGCGTTGCCAACCTTGTGACTTGAAGGTAATATGTCACGATACCCAGTAATTTCACAGAAATACGAACACTGCTATTTAGCGGTAGAAAAAAGTGATAGCGAGGTACCAATTCAGAATACCTTTGTATGAGGTCTACCCCATTTTTATTGCTTTTACTCATTCTTATATAAATACATATTTATAGTTTTTAGTACTTTAGTATATATTTTAACCTATTTTTGAGATTCAAGACTAAATTTTGAGCCCAACTATGTTCTTTTTTAATACACAACAAACTGTTGCAATATACTGCTATAAAATAAATATGTGTGTAAATACTTGGTTACTCAATACAGATGACATACAGGTGTATTTATTAGCTTTGATGTCATTGCGACGGATGTTGGATAAAGTGTGTCAGTGTGATGATGGACATTGACTATTATGAGCGGTTGCGTTTTCCAGAGAAACAGTAGAGGTCTTCATCATAATTGAAATTCCAAGTAAAACAAAATACCTTTAGACCTAAGACTTCAAGCTAGTTATCAACACATCAGTCAAGTTCTTCTTTGCCCTTAACATGTCCACCTTTGAATGTTTTCTCTTTTTTTCCATTGCAGTCACTACTTTTATCCAATAGATAGATAACTCTACCTGTTTTCGAATGTCATCGATCCTTCATCGATTCGAGATCTCCACTTCAAGATTATTTTTGTCCATCGACATAAAGGAAAAGGCAAACTTTGCAGATGTATATTTAAAGTTTGCCTCTTCCTTATTCTTTTCGTTTATTCTTTGGATCAGATATTAATTATCAATTAATTAATTCCTTAGATAATTACTTTTTTCATTAAATACTTACTCAGAGAAAAACATTAACAATATATACAGAATGTGATGAGGATAACCTGTACTACAGCCACAAGTCTATAAAATCCTAAACGATACCGAAACAAATATACTATATATCAACGCTATGTATAGTGGTGGAATCGCTGGTGGGATCGCAGTATTGGACATCATAACAAACTGAGACCTGCAACATAATATAAAACGGACCCGGTGAATAACATTATTTATCGGACAGGCCCGATGGCAAAGATGGTAGTAATACTATCTTGAACGCCAAAGGTCGTGGGTTCAGTTCCTATCTAGGACAAATATATATATATGTTGACATTTGTATTTATTCTGTGTTTGGGTGTTGAATATATGTATTTATTATAATATTTGTAAGTCCTTTATTGAATGATGTCTTGTGCTACAAACGATTTATCATGGAGTCAGGTCAATGTAAGAGATCTTGTGTAAATGTATTTGTTATGTTATTAATGTGCAGATAGTGACAGCGACCTACGAGGCCGCATTTTTCAGGAAGAGAAATTAAGCACGATCACCACAGGCAAGCGCAGCGTAGGATGTCCACCCCCAAAGTGAACAGATGACCTGACTATAACTGCACGACCGCGCTAGATGCAGGTCGCATACAAAAAGTCCGCATTTACTTGGGAGATCTTGGGAAGATCTATATCTAGCAGTGGAATCTTACAGTTGACGATGACAATGAATTATTATATTTAGTGAATTAACAATAAATTACATAATTAAATGTATGTGCTATATAAACATATATTTTTTATTAATAACAATTTTGGGCGCATTATATAAACTAACTCAAATAGGCTTAATATTAGCTAATTTTACTATTCTTTCTGAAGTTTTTTCAAAAAAATATTCTGTAAGTCCTTCAATATAAATAGCCTCCTGAATCTTAAAGATAAACTAAAGGGATTTCGTTTCTGTGAGGGAAATAAGCTGGGTCGGAAAGTATATGAATGGCTCGGCCATTTGTCGAGTCGACTTCTTATGATATATTACAAGAATGACCAGTAAAATACCACGCTCAGCCAAAAGTATTCAAGAATATATTGAGTGCGCTCAATTTACTTAGACTGAAAGACAAGATAAATATGTATTGTGGGCTGAATATACCACTATACCAGATGTCGTAAGAGTCAACGAGGTACCGTGACCGACAGATGTCAGTATATCCACCCGAAACAGCGTAGAGTAAATACAGCAGGGTGGGGATGGGCAGCAACATCCTCGTCACGAAACTGCTCTCTGCGATTGCCACGATTTCCTAGCACGAAAAATATTGGCAAAGCCCTCCTATCTTGGAGAAGCCTATTTCCAACAGTTACTTTTCTACAAATGATATCTTGATAAATATGGGCATTTGAGAACTTGAGCCTAATGTTGATTGGTAAAGCTAAATGAAGAAAAGCTAAAGATGGCAATTGCAGCCAACCAATAAACCAATGAAACACGAAGCAAGGAATAGCATAAGATAATTTCTCTACCCACCCAATTCCAATCGTTCCAAATAGTATCTAATTTTTACGTTTTCCTGTCGCCTGACAGCATGCAGAACTACAATACCGTTTTGATGAGACACGACATTCTTAAAATAAAATACGTGTTTATGGTTAAGTCACTCCGTTCAGTCCCTTTTCCGTACAAGAGTAAGTAATTACAAATACTGTGTTCTTCTTAGCCAAGTAATAAAACAAAAAAGCACAGGCGGCTCTAATAAACAAATGAACTTATCAAAAGTATTACTTAAACTCAAACTTCATAAAATATTTATTATTAGAGAACCTGTGTTAATAAAATATATTTTATAAGTCCACTGCTGGATATGAGCCTCTCCAAAGGAGGTTTTTTGTCCATAATTGCCGCGCTGGGCTAGTGTGTTGGCAATCGCAGAGCGCAGCTATCGCGACGGGGATACTGCTGCCTATCCTCGCTCAATGCATTTGAACTGCACTATTTGGGATGAGAACACCGCCATCTGTCGGTTTTGGTACCTTAGTCACTTAAGTACTATTCTATTCTGCCGGTACCTCAGGGCAGTAGCAAATACATAATTATTTACACATATAGGTACACACGCACTCTGTCACATTTACGAATACAGTCTAAAGTGTTGAAACGTAAAAAATAAAACCTTTAAAATAATGGAGCTAAATAAAGCCTAACTTTGTGCTTTAGTTTTAGAATCAACACAGTTGGATATAAGATTGGAGTTTCCACTAAGAAAAAACGAAGTCTGTGCCTATTCAGATAATGAAAAAGGTATTTCTCTAGAAAATTTTCAAGAGTCTTGTGGAGTCCGTTGTTTTGTATCCAAAACTCGTTTTAATTAACAAACTTTTAAAACAACAAGCAAACGAAAAGAACCTCCCGAAAACAGTCCTGTGTTTTTTGGTCGTAAAGCCGATTTGCGAGAATAATATTTCTGTTGTTTCTGCTTTAACTAAATTTGAAAGTAACGGGATGAAACTGATTGGAATAATTAGATGTTTAAGTTGGAGCGTGTTTATAGGTTTAACCAGAATGATCGATACTTTAGATTTACTTATACATCTTATATTAACTTTAAGAGTTACACCGCTTTGATCGCGTAATATGATAATTATCATATTTTTAGACGAATAACATTTTTGTACAGAGAATAAGTTGACTTAAACGTATTATAATCACGGATTCGTGCTTAGTATTCCGCAAACATGTGACCTCCCGTGATTCTTTTGACATTAAAAGAATATATTGTGTTTTAATGTTTGCGTATAAGAGGAATATAAAAATATCTATATATAAGAAATATCTATAAAAATATGAAATTCAATCTCAACCCAGGATAAATATTTATATTATAGATATTTGTATTTGCTCAGTGGCTTACAACGTTAGTAACGCTTATAATATATGTTAGTAACTTATATGTAGTTCCTGTTCTTTGGTATGCGTAACATAAGTGCGTCAAGCTACTTATTGCTTCGAGTCTGGTCAATGTATTTGTAAATATCGTTATGGGAGACTTATATGGACTTTAAATGCAATCTGAAAATTCTTATTTTCGAAAGCCTGACCTTACTATATATGCTGCTAATTGTGCCAAACACGAATAATAAAATAAGTTAATATTGAGCACATTTTATTATACCAGCCATTTAAGGTCCACTGCTTGATATATGCGTCCCCAAGAAAGAGGGAATTTTTCCAATGCAACCACAAAATATTTTGATCATCACGTCAATGTTTGTTATTTGATTTGATCAACGTTGGACCTATAATTATTATTTTAGTTGATTCATTAAAAATACAACTGATTGGCACAATGAAAACGAGCGCAGCCAGAATTTCATCCCGTCATCTGTCGGTTTCAGTACCTCAATCACCTTATACGACACTTGGTGCTATTCTACTCTGCCAGTACTCAACGGCTTGCCGTTACCTCGCGTAGATCACAGATACTTTAGGCCAAATGAAAAAATGCAAGTTTTTACACTAGTTACTTTACATTGGAAAGTAAGAGTTACTCTTCAGGTTCAAATAATATAAACCAAATAATTGCGTTATCTAGTTAATATTAGGTATTTATTTTGTCCAGTAAGTATTTACGATTTCTTTCGTTTTGTTATTACTTGGATTTTCCGCGCAACGTCTGTCTGGCGGGTATATGGATATATAATAATTACATATCTCATAACAATACATCTCTATAAACTTATGTGTATAGCTATAGATCTACAAACTGAATTTTTACCTGTCCATCTCGACGCATTCTTAACAATAATACAAGTTATTACTTAAATACCTACTTTAACTTTAGTGTTAAAAATAAAACAACATATTGTATTCTATTTCAAACAAGGCACCAATAATAATCATGAATGTTATAATGTTGCTACGCATATACATACTGTTGTATGTAGTTAAATAGACTAATGCCTGATTTAGATTAATTTATAATCTTTATTACAAGGCAGCAGGCTCCTTTACCGGCCATGCAAATAATACATTTAATACATAAACACCAAGCGTACAGAAATACAAATAACAAAAAAAACACAATACATTGCATCAAGGTGATATAAAAATAAAAATGTTTTAGAGAGAAAATGTGATGAAATAACATTTTTAATTTAACATAAATAATGAATAATAATATGATGTAAAGCTTAGTTTGTGTAAGAGTATCCACTGCTGGACATGGTCTCTTATAGAAAGGAAGGTTTTTTGCCCATAGTTACCGCGCTGGGCAAGCGTGTTGGCAATCGCAGAGCGCAGACTTCGCGACGGGGACTCTGCTGCCCATCCCCACCCTACGCATTTGAGCTGCACAGTTCTCTGGGTGGATATACCGCCACCTGTCGATTCTGGTACCTGAGTCGCATCTTACGACACCTGGTGCACTGAGAGGTACTATTCTACTCTGCCGGTACCTCACGGCAAAAAGCTAATATTAATCTTATTCATAAATTGTAACAAGCAGCTTCATCTTAATAAAAAAAATATCAAATAAACGACAACAAACGGCGGATAAAAGAAAAAGATTTATTCTTAAGAATAAACATCAACAGAAAGAAAACAAACCACATAATCTAATGATGCATGATCGATCTGCAATCATTGGCAGGGCCAAAAAAGGATCGCAGCCAAAAATCAGCCCTTCGCAGTTGGGCAGTAAACATGATAATTGTAATTTAACGTGGCTCCTTTTCCTACGTCATAACCCCTCTCCCTCTAACCCCGGTCCGAACGGCTGTTTTTAGCAGGTTCCACCAACCGTGAACCAGTCAGAACGTCAAACGACCCTTTGGAAACCCCAAAATTTAATTAAAACGTTGTTGAAGTTGAAGAGACCACATTTCCTTAAAATCTAGATGACTCCCTGTAAGGAAAAGCTGAGTAGCGAAATTCATTTAGAAGCGTGACGAGATTTCTTTTCTCAAGTAGCGAATGAACATTGGCATTGCCTTAATTATGTATTTAAAAATGCTTGTCAATATATTTATTACGTGTATTATTTTTTGTTTTCGACGAAAACAATGCAGTTCCGTCGACATTTTTGTATATCTAAATGGACTAGCATACAATACTGGCAGTGTCCCGCGGTTTCACTTGCGTTTTTTCGGGTATTTTCTACCCCTATTTTAAACCCTGGCGGGATTATTTCACAACTTTTAATGAAGAACCTTTATTAAAAGTTCCTTACTAACTTAAAACCTTACTGATTTTTTATCAAATAATTTCCAAAACGGTAGTGTTTCATACTAACTTTGCACCCACGTTTTATACCCTTAGGGGGAGAATTTTTAACAAAATCTTTCTTATTGCTCCCCCATGTTATAAAAGGAACCCATAAGTAAAATTTCAAATTTCTAACTCTTATAGTTTACGCCCTGCGTTGATATGTCAGTCAGTCAGTAAGCTTCTTTTATATATACAGAAGATATCAACAAGGCCCCCATGTTTCAAAAAAAAATATTATACAATAATTTTCCATACATTCTAGATTCCATACAAACTTGGTCCTGATAGTTACAAACCAACCAAAAAAAATATTATTATGGTGCAGTCATTCTGTTATTACGCGCATAGTATATAGATTTACACGATCTACATTTATATTTAAGATATCCAACCACATAAACATATGAAAATTTTTCTATTACGTTATATGCGTCATAAAACTCAATGAAGCGATTATCAAAACCATTCTTACCCAATACTTAGTTTTAAACTAGCTCAATTTGAGCAAGAGCATAATCTGAAGCAAGAGGAATGTAATAAGCCATCTCCCGCCATTCAAATTCAATAGACGTGTCGGACAAGGCGATCAGATGTCTCGGAAACTATTCAGAGGGTCTTAAAGAGTTAAAAGGGATAAAGACAAACCACTTCGATTAGTTGGCCCAGATTTCATGTTTTAAGTATGCCTTCATTATATATAACAAAATCGTCGAGACCTTTTATGATGATTGTAAAATACAGGTAGGTACTAATTTAAAATAAAAATTTAAATACAGAACTGTCATTAATTGTGGACGTAATATTTGAAAAACGTATTTAAATACATTTTTTTAATAAAATAAATTTGTGAAACTTTTAGCTTTTCGTAGTATAAAACCTTATTCAACTTCAGCAGAATTGTGTTCATAAATTTTTCCTTAAGAATAGAGAGGTAGAAAGAAAGTTACAGTTACACGTCACCGATAACGAATAAGTTTAGAAAAATACTCAAAGGCACAATACACCTTAACTTGAACGTAGTCAACATGCAAAACTAACTCTAATACCAAGCAAAAGAGATCTTATTCGAAAATCACAGGCTTTGGTACAGGTGTAAAAAGTGGATCTAAAAATAGTTCGTTTCATAGGCGACCCCGCAGAAACAACTTCTCACAATGCGGTCTCAAACGTCAGGGCCCAAAAGTTGTGAGATTGTGTTCAGAATCACAAACGCAAGTGAGATTTCCCGCGGGCAACTTTAATAACAAAGTAATAAATGGTCGGCAAGGTACGCGTGGGCAGCGTGATGAATTTGGAAAGTATTTCGCCCAAATGCCATAAATCAACTTTGATTTAAGGAGTATAATGTATACGGTTTAAGATATTTAAGGAACGTGAAAAGTTTTTATAAAAAAGTTAATAATCCGCTTTAATTTTCTGCTAAATGAATTAGAAATATTAGCGATCTCATAAATTAAAAATAAGTTATCTTTTACGGGGAGAATTAAACGAATATTAAACGCGGATATAATGTAAATTAATGCATCTGCGTACATAAAACTTGTGTTGAAAAAACAAGACGGGTTCCCCGTAAAACATACATTTCGTTCTGAAGAAACAAAATACAAACACATAAATAAAAATAAAAACAACCTAAAACCTGTCGCCCTTTATAAAGGGAATGGTACAGACGTAGCGAAATATGGGTGATCGTAAGGTGACCCAGATTTCGGCTATAAACTCACTTTGTTGCCCACCAAAACCAATGTGAAATTGTTCATAAAATTTTAAAAGCTACACTAAAATCCATATTGTAAATAGTAAAACAGGTAAAGCTAAGCGTTGAGAATGTCAAAGTTCACAGACGAGAATAAATACGCTTCCATATTATTGTATTTGCAAGTGTATTATTTATTATATGATTCGTACATAACGACAGACTTACGGTGCCGATCATTAAGCAAGACGGGATATTTTTACAGCCTAACCTCACAAATTGAATACTGAGTAAAATCGTTTAAATGATAGAGTTAGACTCTCATAAAATGTACTTTTCTAAAATAATACCTAGTTTATAGCCACTGAGAAAATCAATTATACTGAAAGAAATGGTGTTTGTTACCCAACATTCGAAAAAATCTGCCATAAAAGAGTGAAAATTAACAATAACGGATACCATATGAAAGAACCGTCTGTAAAATAGTCCTCATTTAAAATAACACCAAATTTGATTAGAAACATTCAACGTCTATTAAACAGACGGTCGCTCGCTGTTGGTCCCAACTGGACAAGCGACCCGGCTGAGTTTCCGTGACATTTCAATTAAACGTTGGATTTCACTAATGAACTCCCGTTTCCTTGCTAAACTTCGCAAAAACTTCCACAAAGACTTAAGACCCGATTGATTGGAAGTAAATTCGGCTGTTGCCTGGCACCTTACGGGTCCTATAAAGGCAGGACTTGTAATGTTCAATTGTTTTTTTTTTGTTTTATATCAAACTATAGAACATTTTTGCATGGTAAGGATAAAACTAAAGGACGTCCATAGTAAATCTGTTACAGGCAAATGAGAAACCGGAACTGATGAATGAGCATTTAACCTTGACTTAAATAAAATTCAATTCTTTTTCGTAATACATAATTTCAATCGTAGATACAATTTAATATATACAGCACATACACAAAGCATTTATACTATAATATAATTCGAAATAAAAAAGTCAATAAGGACAGAGAGGACAATCTTACAACAAATCAAATGTTTAACCTTTTTCTTATCGATTGTGTATAAACAAACATTATTCATCCTCGATTATATTCTTAATCGAGTCCTAACACAACGTAACCTACTTTTCTCGTAGCAGCTCGTTTCTGACAGGTTCGCAGTTCCAATAAAACTTAACTTATTTTTCTGGTATCAATTTTTAACCTATTTTACAGTATCACTCGTTACAAATAAACCTACTGTTTGATAGGAATGTTAAATAAAAGAAATACACTATAAAATTATCATTTCTGTGAATCATGTTATATCCAAATTAATAGTAATAGGAAAAATATTTGAAATTCAATGCCCAAATATTATAGGAAATATTTAAAACGAAATTAAATTCTGTGAAATATCTGAATAGCAAAATAAATGACCTATATTATTATGTTTTAAAATACACTCATTTGCAAAAAAGGGCGGTTTTGATTTTAATTCTTCTTTAAAAAAAATACGGTTGCAAAATGATTTCAATTATTTGTATATGTTACTGGCCGGTTTTAAAAATGCCGTAGTGTTAAAAACAATACGTTCTACATTTAAATTTTCGTTTTTACAGAAAACCACTTTTTATCCTACATTTTTGGTGCGAAGTTCCAAAAGATAATATCGGGTTTCATAACTTTTAGGCAATTTTTATAAATTTATTTCATATTCTTATTTGTCAAAGCGTCATTTATTGCTGTTTGGCTGTCTTAATAATGTTAGAGAAAGTGGTAAAAGCTACCAAAATTATTGCGCTGCTCAATATACACAGTCATCGTACGGCCTGCGGCCCTAAGTTACTCCGTGAGCACAGAGTTGCCAGGCTTGCCCGAAATTATGAGTCATAGACTCAAGAAAACTGGAATAGGGTATTATTCTCCGATGAAGCCAGGATATCTCTGTTCGGTGAAGATCGACGACGGCAAGTGCTACGAGGACGAGAAGAACTCTTTGCAGAGGCTTGTTTTGAAGAAATCACACCTTATGGTGGGGGCTCTGTTATGTTTTGGCCAGGAATAAATTCAATGGATCGTACCAAGTTAGTCTTCATTGAAAACGGCTCACTGACTGGACATCGATACATAACGGAAGTTCTAATTCCTCATGTACAACCCGCATTGGCCGCTTTAGGCGAAAACTCAATTTTATGGACGACAACGTTCGCACCCACCGGTCTGGCAATATGGAAGCGTATGTGCAAGAGGTTGGCATTCGTCGTTTTGATTGGCCAGTTTGAAGTCCCGACCTTAGTCTTATAGAGCATGTCTGGGATGTTCTAAAACGACGCGTGAGATCAGTACAACCGGCTCCGCAGAGAGCTGAAGAATGTGATTACCTTGGAGTGGGAACATAATCCGCAAAGAAGTATCCGGGATATCCTCGCTAGCATACCCAGACGAATCCAAGTTGTGATTTCAGCTAGAGGGGGTCATACTCACACGTATTACTTTATTAAAGAAAAAACAAACAAAATTCTTTGTTAACGTTTACTTCACAAGCATATGCACTACTAGCGAGCATACACTACTAGTGAACTTTAGCATTAGAACCCATAAATTTTAGCAAAATGTTATGCCAATACTGACAAATCGATTATTTGCTTATTAATTTACAAAATTGTGAAAGTTAGACTACCTAAAATTATCAAACAAACCAATTAGTAACGGTTCATTGCTTAGGTGCCCGTTTTTTCTGCAAATGAGTGTGTAAACTACAACAAACAATGTGAGCCAAAAAATTAAACGTACAATCACTTTTATAAATAAGCTTGTTACTAGACTCACCTGGCAAAATTGTTAATACCTTTTTAAAATGTTTTTAAAGCACACAGGCAAAGTTTCATAAGCAAAAACTACGGTGAATCTACACAAGTTTATATTAAAAATCTTCACCAACAGCCTCTTAATATTGATAGGTGCATCTCGTTAATATTAGCTCTTAGCTAGTATCGCTAGAGTTGCCGTGATTAACTTTGGCCGCATATTGTCCGAGTATATGGAAAGTTTAGATCAACTAGTAGCAATATATATAGAGAGTGTATATGTAGAGGTTGTAAACTATATTCAATTTTCGAAAGACTAGTCGTTTCTTATTTGTTGAAGGAACTGTTATATATAAACTAAGTTATGTGATCAAACTTTTTAGTTCGTTATGATAAGAAGAGCGAAAATACATATTTTATTTGTCATAAAATCTTTAATAAAATGTATAAAAGCAGTGACATATACAATTTATTGAAAATATTATTATGTTTCATTATTGGCAGGGGCAAAATATTTTTACTTTGATTGCATTAAGTATAAGTGAAAATATTTTCACATATCTCATCCCTGACGATCTCTTATTAGTACAGGAAAAAGTCTTTGTTGCTATCTGACAGCTAAACTGTGCAAAGTCGTGTCGATTCCATAGAGAAAATTAAAAAGTCAGATGTATTCCACGAGAACATCCTATGAAGATAAAAAATAATAGAGTAGAGATATGTTACTCCAAACTATCAACAATCCTTTTGGCAAATTAATTTCGGATCTGTTAGTCGTTCCGGCATAAAAGAATAACAAACATATCTATAGGTTCACGCTTTCCTACTCACAAACTTTCGCGTTGATAATATTAATGGGGATTTCATCCGATACACGTCAAAGGTAATAAATAACAAATAAATTCCTACAACATCTCATAACATTGTGTTACGTACGTCAGAGAACAGAAGAATTACATATACTACTTAAATACATATATTTACCACCCAGACACAAACAGAAATATCATCACATAAATATAAGTACTGGGGATCGAACCCTTCGCACGCAAGATTAAGCGCCAAGAGTCGTGGGTTCGATCCTCACTCAAGACAAATATTTATATGATAAATATTTATGTTTGTCCCATGTCTGTCTTTGTAAGTGTTTAAGTATTAAATCTATGATACCACTGTAATTTTCATATCTGTAGCACCTATCTCGGAGTCAGGAATTGATTCGAATTAATTTCAGTACCTGTTACTAAAATATTACGAGCTTCGTTAACTATTTATATATTATTATTAATTATAAATGAACTATTTATACATACAAATTAATTAATAAAATAGAGAAACCGGTCATAATTTTATGCCGCCTAACATTTAAGTTTTTAGAAGCCCTCGTAGAGGAACACTGCTTATATTCAGTTGACTACGACTGTAGAAGAAAGCCACTTCTAAAGAAATGGTGTCAAGCAAACCAAAGCAGTACGTAACTCAGCACGCCAAGCACACGTTTCGAATGATATATATGACCGCAAGCCGAGGAGCTCATTGGTTGTGACAAAAATATTGGAACTTGTATTTTCTCATATTTTAAGATAGTTGCAGTAGTGTGCCCAAGTCATTGCGGTCTGTATAAGTAATAAATTCTACAATTCAATTGAGTTTGCTACCAAATAGCTTTATGTATGACTTAATTCTAGCTTATTAAAAACCACACATAGCCTATAAAATATAAGTTTATAAAAAACTTTGTTTAATTTATCTATAGAATAATAATAATATATGCATCTTATATAAAGAATCAAAGTTAAGCGTTTGTTTTTTTTATTAAACCTGGTCGACAAACAAGCATGCAGTCCGCGTGATAGTAAACATCACTGCAGGCTATAGACGCTCGTAATATCACAAGCTTACCACTAGCGCATTGCCAACCTGGTGGCTTTAAGATGCTATAACACATTACCTAGTAATTTCACTGCATCTATCACCTTTGAAAAACCTAGAATACAGGAATGCAAACACTGCTCTTTGGTGGTAGCAATAGGCTACTAGGTAGCTGAAGAACCAATACAGACTACCTTTGTTTGAGGTCATGTAGTTTGTGTCTAGATGCGATTTAACTTAAAAACTTCTAAAACAATATCAAAAATTCATTTATTACAAAAAGCTTTATTGTCATGTAATTTAAGTTATATTTTATTCCCATACTCTCGCGGGAACGGAAACTACGCGGAGCGCAGCTATTCCTACATATTTAAATATTTGCACAAAACTCGCAAACACTTGATGTTTTATGATGAAAATTGGGGTTATTTAAAGAACTTGGACTCGTAACGGCTAAGGTTTTTGACGGGCCTGATGGCGCAGATAGTAGTGACCTTTTCATCTTTCATCATCTTTCATCACCTTTCTTGTGCGCCAGCGGTCGTGGGTTCGATTCCTACCCAAAGTAAATATTTATGTGTTGATATTTGTGTTTGTTTAAATTCAAATTAATTTATTTCTTGTCACATTACATTAACATGGTGGACAAAATACAATATAAAATACAGTTTCTGTATTTGGGTGTTAAATATATGTATTTAAGTAGTATATTTGTGATTCCTCTGTTGTCTGGCGTCTGCTTCAAGCGACTTACCACGGAGTCAGGTGTTAGGCGTAATTAAATTTAAATAAGGAATTCACCATTTATTTATTATATCGTAGACTAGCAGGGCCTCGTTATTAACCACGTACTTCTTGTTACTATCAGTATATAGAGATAAAACATATCTTGCATTAATCAATGATAATGTAACTTACCATTAATGAAATACTATTTGAAACCATTCAACTAGCCTTTGAGTTTATTTATTACAAATGCAGTATAATATAAATCGTACATCGTTACATTCCATCGTTGGTGTTTAATATTTGATTTTATGAAATCATGTTACTTGGTGAAGATGTAGCTTTCTAGTAGATATAGAATTATTTAAAATAATCCGGTAGATTTTGAGTAGAATCATACCAAACCTCATTACAATATTAGTATAGAAAAACATTCAATTATAGATATCCACCAGATTAAGTAAAACAAACAAATAAGTCTATCTAAAAAAAATATTACCATTCTGGGAAAAACAAAAATTCCGAATGGGTAAGTAATTCCTAAGGTAATTATAGTAGTCCGGTTAATTTTAAAACCATGAAGCTTTGCAAAGAAACGTCGGCAGAAAATCTAGCTGTTTTAAATAATTAATACGTTATTTCCACTTCGATTTTCTTCCTTGCTTCCCAAGCAGGCACGGTCCAAAACCATTTATTTATACGGCAATTATCATAAATCGCGAATGCTTAAACCTGACCAAATGCAAAAGTGGAAGAAAACTTGTATTTTACTACTTAACCTAATTTGTAAAACAAAGTGAGCTGTTCGCCTCACCCAAGCTATAAATCGTATGGCCACATTGACATAAATTGAGCAGTTAGTAGTCCGCTACATGTATGGTACGGTACGCACATATCCAGTGTTCACGCGATGCAGTATTCCCTATGCAAGGACATAAAATATTACTATCGCATGTGCTAAAATGGATAGTAATGCTGAATAGTTTTCAATACATGGCCCCAGATATTGCATGTGCGAGCATTGGATAACCTACTTTCAATAATGCTTTTTACCAATCGCTGATCCAGAAATGCTTGGATTTATTTCTTAGAAGCTTAAACGAAAGCGGAGTAAAAGTTTATTTAAAAGTGTTTATTTTAATGAATTGTTGTTCTTCCATGTGGATTCTCAATTTTAAGAATTATTAAGAAAATCTAGTGACTGAGGTAGTAGCGTCTCCTTTTATTTATTGAACTTTATTGCACAAAATATTACAAAATGTACAAATGGCGGACTTAATGCCAGTGGGCATTATTTCTCAGTCAACCATTATACGAAACAGAAAAATATACATATAGTAGTGCAGACAATATATACACAAAAAAGACAAACGTTATATACACATTTGTATATAATTGAACTTATAACTTTATAATTTATTAACTTATAAGCTTAAAACTCAAAAGATGGCAGTCGTAGCAATGGCCACTTAAAATTAAAAGAATACGCACTCACTTTTTTACTCGACTCCATGCTAGCAAATTCAAACACTTATTTTTTTTCATGTCTTTTGCTTAAAACCCAGACGTCACCGCTTAAAGGATACATAGGCCCAGTAATTGGCAATAATGGCAATTACGCGATGTTCAGGCGAGGACTACGAAAGGGCGTCAGCTCTTGCATTATTGATGACGAATGGCTGTCTAACTGTGCTATTATACTTATAGCTCCGTATGGCAACACTTGAGACACTTTTATTTATTTTTCTTGTCTCATAAATACAAACATTCATAAAAAAACTTGTAAATAAGTACATTTTAAGTATATTTTATTGTTTACCATAGAATAAGTGTGGATTCTTTTACTTTGCGTATGGTCCCGTGCTAATTTCTAATACTCCAAATAGATTTCGTAGTGGTTTCTATAGGAAGATTTAACTTTGGCATTGCAAACTTTTTGATTTCGGTGTCTTTAATTTAGATGACCGTAGACAACCATCGGGCGTCAGCAATGAGACGTTTTGAAAAAGAGTATATCGCAAAAGATGACTAAAGTATGGGAACCAACCAAACCAATTAATGATGCTATTTTAATCTGAATTAGCTGATCTCAAATATGATAGAACAAGGATGTCAGCGTCTGCATACCGAATCTAAGCTCTTTGACTGACATTATTCCTGGCCAACGCCACAATCATGACCAATAATCACCATATTTGGAGAGACCAGCAAGGGATGTACTGAGGAATACTACTGCGTTTATTTAACCCCTTATCCTAAAAACGCAAAGCCGAATATTCAATATGAATATTACCAAAACACAACTGGTAGTAGGTTCACGTAAAGGGGCGTAATTACATTTTATTGGGTTTGTAGTGTCAACGCGTGTTATGTACTCTGGGGCAGAATGAATACAGATAACATTTGGGCGGGCCGTAAAAACGATCTTATTGAAATGCTTTATGGACTGGCTGAAACTCGTCTTACTGGCTATATAAAGCCACATATATTGACAGGTGAAGGTGAGGAAAGGTGGATGAAAATAAAATACTGCTATTTAAATACAATCTACGTACGAAATTGAATGATTCCTGAAACTTACAAAAATAAAGTTTTTGGATAGCTAAAATTAACTTCTCTGTAGTTATAATTTCACAATAAAAACATGTTAAAATTCTAATTAAAAATCTTTAAAAATTCATCAAACTGAATAAAAAATAGTGGTATTCTAAAAAAACGGTGGGTTGGTCTACGTTGTGTCAATTTTTTCGTAGCGACTCGCGATTTTTAAACAATATTTCATTTTCCACTTATTTAGCTCGTTTTATTATTAAATAATATTAACTAGAAGACTACTTTAGCTGGTAATTAGGACGAAGGAATTTCTTTTATCCTCAGGAGATAACCTTATCGAAATATTGTAAAGGCAACGATTTTTGATTTGTGTACAGTTTTAATTAAATCTGCCCGTCTATAGCGTGTCAAAGTCAACTTCGAATGAGTCGGTTACTAAAATGGTAAAATAGTCGGTTACTAACATGGATAAATAAAATTCACTAATTATCTCGTACAAGTAGCTAAAAATACTTCTGTTCAGGATATTATATGACAGAGGAGTTACAAACATAATTCTTATATAACAGATACTATCAAATAACAGAGAATTATAAACATGATCTATATAACTCCCAGACATAGAAACAAATACAAATGTTTATAATAAATGGTTGTCGTAGGTTCTCACCTTCGACTCTTTCGTTCCACGTCATACTCTCAACCCTTGGGACGTAAGACCTTCAAAATTCAATTCAATTAATTGGATTATCAGCATGAATATAAAATTCTGATATTTAAATTGTATATAGTATAGTAGTATTGAATATAGTAAAAAATATAAATATTCATTCCATTTAGGCTTTATTTATAAATTAAGTTTTCAATATTATAGTGATATTAGCAAAGACTAAATACTTATTATTAACTATAATAGCGGTACTATAGCTTAACAAACACGTGTAAAATCCCGCAGGAGTCTCAGTTATTTAAAGCGAGTCCTCTATCGGATTGTGGTTCAGATATAACATAAGAGGTCAGCACTAATTGATAGCACCTATTTAGGAAAATACAAAATATTATTCTTAAGAGGAAAGTAATCCATAGTAGGAGAATGTTTACTCTCGATTTATGGGTAAACAATAGAATGAATGTTATCGTGGATCATTTTATCTTAGACAAACTACCGCAATTTAATGTAACATTGATAACTTTAACATTTGGGATTTCATCCGTATTCAAATATTAACGTAGACAAATAATAATAATAATAACTTTATTCAACAACAAAAGGTAACTTAAACTAAAATACATTTTGATACTTAGGTATCTAAACTAGGTCTAGCCTGTTCTTATAGGCACCTAAAATCTTGTTGAATCTTTAATAAAAATGTAACAACTGTATGAGACTTTTTAAATAATTTTGAGTAAGAAAAAAAGTTTAGAGATTTTTACAATTCAAATAATTAAAATATGTATTCCACTTAACAATACAGAATTCGGAAGACCATTTATCGATGAAAGAGCTGTGACCTCGAACCGTGACCTCACCGGCATAACATGATCTAGGTGTAAGATCCGTTTTTCTCCTTTCACTTCCATAAGTTTTAATTTTTAATGCAGTCAATATTAGTCAATTTTCTATATTTTTTTGTTTATTACATATTTGCTGTGGCTACTTACCAGTACCAAATAATCTGATACGAGTATATACGTCAAGTAATACATATCTATGCTTACCATTCGATTTCTGCCTGCTTTAGTGCATTGTTTACCCTGGGAAGCACTTAACAGGGTTTTCCAATTAAATAAATAGAGCAGAGTGCTTGGCTTAGAAATACGACACTGTGTGAGTACAAGTGTAATACATAGAATACTTATGTTATGCTCATATTAAATTTAAAGGGTTATAGGTGCGGTTTATTATATTTTTGCGATGAATCGTTATCATAGCGGCTGATAATGCCCACTGCTGGACATAAGTGTCCGCATTTAGTTTTCCCATAATTGTCCCGCTGGGCAGGCTTCGTGGCAATCTCAGCCACCTGCATAGATTCGCGATAGGAATGCTGCTGCCTATACCGGTTCTATTGTATTTGAGCTACACTGTTTTGGGTGGATATACTGCTATCTGTCGGTTCCGGTAACTCGGTTGCCTCGGGTACAACTGGTACAGGGGGAGGTACTAATTTACTCTACCGAAACCCCGTGCCGTAAGACATCAACTGCTGGACATATATATTTCCAAAATGAACGGCTATATAATATTATAGTCACTATACATTTCAAAATGTTTCTTGGACGTTATAATACATTTATTTTGTAAGTATAGCTAAATTAAATACCACCTATGTCATTAACACTTAAATTTAATAGAGAATAAATATAGTTAGCTTTAATTTCTTACAGGATTAAGCAGGGAGCGAAATTTTCACAAGAAGTACTTGAAACTTATATCCTTATTTTATATTTTCCAAACTTTCGAACTTAAAATCACAGCTCCCCTAAAATGATACTGAACCAACGCTCGTGATTATGTAAATCTCTTCTGAATTTCAAATAACTGGATTCTAAAATTCACTCTTTGCCACATGCAATTTAATAAAATGTAGGGATTGGTTGTTAGATTAAAAAGTAATCGCGTACACTTGCAAATTTAAACTTCATCACATCAACCATTGGAAGTCCACAGCAGACTCTCCTGGGGACTTCCAGCTCCAAAAAAGGGGAAATTTTGCCCATAATTGCAGCGCTAGGCAAGCCGGTACCTCAATTTAAACTTGGGTAAAAAATATGAAAAAAGAAATGTCTTATTAAAACAGTTATGTTCCGTTAGAGAATAAGTGTAGGAGTTACTAAGAGACCCCGCTAATTTATTATTTCATGTGACCTTTGTATTGCCATTTGATTCAATGTGGTTTGACAATATTGCCTCTATTACAACAATTAACAAGAACAAACCAACACACTAATATGTGTATGATTCTGGTTAATTTTTATAGAGCATAATGTCAACACTTTGATTTTATAAATTTGTTGAGGTTACAATGTAGGTCTTTAATATATAATAATAATCTCGTTATAATATCAATTATTTTAAGTTCAACATTTGATCAAATTCACCCTTCAAATAAATTTATATCGACAATCGATTTCGATTAGAACAGTAGCGGTGTGGTTTCATCCGAAAGTTATGTAAACGCCCCTTAGATTTATTCGATCCCGCGAAATAATTTTAATCTTAACACTTGAATAGAAGCCTTTCATAGGGCTGACATAATTAAATTTCGGAAGGGACCCTCTTTGAAGAGCCAAGTGGATTTTCTGGAACTACGTTATTACGTGACCTATTATTGAAAACGTGTCTCAATCGTGTTAGCCCGCCTGCAGTGAAGGATTAGTTGAATGGGTACACGAAACATCGCAATATCACGATACAGACCGTGACAACTGACGATACGCAGTCCTCATCTTTCAAGGTGACATTGGAATATCGTTTTGTTGGTATCCAACCGGTGTTGGGTCGAACACGACTGAATACAAAACACGCCCTGACACACTAAGGCAGCGATAGCATAATAATCTCGGTGCGTATGCCAATAGAGATTTAAATGCGATGTGGTTAGAAGCAAGAGATGCTGTATCGTCTCTATCATCGTCGCTTCAGCCAATTGACGTCTACTGCTGGACATAGGGCAGGACACTTGCCGTGATGGACCGCCACAGAAGAATAGAAAACCTTCCTCCCTACCAGGTATCGTAAAAGACGATAAGGTACCAGAACCGACAGATGACGATTTATTCTTCCGCGACAGTGTAGCTCAAACGCATAGGATGGGGATGGGCAGCAGCATTCCTGTTGCGAATGCTGCGCTTTGCTGTTGCCAACTCGCTAGCCCAGCGCGGAAATTATGGGCGAAATTCCCCCTTTCTTGAGGAGGCCAAAGTCTAGCAGTGGACTTCAATTGGCTGTAATGATGATGGGCATAGGCCTCCTAAACAAATGGGGAATTTTTCCCTTAAATGCCGCCTAAAAATTTAAATGCCGATAGCAGCTGCCTTTTCCCGACTTGTGAATTGGAGTTATGCTGTAAGAAAGGTACTATTTAACTGTGCTGGACGCAACGCAATATAAGGACTTTTTGTGAGCGGAAATACTTTTTGGTCGAAACTAGAATTATATAAAAAACAAATTTAAGTTTTTTTTATAACAAGCGAATGACTATTTTATTAATACCTTTCTTAATAATTGCCAAAAGTGGTAGCAGAATTTACTGCAGTACCTACATATTTATTTAGACCAACCAGCATCTGTTCACAAAATTATGTATATAAAGGCATCTATACAAAATCAATGCACGCTAATTGCAACAGGAACTTAAAGGTTAGCTTTACATGCAAAGAGAGCGTACAACTTAATACAATAACAAATATATAATATATATATAATAATGAGTACCTATAACTCTATTATTTTTCTATTAACACAAAACAAAGATGATTTAAAAAAAAATATTCCTTTGAATTATTTGTTTAAAATTTATTGTTTAATTTTAATTTTATTTGCGAAACTTATTCATATTCTATCATTTATTTGTATTCAAATATGTGAATAAATTAAAACCTTAAAACAATCCTGAAATGTATTAGAACCAAACGATGATCTAGCTAATAATGATGTGATTTAAGATGTAAAATGATGAATCTACAATCTGATCTATTAATTCGAAAATAACCAGTTTCAATTTTTATGGGTATAAATTTCTAGGACAACGTTACATTTAATCGCAATATGGACACTCTACATCGCTATACCTGTTCCCCCATGTCGCCAAGAGTGCGTACGACGAGTGAAACCCGCTTACGTAACATAAAAGAGGACATGAAATTTATTACACCTTATCATAAATACCAAAAATAGGCCGGAGGCGGTGATGGATGGCCTTATCGCATCTCAGGTATCGGTAGGATAACCTTTAGCATTAGATATATCGCGGCACACATGATGTAGATTGTAGAGTTTGTTTTACCTAACAGACTGGGTCCTTACATTTTTCAACGGCAACGTGACTCGAATAGGAGATCCAACTTAATGCGGGCTTTTCTTACCACAGAAAGCCTAAATCCGTATCTTGCTTGAGCCTTTTGTTTACGCAAAATAAGTCGTGACCTTTGTCTAGCGAATTTATTCGCCTCAGATATAAAATATTAAGGTATGATTGAGGATAGGGTTAGTGATAGTCTAAAAAGATTCTAGTTATTCGAATATGATCTTTAAATTGTCAAAAATTAAAGTATATGTTCAAACGCACAACTATTATTAAAAGTTTAAGATGCCTTAGCCTGATTTTTGTCAAACTGCCTACTTATTACATAATATATATTTTAAATAAATCAAGATACAAATTCAGTGAAGGGTGCATCTGTACTAAAAGTCGGAAATATATTAACAAGCACACTTTTTAACTAGATGATATCCGAATAGATCCATAGAAAGAAGCGATGGAACATGAAAAAGTGTCATTCATGAAAGAGGATTAGGACTGATCTGATAAGTACTAGTATATCCGAGTGAAAAAAAGACATTGTTTTCAATAAAAAACTGAACAGTCCATCACGCAAAGGATCTCTAGATACGTCAACCGCATAAACATAAATATATACCTTAAAATACTTGATCAATTTATGTCATAGGCGAAACGCGTAAGCTAACAATGACACGTGTGACCATTTTTATTTTGGCACTGAAACAGGATCTCCCTCCATAAGCCTTACTAGTTAACCTAGAACAGCAAAAGCAATGGAAGGCAATACTTGAAGTCTCTTCACATGGTCGAATCAAGATGTCAGTTTATGTTCATCAGGCAGGGCATATTGCATCCAGAACTGACAATCTATTGCGTCATAGCATTTTGATTGGATTTAGTTGGACTGTCAAATGCAACGAAGAATGTCCATTCACACGTTGGACAGAAGATGTGGTAAAGGCTTAAGGAAGTGTGCTACAGGGAAGTCACACAAACAACAAATCAACCATGTCTTAATCGACATTATTCTTTAAAAGCGAGCTATTAAGTTTAATCGTGACGGGTTTCTTGTGTACAACCGATCTCGGTGAAAATCTCTTAATGAAGCCAACAGTGGATTAAGCCTTTATAGTTAGATATTCATTATTATTACATGTACGATAGTTGTTATTACATTACCTACTATTGTTATTAATTTTAAATATACACAGCAGTAATTAGTCGGGAATTCATTACTGAATCTAAAGTATATAACGTAAACAGTTTCAAATTAGTAACTGGTTAAAAATCTGAAATAATCACAGTTTGAGTGTTACATTGGAAAAAAGTTGATATAGGTTTTAGGAAGAGTTTAATCAAGTATTAAATATGGTTTTACATATTTCCGGTTACTTAAAAATATATTATATAAATTAACCAAATTATTTTAAACAACCTTGTTTAAAAGTAATAATACATTTAAATATGGTGTCGTAAAGTATTCGAAATCAGCTTAAGAACTAAAAAATAAACTTTAAAATGACGATTTCTCGATCGTAACAAACGTCGATTAATTAAAAACATAACGATACATCACTGTCCGTCTACCTGATACTACACTCATTTGCAAAAAAGGGCGGTTTTGATTTTAATTCTTCTTTAAAAAAATACGGTACTAAAATGATTTCAATTATTTGTATATGTTACTAGCCGGTTATAAAAATGCCGTGGTGTTTAAAACAGTACGTTCTGAATTCAAATTCTCATTTGATTTTTTTACAGAAACAGTTTTCGAACGAAACAGTTTCAGTTCAGTTTTTACAGAAATCTACTTCTCTCTCTATCCTACATTTTTGGTGCGAAGTTCCAAAAGATAATATCGGTTTTCTTAACTTTTTGTTTTTTTTTATAAATTTATTTCATATTCTTAAGTGTCAAAGCTCCATTTATTGATTTTTAGCTGCCTCAATAATGTTAGAGAAAGTGCTAAAAGCTACCATAATTATGGCGCTGCTCGAAGAGGGTTGCAGCCAATGCTTCGTGGCTCAGAGGCTAAGTGTGAGTCACTCGACGGTTCAAAGGACCTGGCATCGGTATTAAGACACCGGTTCCGTCGAGAGAAGGCCTGGTTCTGGAAGAAAACCATGTACCCAACCACGGAATGATCGTTTTCTTGTGAGTCGCGCATTGAGAAGTCGCAAGTCTTCGTATATGGACCTTAAGAAAAACCTCAAAGAAGTAAGAAATGTGCATATTAGTCTATGGACGGTCAGGAGGAGGCTTCTCGCGACTAATATATGCAGTCATCGCCCGATACTAAACATTCACCTGCTTTTACTTTATTAAAGAAAAATCAAACAAAAATCTTTGTTAACTTTTACTTCGCGAGCATATGTACTACTAGCGAGCATACACTACTAATGAACTTTAGCATTAAAACCCATAAATTTTATCAAAATTTTATGATAATACTGACGAAAACGATTATTTGCTTATTAATTTACAAAATTGTGTAAGTAAATCTACCTATAATTATCAAACAAACCAATAGTAACATTTGAAATGCTTCCTTGCTTAGGTGCCCGTTATTTTTGCAAGTAAGTGTATTACTATCTAATTAATACATCTAATCTATCGAATAAAATAATATGATGATGAGAACATATATTTGTCGACATACGTTATATGCGGTAGGGTCGCGGCAGAGAAAAAAATTCTTCCCTCTATAACAGGTGTCGACAGAAGTGAATGAAGTACTTTTTCCTGACACGATGTCGACATATTCTGTCAGTTCTGGAACTGAAAGAATCATTCGATATAGCGTAGCTAAAATATAACAGAGTGGACAGCAGCAATACCTGCAATTCGCGATAATTATAAACTGTAATGTATAATATCTCCCAGTTTTTGAATTTAACTTAACTCCCTACAGCAAATATTAAATTTATGTAGCTAAACAGATTAACCGATGGAAATGTACTTTTACAAGACTAGTTGGCTTGACCAGTAATCTATCTTTGTCACTTAAAAATTTCCGTAGAACGCTACATGAAGTTAGGTCCATACAAACAAAGTCACGGGAACAGAAAGGCAGTGAAATTATTGGATAAAGAAAAATAATATATTTAAGTCACAAATTGGCAATGCGCTAGTAATATTCTTGTACTATGGGTAACCCTTATATTATGCGGACTGAATGCTTGTAAATTGACGTGGTCGATAAAAAAAACTATAGTTACATTTAAATTATTAATGACAGACAGTAACCAGAACGGTTTGTTTTATTACCATATATAATGATATAATGTTTCTCCTATCCTAGACGGATACAAGAATACGAAACAACCTGTTTACGAACTCTTAAAGTTAGACACTAACAGTGCCTGTATTCGTGCGCGTTACGCATATAATCGCGACCTTTTCCCTAGCCATTATTTTCTTAAAGTGCTTTATCCATCCATTCCCTTCCATTGTACGCTCAGCCTGAACATTTATTCATGGAACTTAAGTATTTATTCATAAGGAATGGAGGCCCACTAATGCTCCTCTAAACAGCTCTTAGTGGCAAACGAAAAGGATTAGACAAATGGTATTCAAATTGTATTCGTAATATATTTAGCAATTAACACGTGCCCATTCTGATTTAGAGTAAGTCGTACTACAACGCAATTAGGAATTTGTTTTGATGCTATGTGTACCCTAAAACGTGCCGAGAGGTACTGGCAGAGTAGAATAGTAAAAACCACTGCACCAGGTGTCGAAAGAGGCTGAGGTGACTAAGGTACCAGAACCGACAGATGGCGATATAGCCATACGAAACAGGTTTAAGATAATTCTGATCCTTATAGAGAATAATGAAATCAACGAACAAAAATTGCGGTCGAAATTCTAGTTATGAACATAAACAAAAGTTAAACACATTTTATTAGTAAGCGCATCGCTTGGGAATAGCTTTAACTAATTTTACATGGTTTTGTATTTTCTAACTACTTCATTTCAATTATTTTTAACTATTTGATTTTTATGAAAAAGAAGAAGAGTTTAAAATTAAAATTAATAAAATTGTTTTTTTTTATAGTTTTACAACCTTTAATTTGGGCTTGTTGGCTTTGATACAATGTATAAATTGACTTATATTACGCAATTAAGAATATATTGCTATCATCATATCAGCGATTAAAATTTCACTGTTGGACATTGGCCTCCCTAAGAAAGGGGGAATTTTACCCATAATTGCCGCGCTGGACTACCGTGTCGGCAATTGCAGAGCGTAGCTTTCGCAACGGGTAAGCGGCTGCCCCCCCCCCCACCATGTACATTTGTACTACACTTTTTCGGATGAACATACCGCCATCCGTCGGATCTGGTAAAAGTATTATGTTATTACCGATAATTATTTATACATATATATAGCGCCGTTAATTAAGACATAGAAAAAGCAATTTTCATCATATACATTTTTATATGAAGGTAAAAACCTGAGGTTCCTTAATTATATGTTTCTTATTGTAACCAATGTGTCTCGCTATCATATTTTGTATGTTATTCAGCTTGAATAATTAATGTCTAATGAGCAGGCATGGATCGATGGTGAACACGGCAAAACCAGGCTTCCGACTAAAGTGTGAGTATAACTTTGCTGGCACTCAAAATTATATTTCCGTTAACAACGAAGCTATTTGTTGTGTGCAAGAATTAACATTTTAAAGCATCAAAAATACTTAAAGCTAACTTATTTTATATATAGCGGCGTAACCTGCCTCATTCATCATCATATCAGCTATGGAAAGCCCACTGTTGGACATAGACCTCCTCAAGATAGAGGATTATTGCCCTGAATTGCTGCGCTGGGCAGACCTGGACAACTTCGCGATGAGGTTGATGCCGTTTCGGATCGATATACCGCGATCTGTCAGTCCCAGTACTTTAGTCGCCTCTTAAGACACCTGGTACAAAGGGAAGTACTATTTTACTCCGCCAATACTCCATGACAAATCTTCTAATTGTTGAACCAGGTATTTGGTTATATTTGATACGTACTTTTCGGTCCAGTAATAAGCAACAGTGAAACCGCTGTGATACGCCGACAAGCGCAATATATAGTTACAGCCATTGAAAGTCCACTGCTGGACATAGGCCTCCCCAAGAAAAAGGAAATTTTACCTATAATTTGTGCCCTGTACATTTGAGCTACACTGTTTCGGATGGATATACCGCCATCTGTCGGTTCTGGTACCTTAGTCGCCACTTACGATACCTGGTATAGGGGGAGGTTCTATTCTAGTCTGCCGGTACCTCACAGCTAACTTTTGTCTCATTGCTACAAAATAATTACCAGAATATAGTGTCGAATGACAGTACCCAAAAGATTGGACATGTGTGATATGGTGTCAAGACACCTACCTCACATCTATGTCCCATCGAGCTTGGCAGTGACCACGGATCTCCACTTTCCAGGATCTTGCTACACCTCTCTCGGTTCCTTTAATCTGAACGGATCTTTCTTTAATACAGTCTTACATATTTGCTTGCTTTATAACTTGCTTGCTTGCACTTATGACATTGAATTGAAAATTCCATTAAAAGAAAATTAAATAATCTAAGGTAAAACTAGGAACATAGTATGAAATAGGCTATTCTCCAATTTCTTCATTTTTTTTTTAAATGTTCGTATATATCTGATAATTCATTATAATTTTTATTTCAGCAAAATATGACCGATTTATGCCGAAAAAAAAATATTAAAAATTTGTCGTAAAATATACGCGCCAAAATACCATCCGCCATTTTGGTGACGTCAATAGTACTAAAATATTGTAACCTCAAATTGACATTTGTCATTGACACGATATTGAGTTTGTCGGCTTTGTTGAGTTGTTTTTATTTATATAAAAAGATGAGTTTCTATAACCCGTATCGTTGGTGTGTTGCGTTAAATTGTAAGAATTCGACATTGAAGACTCCAGAAAAGTTATTTATTACTATTCCGAACGATGTTGTTAACCTCAAAATAAGAAAATTTCATTGAATTACACCTATGAATCACACAAATGATATTGTTGTGATAAAGTAATAGAAAGATTTACTTACATAGCTGTTTTTATATTTCTGCATTCGGCAGAAAAGAAATCTGTATTACACGCAAAGAAGTTTGTAATCATTACCGCATCTATCTTCGGTAAATTAGTACTTTCGGCTTTTACAAATCCGACGTCCATGTTTAATTATGCAAAAGTAGCGTAATAAAATACAAAATCTCTAAAATAAAAGGAATTATACACAAAAAAAGTAAAAAATTAAGGAACACAGTCAGTTGTTTACATTTAGATATTTTAGTGCTTGTGACGTCATTCTGGAAAAAAACATGGTGGACGGTGTTTTCGGTCACGTGACTTACAGATAATAAAACTCGGATTTTAATTTTGAAATATAAAATTAATCTTAGGTTTTTATGGAATAACGACATTTTTTTTCAATTCCTCACGTTATTATTTATTCAAGTAACATAATGTTATATTTTTTTGTTGATAGATGAAAATAGCCTATTATGAATACTATTATAATTAAGTTTCCACTGAATTATATTTATTACTAGGTGACCGTGCAGCCGTTGTCCTGTCTTAACAATACTTCTTTTAAGATTTTTTGTGACAAACATACCGACTTTAAATATAGAAATAAACTATTCCATCTCTCAAATTAGATCAAACCGCAAAATTCAATTATAATCGGTTCAGTAGTTTAGAAGATAAGAGTTTTAATCAAAAATTTAAACTTTCATATAAATGTTTAATGTAAAATCGATAACTTTATTTGGGCAGGTGAAGTGTTGGCACTAAGCTGTTTCTCAAACCATTGTCTAAATAAATTAACAATTAAAAATAGCTATAATAAATGAGAAGTTTGGATTAAAGTTTGTCTTCAATGACGTATGATATTTAGCACAGAGATAGATTCAGTCTGTTATAACATAAAGCCTGTATTCATCTTAAAATAAACGGATTTCTACAGGATAAGGCAACAATAGCATCCAATAGGAATACATTTCCATGCGAATGAAATTCCAGGCAAAAGCAAGTAACAAATCAATTAAAGCTTTTTAAAATCTCTGTATCTCCCCGCTTCCTAAATAACCTTGGCTTCTCTTTACAATCGCGGGCTTTGATTTCCAATTCTAATACAAAATACACGACGAGTAATAGACCCACAGCCATTCACCTCCGCAATGATTTAAATATGCAGACATCCGTATTGATTGTCTCCAAGAATAACCCCCTTCACACGGAGCTCCAGCCGTGTCCCCGCAATGCAGCACTCTATTCCAAGGTCTTAAGAACTAATTTGGAGCGGTTATGATCATGTAGGGTTACCTACGACTGTATAGGCGCCACGCCACCACAGTCCGACCGCTATTTTTATTATTTACCTTAATTAATTTCCACGATTATCGAGTTTTCCTGACGAAGTAACGATAACAGTTGGCTATCACGATATCGCCCCTGTCTGCGGTTGTTGAAATTAAAATATATACGCTTATATAAAATATTTTTACCAATGGTAGGTAATTAATTTTTAATCGATTTTATTTTTATGTTATACTAGCTGTGCCCGCAACTTCGTCCGCGTGGAATAGTTTTTTTTGTGTACCATACCTCATTACCTTAACTTATATTAACCTTGAATGTCATGTTTATTTATATCGAATCAATGACTTGAAAAATAAGTTTCAAGTTTCTAGCTCCAAAAATAGCTATATTTTCATACAACTTTTCATCCCCCTTTCGAACCCTCACAATCCTTTTTCCGAATTAAAAAATAGCCTATGTCCGTTCTTAGGGTCTAAAGATTGTCTGTGCCAAATTTTATTAATATCGGTTCAGAGGTTTAACCGGGAAAGCGTTACAGACAGACAGAGTTACTTTCGCATTTATAATATTAGTAGGGATTATTGTCATGATATAACATATACGATACGAAATATCTCATTTTACTTATTTCTGATCAGATCAAGTTTAAAAAAAGTTTATGTTGGAGACATGATAATCCTTCCGCCAGATAGCACAGCTTCTATAAATGCCTCCCTCCGTCGTCCTCTCTCTGGCAATTCACAATCACAATCACACTTCATACATATTAATTTCGTCGAGCAGTACATTGCGTTCGCGTGCAGTCCCTTCCCCTCGAGCGAAAACCGCACTAGTGCAGTTGCACTAACGAATGAGCCCGACCGCTCTAATACGGGTTTGCTCTTGTACAAACAAATTAATTGTCACGCATCGAAAAAATAACTCAGTGATAATCCAAGACCTGGTAGCAATTTTGGTAAGTTATTCGATTCATGGTCAAGTCTTGTTCAATTTAGCTAATACTTATACCGGTACGATAAAATCCAAATCACTCGGTCGGAGTCGGATATAAAAACTTTCCAGATATTTGCGACACCATATTTTAATGTATTTATATTATTATATTTTACTTTATCATTTAAACAGAATAATATAGATTAGTTCATATAAAGCAAAATATGTTTATTAATTATTACTCGCTTAAAGTTATTGGGTGTATAATGAAAATAGAACAATTATTCATAGTGTAAATAACTTCTAAAGTTAACAAGATATCTGAGTGCTTCAAAACATTAGATTCTGAGTCTTCGAAAACTCAATGAAGTATGAAATAATTGATATATTAATTATTTCAATCATCGAAATTCAAATAACTAGAAAAGTTCCAAGAAAACTTGATATCTCGCAGTAATAACTGGAATTTAATTTAACGCTGCCACAAAATTGAAGTGAATTGTAGGAATCCACGGTAAAGCACATATCTTTTGATTGAATATGAATATAGCTAAACACAATGTAGCCTTATTACAGGAATCTAGATAAAGATAGCAATTATGGACTTATGGATTTACATTTTCTGCAGCTTGAAAACGCAGTTTATTTTACTTTTTACTAGCGGGTACTGTTTTTTACATTGATATGAGATGTTGTCAGGATTTTAAAGCTAAAATTATTTTATACGTTCACGTTCCATTCGCACAGTAAGTGCAGACAGTATCTTGTAATCTAGTCGTGCTACGCTGTTGGCCTTAGTACTTGATTGAATGTATGACAGGATCTTAGGCAGGTGGTATTTTCCAACCATCTTACTCGTATATGTAGAAATTGGGATGTTTTTCAATTTCAATAACTTTCGAACATATTGACTACTCTGATTTCAATCCCAGTGCCATTAGAAAAACAGCTTTATATTATACCTGGCAAGAATTGTTAAATAAATAAAAAAATACCGCTAAAAGAAAATTACTTTGTTTTGTTACTTTGTCTGTCAATATTTTCAATTAAGTTCTTATTTTTATAACAGTCGATGACATGTTAGAACTTTATATAAATCCAATTTATTATGTTTACAGTGACGATATAACAGCTCAGATCAATTGATAATATTATAACATCATCATCATTTAGAATTCAATCATTTAAAAATTGTACATTTAACAAAACAGCAATAATTACTATCTCCCAGTAAGTGGGAGAATCTTCATTAGATTTTTGCATAAGCTAACTTATGATATTAAATGCACGTAAAAACATATTGTAACCTTGTGCATAATTATTAAGTATTAATATTAAATATAAAGTTAATCAATTGATGACAGAGGCATCCTTAATGGCGCATACATTATATGTGCGGCGTGCGTCCGGTCGTGACACGCAAACATTGATCGCTATCTATGAACACTGACATTACATTTCATTTACAAGGCTCTAAAACTTTATTTACTTTGTATTCTGAACTGTGGCTGAATATGGCTGTGATTACAACATCATACAGTTTCAAACTCAACATGCCAATAGGTACACATCGCTAACTCGCTATAACTAATTGACTAATACAATTCTGTCAACATTTCTCAATTGAATTGGACACTGATCAAGCGACGTTTTGACTACCCCCTCCCTATTTTGTTCGCTAAGCGTCGTGAGTTAGGTTCCTACCCAGGATAAATAATAATAATAATAATCATTTAACATCAACTAGTGTTTGTTTTGTAATTTTATGATTAATACATTTTTTTTTTATTTTACCCTCGTCTGTTTTCTCATAAATCAGTAACACAAGTGATTAACGATATTTATCTCGTAGTTAGGTATCAGAGGTTATGTAAATTTATTATAAGGAAATTTTGGCTGGTACGTAACTCGTAGCATAGTTCAGGGTAAGAAATATTTATTTATTAAACTTTATGGCACAAAATATAACAAAATGTATAAAATGGCGGACTTAATAGCAGTTGGCATTATCTCCCAGTCAGCCATTACACGAAACAGACAAAAATAAAAATAATGGTGCAGACAATATATGTACAAAATAGATAGACGTTACAAATATATTTGTATAAATAAACGCAATAAATACATATGATATAAGAAATATATATATAAAATAACGTACATCAGAAATAGGGTTATAAAGTTAGAGAAGCAGCATCAGTAAATAAAGTACGGAGACATTTGTTTGAAATATGTTGCAAAAGATGAATGTTCTATCATATTATAACATCTACCAAAGATATAGATCAAGAGTGCAACTTAACCCGACTATTCGAAGGTTTCCTTCGATATACACCAAATTTTTTAATGAATATATAAAATAACACTACTTTAAATGACTATTATATGGATTGATTTAGGCTCCACACAGCTAGCCCTTTTAAAACTCTTGCAGATTTAGGTATATGTTCAAAAGAGGACGACATATGATATTATGCTAACTGTTACATCAGCCGTAGAACATCTATTGCGGTACATAATCAACCTTAAAAAAAGGTGAATAATGCCTAAAATTTTAGCTTTGCGACGTAAATGCTGCTGCCTGTCCTCACCCTGTTGCATTGGAGCTATGCTGGTTCAGGTGACTGTGCCGCCATTCTGTCGCTACTCCACGGATAATGATAGACTATTATGAGTATATAGAGGCATGTAAATATATAACTTACTAATTAATGCCCAGAAAACATACATTAAACATAATCTTTATACCAATGGTCAAACATTTCCAACTCAAATGTGGGTAACATGCTTAAATCTAGTTAAGTGAATCTAGGTCGCACATTGTGGTTGGCCATAGAATCGTTAGTCATTTATTAGTAAAATCACAAACAGCCTCGCCGTTGGAGGAAGCATAAAGTTCAGTAATAAAGTTAGTGAGCGGAGAGTAATTTATAACTAATCAATTTAATCTATTCAGAACGAGGGTCATCCCTAAGATCTAGATCTAAGGATCTAAGAGACTAGATCCAAAAGTTCGTATTAATCTGGTAGGACACTGTTTTCATGTCATTAATTTTAGTTACACATGAGTGTTATTGGCTATATTTAGTTATTTTGGTAATAGCAAACTTTATGGGCCGCCTTAATTAACGGCTCATTTCCTAGACTGAGTCAAAACGACGGGCGGGTCGCTTTAGAATCCCACGTCAACACATAAAAATGAGCACATTATAAAGAGGCACGACTTTACTAACAGCATAGCATTATATATACCTAAATGATAATATAAAACCTTCATTAAACGTAATATTTCACGTAAGCCTAAAGCATTTATGCGTCTAAAGATTTCCTATAGGATAGTTTGTGTGTGCCTTGCATCCAGCACAATCCTGCGGTTTTGGTTTTGAGGATTTTCGCCTATAATTCCCGAAATAGGCAGGCGTGGCAATTGCAAAGTAAAGCTTCACAACGGTGGTACTACTGCAAGTCCTGTTGCATTTATGCTAATAAAAAGTACAGTAGTCATTCATTCCGACACCAAAGTTGCCGCTACGACACCTGGTACAGAGGTACTATTTTAATCTACCGGAAATCTACGGATAATCTATATCAACTTAATAGAGGAAAATTTTACTAAGAATTCAATCTAATTGGTCATTACACCATAAAACAAACCTCATAAAAATAATGAAAATCATAACAGTCATTAAAAATAGAATAAAAAAAACCATGCTTCAATCTTCGAGCGCCGGAAATAACTTTCCTTCTTAACAACCGACAGTGTCAGTTTCAAATGGATTGTGTATTTTACATCACAGAAATTGATTAATCAACTCAAGTCAAATTAAAAAACAACAATTGATTTAACAGGGTCTGTCTGATAATTGAATTTAAAGTTTTACTCTAAACATTTGCTTCTCTTTAAATAGTGTCTCAGAAAACGTGCCTAGAGCGTAGGCACTCGAGCTTTCGTTAATGCTTTAAGTCAATATAAGCTATGTGTTCCAACCAAGCTGAATGCTCTAAAGGGTCTTAATTAATTGAGTATTTGGAGATGATAAATTGCAGTTAAATATTAGGGACGCGCGTTGTTTGATTTAAAGACCAAACATTGAACACGAAGTGGAGTTACAAATTTAAGTATTTTTAATACTATATAGGATAATTTTGTACCATGTTGTTCATACTTGAAGTCAAAAAAAAATTTATTTAAATAGACTTTTCATAGTCATCTTCAAATCGTCGAAAAGTATAATTCTATATATTATTAATTATAATAAATGCTGCTATCTTTCACACCTACGAAATGCAATTATAAAAGATGCGCATGTTGTATAAAATGTTATACAAACTTAAAATTAAACTCATATTTTTGCGTGACATGCGTGTGTACGTGTTTTTTTTTATTTTTATTCCATGAAAATACTTAAGAATTACCAATAAATAAACTGATTATGCTATATATAGAAAATAATAAACTTGATGTCTAGAAGATTTAGCAACAAGAAGATTTCCTCAGATGGTGCAGCAAAATACGGCCCAGAATATAGCATTAATTTTAACTTTGTTTCATTTTGTTAGAAAGGGAACTAGCTTAAGGTGGCTTATATATATAGATCAGTAAAATATCATTTATAATCGCCAACCTCGTCACCTGAATATATTGTTACATTATCAAGTATTTTCACTCTTCTCACTCTTCAGGCCAGAACATAGCAACATAAACACTGCTATTTAGTAAAAATTCAAAAACAAAACTTCTTGAAATTGTTTTATTGTTGACCTCATTCTATGGCTCCTCTATGCAGGAGCAAAAATATTATCTTAGTCTATTTTGCGATGTCTATAATACAACTACTCGTAAAATAAGAACAATTCATATAAAATCATCCTAACAAAAAAGAAGTCTTGTATATAAATAATTATACAAGATTCGTGGGAATTTAAGTATTCGGTCTATCAAAAACTAAAAATATTGTTTTGAAACCACACATTTTACTTTACACATTTTATTTTAGCTATTTTTGTAAAAAAAAATCGTATTCAAAATATATTATAACCTGTTAATTTATATTATTATTATAAGGATTTTGACCTCATGATCAAATATTTGCGAAACAGACAAGAGCTGTTGACTGACTTTTTGAAAGAGAATTAGTGTAAAATTAAAATATAAAAGTAAAGTTTTATTTTTTATTACCCATTGAAAAAGTAAGTTAATCTCTACAAATTATCTTGATTTGAAAGTTATCGTGGTAATACGAATTTCCAAAATATTACTACAAAAACCTCTTGAACTGATTTTCTTGCAGTTTCTTGCAATATATAGAGTTAATCTTTAGTAAGGTTTTATTAGTTATATGAATTGCCAAGGTTTTATGTAATTTATATATAAATATAACGATGTATGTTTGATAAAAACCTATTGACAACGCAACACATATTATGAAATCTTTATTTAATTATTGTAAATAACTAAATGAATACGAGTATATAATTTTATATTAGGTAGACTAAAAAATCGTCTGAAATAATACCTCACTATCACCTATTTATACCGCCAAACAGCAGTGTTTGGATTGCTGTGTTCTAGCCTGAAGGGTGAAAATGACAGTGACATTACTGGTTAATGTGAAATCTTCAAGTCACAAGGTCGACGGTCATGATATCCTTGTGATATTAAGAGCAATTAAAGATTGCAGTGACGTTAACTATCACGCGGATTGTTTGAGGGTTGGTCGACCTGGTCTAACAAAAATAATCTTCCCTCCACCTACTTACTGTATTTAGAAAGCTACATAAATATGTTGTGTATTTAATGTAGTGAAGTAGGCACAGTATAGGTAACCTGCACTCGTTTGCTGAAGCTTAGCTAGAAAATTCTTAATTCTTTATAAAACTACTTGAAGAGTGGCACAGTTTTTGCGGGTTTTCGTGATAGTCACGTCTGGTTCGTAGAACTGAAGTGTACATTTGTTACAAGGAGTGGGTACGGGGAACCCGAGCGGTAGATAAGCCCTCAAGTCTTGGGGCCGACGTGGCTGCATTTATTTGAAGAAGGATCTCTTAGGCCCCATTTTTAAACGAAAAAATATGACTGTATTTACTGACAAGAAATATTTTTGTGGGCCGAAGGTGGCTGCTATATCACATTTACATATTTATACATATAAATATAATTGAAGTGTGTTTGTAATTCCAAGATTAAGAGCTTCTCTCTGACTGCATACGAAAGTTTATACGTACGTATATCTTTTTTTTACAATTTTTTTCTCAATGTCTGATTGTTCCGAGTGAATCTCTATTATAGCTGGACTGATTCTAACAGAACTACATGGGATAATTTTCACTGACAGATAGTTCAAAAGAGTAACTTGGGCTACTTTTATTATTTATTATTCTCACGACAAGGAAAACTATGCGGATGAAATCACGAGGCACTGCTAGTCAAATCTAAAGGTAGAAAGCTTACAGCCCGCGTATTCGTAGGTGTGGTATTTACTTTATACCGCGGCCGACATTTATAACTCGATTAAAAGTATGAATATGTCCTGCCTTAGAATACTGCCTACCATCATCATATTAGCCATTGAAAGTCCACTGTTGGACATAGAACTGAGGCAAGACAAAGGGAATTTTGCCCATAATTGGCGATCTCAGAGCGTAACTTTCACAACGGGGATGCTGCTGCCCATACTCACCCTGTGCATTTGCGTTACCCTGTTCGAATCGCAAAGCGTTACGTGCAAAACGGGGATGCTGCTGCCTATCCCCGTCCTGTGTATTCGCGTTACCCTGTTTTGGGAAATACCGCCATCTGTCGGTACTGGTACCTTAGTCGACGCATGGCAAATTTCATCAAAATCAGCCGTATCAGACAGTACAAGCACAAAGTTTCATCACTTAAATGTTTGTTTTGGATGGGGATCAAACCCGCGACTCTTGGCACATATAATAGGGACACAACCGAATGCGCCATTGAACTAGTCTCACACACGTTTTCACGTTTATGATATGAGTGCGGACTTATTTATTACAATGTTTTCGAATTTAAAACTAAATGGAATTCTGCAAACTAATTGATTTAGCTGTTTGCTATCATCTTCACACCGAAGTGTTTGTAAGACTCAAACTCAAATACTTAGCGGGAAGTTTGTAATAGATGTTAGTATTATTAAACTAACTGTTCTTTGAAATAATCACGCAAACACTTCAACCAATATGTGGTAATAATGATTTTATATCGGTGATAAAGAATGAAAACACACCTATAATATGTATGTATTTAGGTATGTCATTACATATTGACCGATGGCGCTGATGGTAGTAGTTCTATTTTGCGCATCATGGTTCATGCCTTTGATCAGCACTTAAAAGAAATATTTATATGATATTTATGTTAGTTCTGTGTTTATTTTTCTGTTGGACCAGGTCGATCAAACAACCATACAGACCGCGGGATAGAAAGTGTCACCGCAGCCTATAGACGCGTGTATTCTCACGAGGATATCTCCAGCGCGTTGCCTTGAAGATATTATGTCACATTACCCAGTAATTTCATTACCCCACTCACTCTCGAAACCGGAACAGCAATGCGAACACTGCTTTGCGATTTGGCGGTAGAAATAGGTGAGAGTGAATATTGAATGATAATAAGAGTAAGAAATATTGATGAATCTTCTAAGAGAAATATTGATGAATCTTGTTTTCTCTTCAAACACCTGCCAAAATTCATCTGCAAATTTGCTGATCATCGTGTTGTGTTTGAGGTGCAATGAGGAACTTTTTTTTTCTATATCTACGTATAATTGTAATTAAAGTGTCTCTTTATAATACTCAAAAATAGCAGCTCTCTAGAATAATCATATGAAAGTATGTACAGTACTTATAAAATAAGCCTTTATATTTTTGTTTGTTTGTTTCTCCGGTAAACCTCCAATTAAACGGGAATTTCACTAGCACTTATTACTACTTACGCACTTCGCTATGTCCTCAAGTAACTTAGGCTACTTTCATTATTTATTCTTTCCACAGTATTGAAAACTACATGTGTAAAATTCCTTGTATTAAAATTAATATGTAATATTGCATTGTCGGTTCTAGCACCTCCTCCAGTACTATAATCGACAGATGGCGGTATATCCATCCGCGACAATGTAGCTTGAATGCACAGGGCAGGGATGGGCAGCAGCACCCCCGTTGTGAAAGCTACATTTTGCGATTGCTAACACGCTTGCCCAGCGCGGTAGTTATGGGCAGATTTTCCATTTTCCTTGGAAAGGCCAAAGTCCAATGATGATAATGATTATTACTTTACTTTAAATTTTCGCAACCTTCTAATCCTCTCTAATATTATAAACACCAAAGTTTGTCAGTATCGATGTACGATAGTTTATTTTGAATGGAATTTGGCACAGAGATGGCACATTGTCTAGAAAATTTACACCAGTGAAATTTTTTTATTTTTCTCCATGGAATCGACACTACTTTTTGCAATGTTTAGCTGCCGGATAACAACATAGAATTATCTTGCACTTACAAGAGTTCATCAGAGATCCGATAAAGACACAGGCGGAAAGCTAGTCATTTTGAAAATATGGATATAAGGGAATTATAGTAGCAACAAAAAGATTAAAGCTTTTATCGTTTTTAAGACAGAATTTCCATTTTTATTTTTCTGCAGATTAATTACACGATAGTTACAAATCAGCCAATTTTAACACGTTTCATCATATCAGCCATAGAAAGTCTACAGTTGGACATAGGCCTACCGAAGATAGGGATATTTTTAACCATAATTGCCGCTTTCTGTAGCCGTGGTGGCAATCGCAGAGTGCATTTTCGTTATGAGGCCGCTGCTGCCCATCCCTATCTGATTTGGATGGATATACCGCCATCTGTCGGCTCCGGTGCCAAATTCGCTTCTTATGTCACTTTGTACTACTGTACTCTGCCGACACCCCGGCCTGTATCACACGTATCAATAGCGTCTGGTCTAGATCCACAATCCTTGAGGCAAATTATGTTTGCATTACAGTATTATGTCTTGACCTAATTGTAATTTCGATATCACTACTAAGCAATTCGAAACTTAGGTTACTCCTTCGCTGTAGGCTGTTCATGTAATGAAACAATAGTTTAATTAGAAACTGTTTAATAGATATGTCGTTGAAACACATGTGTTGCTTCCGAATATATGTATCTAATCTTGCTCTAACGATCTAAATGGATGAAAATTCTAAACCATAAAATCAGTCAATCAATTACCTATGTGCATAAATATCTTTAAAAATGATAGCTTGCTTTCTGTCAAAATTATAAATCAAAACTTTTGTACTTTTTGGATGCGTGAGCCTTATAGGTTCAACTAAAATTCATTTTCTATCAACTTTTTGCTTAAAATTATGAATAATATATACATTTTCGCAAACTTTTGCTCGTAACATTGTTCGATAAAAAATTGCGTGTATACGCTGTATAAATATACGATCAATGATCGGTATATAATTGTGAAAAACAAAACTGAATCTATCTACTTATCATATACATTTTTCGTGACCAAAATGGCACAGCGCAGTGATACGTTATAGTCTGGAATAGCCTATGAGCTATTGCATACTGTAACTTTTCACTGTGCTGTGCCAATTTTCAGCCAAACCAACCTTTTCGACAATATTGAACACCCATTCATACATTTGCATTACATTTAAATGAACAGTAAAAGATTTAACAACTGTAAAGTCGAGTCTTCTATTTTGACAGCATTTTACATGACATCAAATATTTACGAATCTTATAATTACTTAGAAGGTATCTCAAGTAGTCTAACAAATGTTTTTACCTTTTACCAAGCAGGCGCATCAGCCGCTCAATTAAGTGCGTATTGCGGGTGCCGAGAGACAGCCTTTACGTCGCGGCAGTAAAAGCAAAGTGTCAGTCATCAGCCCAAATGTATTAATGGCTTGTTGAGTTACAACAACAGTTATTTTTTAATCAGATAATGCATCAAAATGAGGTCACGACTTTTAAAACGGCCTGGATATTCTATTCCTTGAGTGCATCAAAGCACTCTTTATTCAAAACTAGTCGCAATTTGCGTCTGCATCCAATGGATTTTGCAAAATGCGTATCTTTAATTGAATTCATTTCAACAATTAGACAAGAAACTAAAATATATTTTCAGATTAAATAACATAATCTCTTTTTGTATACGTTTAAATTCCTACACGTTTTATCTTATTTTCACGTAATATTCATCTTAGACTCGTATATCTGTAAAGGATTCTTTAAACTTTTTATGAATTTCAAATCAAACACATCGCATTAGACAGTAGTTGTATACAAATTTCTATTAATCTTACCAAAAATAATCCTTTTAAAACAAACAAAATAGAAAGAAGAGAACAAAACTGCTAGAGAAAATCTAGGCAAGGGAAGTGAATGGCAATAAATGAATCGCCATTCTGGACTAGCCTCTAGCACATTGAGATAAGCTAGGAGTCTTAAACGCCTTTAAACTTTAGATTGACCTAATTACGCCCCCTGGAGTCGCCCCGAGGATACAGTACACAGCGATGTTAAGCCGATTTGTTTTGTTAAGTCAACTTGATTCAACTGCCAAGTACCAGAACTATTCCTCGGGGAATTGGTCCAGATAGGATTATTTTTATGTCCGGTCCTTGAGTCCATTTATTGCTTTGGTACCTTGCAACATAATACATACCAAATACCGTTTTAAATTGAGCTGCGGTGTTTCAGAGCGATCAGCAGTCGACGAATGAAATATACAAGAGTAGATGACTGGTTTGGTTCTTGTTTTTTTTGTACTAATTATGTTTCATAATTATTTTTCGAATTTTCATCAATATTTTGTATTATTTGCAAACTCCTTAGTTAAACAAGATTTATATTATATATCCGTATCAGTCTTGGATCTGATTGAAATAAAAAATAAGACACTATGTTGATAAAATTAATTTTGTTTTTTTTAATTCTTAAAATTTTACCATTGATCGCGATTTATACGCTGTGCTTAAATTTTCGATAGATAATTTAATACAACTCCGTCTTTATGGAGTATAAAATAAAATACTTTCCTTTGTTTTAGTTTGATACCATCCGTTAAACACGAAAATGTTACCGGATTAACGAAAAGTTTCTTTAAACAGATCATGTCCGGGAATAACTGTTACATACTTTGGCCTAATTACATATTAATCTAACAGTTGGCTGAAATTATTAGACTTGACAGTCAAGTGAAGTGTGCTTTGGACCATGTGTGTGTTTGGAATACAATTTGTGCTCTGCATATAGTTGACAGCCATAGATATTATAGTTGACAACCAAAGATATTATAGTTGACAGCCATAGATATTAGTAAGAGCGCGAATTAATAACTATTATAAAAGGTAAAATTGGTGGTCTATGACGTACTGGAAAAATGTAATTAGTACTGACCTTCTCTACTAGATGTCGTTCCTAGTCGCCACTTAGGAACTGAAACCGACGGATAGCGGTATATTAATACCAAGCAGTGCAGTATATACGTGGCAAAGCTACAAAAATATCAAAGAGTCATCAATATACACTTATTATCAAATTGACATATTAACTGATCATATTAACAAATTAAATCACATTAATGCTATAATCCTACACGGCCGATAAAATCACGAAATCAATCAAAAATCTAATAAACATACTCGCATATGTAGAAATAAAATATTTATGGATCAACACTAAAATATTATGACAAGCCGAATACAGAGCGCGTGAAGGCCAGAAGGGAATTACAACCGTCACAATATGGAATTCCATTTTAGCAACATTATCTTCTCAGTTTCATGCCTCGTCGTTTGGTTGGTTAGGCAAAAATGGGGTGGGGCGGCAGTTACTCAGGTACAGCTCGTCCGGTTCAGCTTAACCGCTCTAAAACGAAGCCGGTTTGCATATTATGTAATAAAATATAAAAATGTTGCTTTGCCACTTGCCAAGTTTGCGACTTCAAGTCAAAGTGCAAATGTTATCCTTATAAAGATACGACTGCATTTACACTTACCATTATGCGGGCCGTATTATTTGAAAACTTAATAAGCCTACTATTAGTACTACTAATTTGTTGTATGCATGTGTTCGTCTTTCACTCCAGTATGGCTAAACGAATATAGAAAAAAAAATACAAATAAATTGGAATAATAATATACTTTTATATAAATAAGCTACTTTTTATCTTTAAGATTGTTGTAAGTGTTGTTTGCAAAATCTCTTGGATAAAGTCGCAAACGGACAGCTAGCTACTTGAAAGTAAGTATCTTGACTTGAAGAAGACCTTATACACAAAGGTCGTCTACATTGGTACCTCACTCTCACCTATTTCTACCGCCAAATAGCAGGCGTGTTCGCATTACTGTGTTCCGGTTTGAAAGGTGATAGAGGCAATGAAATTACTGGTAGTACCGTATCGTCTCATTGGAAATGTTGCTTCCCCTCCACATCCTGCTGCATTTAAACTACACCTTTTTGAATACCATACCGCCATCTGTCTTTCGGGCACTTTCCTTTCACATAGTCGTCTTTCACTTAGACATAGTATAGAGGGAGATACTATTCTCTTCATAGTTCATAGCTACGAAAACTACAATAAAAATAAAATATATAAAAATCTATAAAATAAGTAAATTTAAGCGAAATGCACGCAATTTGTGATTTTTTTCAATATTAGCGGGTAAGATAATAAAATGGATAACATTGTTGAAATGGGTTTTCTTTCAAATTCAGAGCAACTCAATTTGGGGCAGTGAAATAAAGTTGACGGCTCTATAATAAATCTTATCATTCATATTATAGTAGTAAAAATTCTGTAGCTACAGCTCAGTTAGCAAATTTGTTGAAAACTCCGCAGTTGTTGGACTACAAAGTCTAAGCTGAAAACATACCTCCTCATTTTACTTCAATTTTACTGTTAAAATGTATCGGAGAATTTATAAGAGTTGCCGCAGTGAGGCATCTTTGTTGTAAATAGGTTGGTAGGTATTTATAATATTTTATGATACTCTCTGGATCTAATGTCGCAAACAGATGTCTGAATATTTTTATGTTAGCTTTTGTGTTATATTTAACGTGCTGTGTTTTTGTTTGTCAAAATCTGTACGTTACTGAAGATTTTTTGTTAAGTACCTTCATAACGACGCTTGGTACCTGTAAGTGTAACAAAAATGTTCAAGAAATAATTTTTCAACTTTCAGAGCTGAATATGAATCAATTGGTAGATATCATAAACATATTTTCTGCGAATTATCGTTGATTTATAGTGAAGTAATTAGATTAAAAACATATGAACCTATATAAAGTTTAAAGAGTTCGGTACATTATATTGCTTTCAATGCTTTAAGTAATATCGAATAAGATTAGTTTATAATTCCATAAAAATTATACATGCGACGGTTTGTGCAGCGGAATATTATTCTATGAATTAAAAAATAATTGTAAGGATCCACTAAAGAGTAGTATAACCCATATGCCAATTTATAATGATGTTTATGAGCGCAAAAGTCGAGGGCCCTCGCTAGTCATTAATAATTCCATTTTACTGCTTACATATATTCATAATTAGCCGCATCATGCTACTAAGCTGCCAATTAAGGCCATACAAGACGTGGGCCGGTGGTTATCCATATGAGGTGCAAACAGCCAAACAATGGACAGGATATTTAGCTAATTACGTTAGAGATTCCATCGCTCAGTAACACATGAGCACAATTTAGCATTTAACACTTGCTCACCACATTTATTCGTTGTTTCCCGCACTCACATTACAATATAATCTAGTGCATTCATCTATTCAAATCCTGCACTAGTCCTAGATAATGCTGGTTCTGCTACCGCTGTCACCCATGATTTATAATTATGATCTATTACTGTCCTCATTGCAGAGATATGTCCATGTTTTCACGTTACTACCCGCAGCCTCTTTAAGAAGACCTAATCTCACCACCTCACGTTAGAGTAACTTACAAATTAAGGGATTTACGTACACATAAGTTTGTTTAGTTTATGCCGGCAACGATATTTGCCAGTCCACAGTACTGTAGTGGAAAGGTAATCCCGCTTGAGCTCCTGCGAGCACGGAGCCAAATTCGACATTTACCAGTCTGAGCGTCTTATTTTGGTCGTGTTTATTTTGTTTGTCATATTCCTTAACCATATAAGCCAATGTATGCAGTTTTTTGTATTAAAGTGTATTTATATTAAGTATTATAATGTTGTAAGAAACATTATTGGACTGTATTTACTTATAGAAACAAATGGGTTTTTACCTCGTTTACTTTTAAAATATTAAATAATAAATACGTGTAATAATAAATACAATTTTATCATGAAATACGTACGGTTCAAACGGTACGGTTTAAAAGTGTAACTATAATTGGTGAGTATCGCTGTAACATTAATTCTAATGAATATAGTCTGTGTTGATGAAAAAAGCTGCATCCAACACCTGAAAAGGCCCATTTATCCACATGTGCGAGTCCGACCAACATCCTCCTAATCCGGTTGAGCCGACGCAAGCCCAGCCAACACGACACTTACGATCTCTCGGCATTTTTGAGCATTGCCTTTCGGGTTAGTTTTAACTGGCTATTAGTTCATAAAAAGTTTTCAAAAATGGCGCATCCGTGTATATGTATATAAGGTACACAATAAAAAAAAACGAAGATTTAAAAAACAAAATAATTTTGTATGTATATTTTTAATCTAAGTGTTTTATTTCAATATTTTTTTAAATATATTATTGGACGTACCAAAAATCATTAAAAAACCTATAACTTAACTAGAAACATTTAAACTATTAATTGATAATGATAATATATATTTGTACATCAATTTATTTTCCACTAAACATATGGTGTATTTGACGTTAATAACAAATAAGCACGTCCTAAAGTTTACAGCAGCCTTCTTGGTGCCCAACGTGGTGCTCGTGATATAGTATTAGTTAAGGTTGGGTGGAGTCGCCCAGCCGGAAACTATTAATAATATCACCTGTCGTACCTTTATTGAGCCTCGAACCTCATGGTTTCAGCTCTACAACGCTCCAAAAATATCGATTCACGACGAATCCAGCATGTCGGCCGCCCTCTAGGGCAGACAGCTCCTCTCGATCTATGTACACATAGGACACAACACGTCAAGCGAGATATGAAAACCGTTTCCCGCCACTAGTATTTGAACACTTGTATATCCATTCTATGAAACAATTCAGCTCGCCAAAATCACGTTACAAACGGAGCACTGTTTATTTGATTTACATGGGTATTTTATGATAGATATGATTGAAAAACAGACTAAAAGTTTCCTAACGCCGTTGAATAGCGCTACGGGGACGCGTCAACCTCCCGCGCGAGTACGCTCGACCCGACTGACTGAGTTTCCCACATTTTCCCGGCGCAAGCCTTCACCCCTTGTAATTGAGCACGTTCGTGAAGCTAAAACAGTATAATCTCAATGGATATTTTGCATTACAATTCAAGATTTAATCAGGATTATACAATTAGCTGTTTTTATATGTACAATATTTTTATATCTGTAAATAATTGAACCGTTTAAAAAATCTGAATATAATATAACATGCGAGACTAGATAAAATATAGACTAGAGAAAATATATAAAATAAATAGGTACTACTACTAAAATTAATAAATATGGCTGGAAATTTGATAAGTAATGACTAAAATGTAAATTAAAGAAGTTGTAGAATACGACGTAAGATTAAATCGATCCAATAAGACGTATCAAAATATATTTCATAATATGACCAGTTCATAAATCTACATTTACTGTTATAAGATACGACTTAAATGATGAAAACAGACTTTCTATTTTAATTCTATTGTTAGAATAAAAATATCCAGTTACGGCTGTATGCTTGAATATTTTTTAACATTTATCGTACAAATGACCATGACTGTCAGTGTCAAAATAAAAACACTTATTGTCAAAGTTTGACTAAGAAGTGACGCTGTTTCTGTTTTGTATTGTTTTGAATTCATGGTAAAATTATTCTTTTGTGTTCCTAAAAATAAACAACTTATATTGTATACACAAATATGGCACAAGCCGAAGATACTGAGCTACGAGATCTTGTTATAGAAGCTCTAGAAAAAAATGGTTCCCTCGCCAAAATTCGGGCATTGCTAAGAGCTAATATATTTCTAGCATTTGAAGATAACTATGAAAGCATTAAACAAAATGTAAACTTAGACAATGTCCTAAAACTGCCTGAGGGTATTTTGGCTTTATCTATTGTTTATGACTTTTTGGAATTTTGTAACCTCAAAAATACTTTATTTGTGTACAAATCTGAAACTCGCCATGAGAAAGAATATAAGCATGAGATACAAAAAGCCTTATATGATAAATTGGAATTGAGACATGAAGGTAATAAAGAACCCGTCCTGTTATCATTAATTAAAAATATTAAGTCACATCAAAGACATTGCACCAATAAGGCGCACAATCTTGCAGGCAAGATTGATAATAATGGTGACAATAATTATAAGGATGAGCAAAATTGTACATATATTGTTCATGAAGACACAAGTAGCAGTACAAGTAACTCACATTCAGATAATTCATCAGATGAAAAGACTAAATTGCATCTGAGGCTGCAGTTAGACAATTCTGACACAGACACATCTAGCGATTCAACAAGGGATAAATCTAGCTCAGAATATATACCTAGTGAACATATTGTACAAATGAAACAAGACAACAACTCATCAAAGCATTCCAGTGATAATGTTATTACAGAAAATCAAAAAAATCTTGTATTGCACAGTAGCAAACCTAGTAATATACCATACTTTCTAAATGAACTTAAGTTAGCCAATAATAGTAGCAGTGATTCTACATCCTATGCAGAAGTGAAGCCATTCAAATTAACAGATGAGAAGTTACTTATTACCACAGGAATTCCAATACAGAATGAAAATTATAAAAGTGATGAAACAAATGTGTCACCTATCAAACATTGTATAGATAATGAAGATAAAAGGAATGGTAATGAAGTTAAAATAGATCTGGTATCACCATTGCACAGTGTATCATCAGGTTCAATCAAGAATGATGTTAGTAGTTCTAAGGAAAGGAATGAAAAAATGTCATTACAATTATCAGAAAAATCTGAATCAGCTACAGCGGAATACAGTTACGATTTCAGCATGTCTGGCGCTTCAAAGAACAAAGATAATGATCCCCAAATGCAATCCCCTCCATCTATCCAAGAGGATATAGTAAAGAGTGTTCAGAAGATTATTTCACAAGAGAGTCTACACAATAACTCTCAGAGCTCACAGAGTTCTGTGTCAATATCTGATGTTGCAGATTTGATAAGTGAAAAAAGTTTGTCTATAGAACATTCAAATAATGATAATAATGTGTCTATTAACAAATTGCATTCAATTTCTAAAAGCCAATTTTCAAATAAATCCCCTCAGAGTGTTAAGTCACTTAGTAATGAATCAGAAGATTTTTCAGAATCACCTATTCCGTCTTTGTCCAATCTAAGCCTAGATATACATAGTGACTAATGATTACTAACTGAAGTGTTAAGTACGTTTAAATTTTTTAAGCAATATTAGTATTTAAACTAATTCAATCTGTTCCTTTGCCTAGAATAATATTTTTTCTTAAATTCTATTCCAAATCACTTTTTAAATCATAATTTACAAATTACTTTGTTGATAAACTTAAAATGAGTCCACCCAATGTAGCATTTATTGAGAGTCATTATTAAGATTTATAGTAAGGGTAATATGTGATTTTGTATTTTATATACTCAAACTTACATCTAACATGAATTAGTACAAAATGTTGTATACAGTGTACATGGTTCAAAGCTTACATTGCCTTGGCCAATACAATCCAAATTAATCCAATGTTTACATGCATTATTAATTGTATATTTTGTTCTGGATGGTTGTGCCTTAAAGTTAACAGTTTTCAAAGTTGTGACTCAAAAATGGTTCCTTATAAATTTTTGTTGATAATCTAGTCCTAAAAAATTACCAGTTCCGTCCAAATTTGCTCTGCTGTAATATCTAATTCTGGTTATTTTTATGGGCTTGACGATGGTGTGGTGGCTTTGCATATTTAACTCAATAAAGCTATGGCATTTATATTCTTGCTATTTCATTTTAATGTGTTCCTAACCCTGTCTTAATATTATGTACCTATGCCTTTAATAGTTTCAAAAGCCAATATTTTAATTTCTATTATCTGAGAAAACGGCCAGATGGAAGATTTATACACTACATATTAACTCTTTAATTGGTGATAAAAATTCAAGATATATATTTCAAGCACTTTAGTATATTGTAATTTACCAACATTTGAATTCAGATGTAATGTAACAAATTATTTATTAGTGTTTAATAGAATTTTAGAATTATCTTGCATATAATTATTTGATTGGATGAACAACCACATAGTAATAAAATTATACTATCTAATAAATGTAAATTTAAGGAATGGTTAGTGGTAAAACAAATAAAACCAGATTGTTTTTATAATCAATGTTTATTTCACATTTTCAGTAAAGCATAGATTGTAGATATCACGTTTCAGTTATGCACACAAGTCAATCCATACCGAACACTGTAACCACATCGTTACACATTTCTATACAAAAGTAATGCTATACTGTTTATGGCAATAGCAGTTAGTGTATTTGCATAGAAAAAAATTATATTAAACATATTTTATTTACACCTAAGTATAATTATTAGGTACACGAGTTTTAATATGAAAATGGTATAAAAATTACACTTTCATATATTATTTTTACATACATGTCATAGTAATACAAATGCGGTCCGTATCCTAACTTTGAAAAAATATAACAATAGTAAAAGCCATATTGCTTTATATAAACAGTAACAGTCCTACTTTGTTTGAAATATTTCATAAAAATGGAAAAGTATAGCTCCAGGCACTGTCATTTAATTTCTGCACGAATACGTGTAGATTTTTAACACGAAGTTAAAAAATTACAATAATTTGCAAACAAAACGAATCAACAGAAAGGCGCACTTGCTCTTACTTAATATTTGCCAAAATACAAATATTGTAGAGCAACTCCTTTTCAATTATTTTTTTTTATATAATGGGAGAGAATTTCTACTTAAATAATAATAACATAGATTCCAAATTAAAGTAACACTTACAGTAAATAAATATAAATAATGTCCATATGGCAAATATTTGGCTTTGAATAATGTATAGATCAGATCACACGCGGAGGAACGTGTAAAATGTATAGTCTTATAAAATTATAATGAGAAAGTGTAGCAAGAAATAAAACGCGAGTTCTGGCATATATGTTTGTACACACGACTACAAATCATTATTTAACAAAAATAATATTTAAACTTGTTAAAATTTATCAATCAATAGTAAACTCTACGTTTATACTACATAAATTCAGAATTGCTTGAGAAATTTCGACAAATTTATTCAATTTGATGTGTAGCTATGTGTATTATTGTTTGCCTCAGAGAAGTTACATGCGAAGAGTGAGATAATTGAAATACATTGCTACTTTGTATTCTATATTTCAATTTTACTCCTTTTCAGGGCTTGAAAGAACAAAAGTACTAGCACTTCTTATGTAATACTTATTGCTGTTTAATTTATATAGTAAATGGAAAAGATAATATTTTCTTATTAGGTGAATCTATATCTTATAATGAAAATTAAAATATAATTAGTAAATCACACAATACAAAATTATCTAGGGGCAATAAGTTATTTTCATAATTTTCTTAGACATTTCCACCCTGGAAAACACTCTACTTTATTACGTAACCAATGGGATTCATTAAATATAATTAAGGACACGTCATTAATATCGAGAAAAAAATGAGTTATCAAAAATCAATGTAAACCAAAAATACTGAATCCTACTCATTTACTTTTTAATAAGATGTTTATATTGTTTACGTCAAAAGTATAGACGGATTTTACTGCCATCTGCTGCCACAAAAGTGCAGTATTCTCACTACCAAATCAAGTATAATATAAGCACCTGTGCCCTAATTTATTTTTAATACAGTATTTCAAGCCCTGTTCAGAGTTCGCTACGCTAAGCCCCTGTGGCTCATCTATAACTCGTTGCCCATAGAGCTGTCGTGCGTGAGATTTGAATCCATGCTGGCGTTGTCGGAGTCTTGGCTTTGATTGCCGCTGTAATTCGCCGCCTCTTGCAGTCGCATCAGCATATTCAACTGCAAAGAAATTTATCATAGTAAACAATGTAATCTGCAATAATCATCAAAATAAAATAATAATATTAACTGGTGGGCCTTCGGTGGTCGAGGTTCGATCAGAATTCATAATTTCTTTTAACGTTTTTTATTTTTTGAAATGTTATTAGCATTAATAAAATTTTGCCAGTCAAAAAGAATATAATCACTAAAGCCTTTAAACAGTTATTGTTTATTTCATTTAGGTATGTTGTGTGTTATTCAAATAGTAGTGTGTGTTATGTTATTTTAATTAAATTAATACATTTTGTACAAAAGAAATGTTATGTAAAATATATACATTGTAAGAAATGCATTTATCTTACCAAAGGGTCTTGGTTGTTGTTTGTATTAGGATCTTGATTGGATTCCTCAATGCCGATGTCCTCGACTGTAATTGTTCTCAGAGTCTGTAAGAAAGAATATTAGTTTATCGCAGGAATGAGTGAGTGAGAAAAACCAGGGTCCTAAGCGCACCGAGGCGGACGGTACGCTTAGGGCCTTGGGTCCAACCCTCACCCAGGATAAACTTTTTATGGACTATATACACGTAATTATGGAGAATTTCGAACGTTATATCAGCGAAGTAGGACTCTCTTTAGTACTCTTCATCTTGTTTGATTTAGTTCCCTGCGTAAAGGGGAACCGACAGTACTTGTCAGTTAAATGAATTTGCCCATGTTTGGCTGCATGCGCTATACTAGCGGTCCTCTCCGACAACATGTACCCAGACGGTGTTACCCTATTGATCCCGTTACCGAGGGAGTTCTTATTACGTTTTTAGATCTTTCACCTAGAAACATCTTATAGGTTACTATAATAGGTCCTATTACGTTTTTTTTTAAGCGAAACTTCCCTACCCCGATCATCCCCAACAAATGTGATTTAGCCAATTATAAACACAAAAAAAAACATATATAATTTGGTAAATCGTTTTAGAGTTAAGCGCGTAAATACATATATGCACTGTAAGGGACTGCAATAGGTGGTAAATTGATCCGAAACAGTGTAGCTCAAATGCAAAGGGTGGGGATGGGCAGCATGGTAGCCTAGTGCGGCAATTATGGGCAAAATTCCACCTTACTTGGGGAGGCCTATGTCCAGCAGTAGACTTTTAATGGCTGGTATAATGATACATATCGATGATGACGTACTAAGAGGATCTAGGCTAATATAATCTATGTCAGTCTTTATTGTACTGAATGGCACGGGACTTTGCGCCTGTTGTTGATGGGTCGTTTTAGTTAGTTATATTTTTATACATTTTAGTACTTACATGCGAGTGATTGGGTTCCCTCCAAGGATAAGAGGACTTGACGTGCTGCAGCGGATCCAATGCGGCGTGTCGCCGTCGCCCATAGAGTGCCACGCCCTCTCTAACCGCTTCTGACGCGTACGGTACTATGCTGTAGTTCCAAACGTCAGCGAACCAAGCCTGTTTGAACAGTTTTTTATGTTTTAATAACATTTCACAACGCTCAGTGCAAAATCGAATAATTTTATCGATTTGTGTAAGATCGAATATTGTACAATCCAATCTTTAATAATTCAGGAGTATGGATGAGATGATAGTTATTAAACAAACTTCTGTTTGAAAACACAAGGGCAGTTTGTTGACCTTTAAAACAATCGTTGTTATCTTATTTCCTGGATGAGAACGGGAACACACAAATTATGAAGAGTTAGCATTCTAATAGGTACATTCAAATTCTAACAGAATCGTCATTCAAAAAATGAATATAGTTAATTTAACCGCGTTATTGAGCCGTTAAAAAGTAGTTTTTATATTATGAGTGTTACCTGACTAGCTTCTAAGTCCATAGGGCAGGCGAGAAAGAGCCTCGGGCCAACGGTGACGTCGCTGGACGAATGAGCCTCGAGGAACGCGTTGAGGGTCGACCACACGCCGGGCAGCCACTCTAGTACCGCCGCCAGCGCAGGTTCGCGGCGTCCTAGTCGGAGTTCGAGGGAGAACAACTTGCGCCGGAGGTACCTGTAGATAGTCAATGTAACATGTTTTCAAAATGAGATAAGGAACATTTTAATATAACATAACAGTTTCAATACGTTACTTCAATTGGTCCATTTACGAATTACATATTATCTTATTCGGCAAATTTGAGTTTTTGTCTTAAGGAGGATAAGATAAAATATCTGTGTGACCTACATATGGGTCACTCGATTGTAATAGCAATTGTGTCTTCACTAAGCTTAAGTGTCAAAGTGAATGATCTGAATTTTATAATCTTATCTTAAACTGATTAAGGACAGATTTTTTTCAAAACATTGTTTCTAGTCGCTCTTTATTCTATGTATCCTGGTTTTAAAAACATGCAGTTACCTAGCTAAGAACCCTTTGACAGGCTCCATGTGGTTCGCGGTGAGCAGCCACCTGAAGTTGTGATGTAACTGTAGATTCGTTGTGTTGCATGTGGCTTGCGACATCGTTCCTGTAACAATATTTATTTCGAATGAGATGTCTTGCGTGGAGGAATAACATATATATGATTATATGATATATATTATGACTGTCTTACGAAAGTCGACATAAGTAGGTAGTACGGTGGAAAAAAACCAGCACTGGTGTTATTGTTTATTTAATATCATGCGTTTATGTTTTGAATAACATAAAAAATACATTATGTATAGGTATAATTGTAAAGAAAATTGTTTGTTTGAAAGTTTTATAAACAAACATTAAAAATATAGGAGTTAATGGCTACACCACAGACAATAAAAGGTGATCTTCATGATGATTTTATGAAAATGACATTAATTCATCTGTCTAGTTTATTATTGAAAACAATCATACCACGTAATAAAACAATGCTTACCAATAATAACAGGCATGTTCCTATTGTCCGGCGGCAGCAGGCCCGCGAACGCGTCCCCGAGCGCGGACGCATGCTGCAGGTTGTCTAGCACCACGACAGAGGGCAGCGGCGCCTCCTCGCCCGTCGCGGCCGCGCTGCATTGCTCCGCTATGTTCGCCAGGTACGCGCGCAGCTCGTTACATGACTTGCGGTCCACACTATTCACAAATTTTAACATAAATCATTCCACCAGTTCAATAGTTATTTCATACTGTCCCAATAATGACGAAATAGCTTGTGTACTTAGCAGTGTGACGTCAAATTTGTGCGAATATTAGTTTCACAGGGGCTCAAAAATATAAATATTTTATTGCGTATACTGTGTGACTCACAAAGTTAAAAATGTACTTACTAAGTTCAAAGCCAAAGATTAAATTAAGCAATTTAAAGTTTTTTTTTATCAACGAGGCATTGTGTCAAAAAGGCTAATGAATCTAAGTTCTTATTAGAACTTGTCAAATTGTTTATTACGTAACGACCGACATATCACATAACAACAAAGACGACAAAAGATTTTACAAATGCAAGTTAGGGTAAAAGTATGCTCACTTGAAGGTTGCTACGGCTTCGACTGGGTTCCCCCGCCGCTGCGTACGCTGCACGTAGAACTCGGCCAGCTTTGCTGCTAGATAAGACTTGCCCGTGCCGCTCGGCCCGCACAGTATCACTCGTCTGTGCTCCGATAATAACGATACGTATCTGTGGGCAATATCAACATTTTCATCAGCATCATCATATCACCCAGCTGTAGGACGCCTGCTGTTGGAGATGGGCGTTCATAAAAGATTTCCAGTAGGAAAGTGTGTTTTATCATTATCATCATACCAGCCATTAAAAGTCCACTATTGAATATAGACCTCCCCAAGAAAAGGGGTATGTTGCCCATAACTGCTCCGCTGGGCAAGCGTGCTGGCAATCGCAGAGCGCAGCTTTCGCGACGGGGTAACTGCTGCTCATCCCCGGATTGTATATTTGAGCTGACTTTATGTCGGTTTTGGTACCCTAGTCGCCTCTTACGACACTTGGTTCAGGGGTAGGTAATATTTTACTCTGCCTCATGGCTAAAGTGAAAAAAAAGTGTGTTTGTTTCCATTTTATATTTTCACGCTTTACAACCGTAGTGGCAATAGTGTAGTTTTGTCCAGGAGATGTTGCAAGCAATCCTGAGGTTATAACATTTGAGCTATGCTGTTTCGGATGAATACAACAACCTGGTATAAAGGAAAGTGATAATCTATCTTGCCTGTTTCTAAAAAAGCAGTTTATTAACAAAGAATGATGATTTATTAACAAAGATGGATAGACTCGTAAAGTATAAGAATTTACTTTCCGGTCCTATTCTTAATTAAACACTCAATGTAATAAATAATGTAACTGACATTGGTGTTTTCGTGATCACAGTGACTAATCCACTCTACAAAACAAATATGTCAAAGGCACTTTGCTATAAATCGAGCCTGGCCTCATGGACGCTGAAACTGACGTATGTAATTCAGTATTAAGTTAATCCCTACAAAGTACCGCTTAAAAATATTACAATAATTTTGTGCGGCTCCAATAACGCAGTATCATAAACTCGATGATTCATTTGGCATCGAAATATATGCCGAAATACATCATGCATACATTTTATTTTAATTCAGTTACAAGTATGAACAATGTCATTTAACATTATTTAAAACAATATGATTTATTATTATGTTTTTTACACAACTTTACAACAATTTGAAAAAAAACATACGTTTTGTAATATGGCGTGATAGCTATATTACTAAACGTATGTTGTGTTTTTTAAATAAGTTCGCAAGACGTCGTAAATCATTCTCAAATTGCTTTATTTGGCTAGATATAACACATTAAACATTGCAAGAAATTAACATCGGTTATTATTATAGGGTATCAGACTTATTTGGTTAAATAACATTTTTTAATTACCTCTGTATCATATTATATTTTAGTTTTAACCTAAATTAATAGTTAAGATAAAATAAGACGTTGAGATGACAGGGCTTTAAAAATGACCACTTACATTACGCCACCAACCATATTAAAAAGTAATCTCTTTTTAATTATAATTAAAATAAAAATTTATACAAGGCTGTAAGTGTAGTTTAGGTTCCGCAATCATAAGATTAGATTGTTTGCACAAAAACTTGCCGATTGATTACACTTGCACATTATTGCACAGGTCAACTATTCTATAGTTTTTAGCATTATTACATTTGAGTTGTTATTGTTTTTAACACGAACTAGCATTAAGTATAATTTAATCTTTAATAATGTTAGATATTTCATACTATATTTTTCATTATATCACGCGCTCATATGTCATGACAACTTTTTTTAAAATACTACGAGACTGCTCGAGAAACATTTGATATATATTAACTGTACATTTTATTTTTGTTACATTCAAAAGACTAGTTATTTCACTTACCTATATACAATATTTTTTGGTATAAGGCTGTCGAACGCCAAGCTTCCGACTCCTTGCAAACAGATGTACAGCGTGTTGACGGTGCCAATGATGTATCCGCACGGCAATAGCTCCGGGAAACCAATCTCCGGTCCCCTCGTCGCTTCACCCAAGTGATACGACGTTATCGAGTCAGTATTCAGGCCCAAGTTCGTCCCGGGGTCTATCCTCGATAAATAATCCTTGAAAGTCTTCCTAACTATATAATCTAAATTCTGCCAAGTAGTCTTGCCAGATATGTATGTATACGCTATAGTGAATTCATTGCAATTTATTGTCGAGTCACTATTGTAAACGTTCTTATAAGAATTACTGTGCGTAGACTTATTGCTTTTAAGGCTATTTGTGTTAGACTTATTTATTTGGGGGAAGTCCTGAGTTTCGGCTTCAGGACTGTGGTTTTGGGACATTCTAGGGGAGTCAAAGCTCGATTGTTTCTCAAAGTGATTGTTGTACGCGCTCGCAGATTGCTTGGCGTAAAACCTGCATTCGGATTCTGTAAGCGTATCTTGGACCTCTTCGAAATATCTTTGGAATGTTTCTGGTTGTCCTAAGTATACAGCTATTGCTATTTTCTTGCCGTCTGTAGTATCTCCTTGACTATCAGCAACTCCTAAATAGATAAGAAAATATTTAATTAACATCTTTTTCGAATATATTACAAACGTGAAAAAGTGTTTGTTTTGTACGGAACTAGTTAACGTTAAATAAATTATAAATAAGTGTTATTGTTTCATATTTACCTATATCTGAATAGCTTTCTCCAATTGCCAGTTCCCTGCTTTTAGGCGGAGGCAGCACCGAATTAATGTCATAGTCTCCACTTAACCTGTCTGCAGGGTTCAGACCGTTGGTGAATATGTCACTGGATCCATTCAGAGCGCCCAATAGAGCCTCGCTTTTCTCGTTCAGCTCACAGACAGCCTTGTTGCCGTATATGGGTTCGACCAAGGTGGAGTTGGGCGAGTTCTTTTTGGAAAAATCCATTGTAGGTGTTGAGGTGATACAGTTGAAGTCTAGTTCTAGCGGCTGGGAGTGCATGTCTATGGCGGTCTGAAATAATTATTCTCATTAAGATCAAGAAAAATAATTGATAGTTTTCAATATTTTTCTTTCTTTTTATCTACGTACCTGGTGCATAGTAGCTTGGTCTGCGAGGCTGTACCTCCTGGGATCTTCGACTGCTGAACCACCAGTGCCCAAAGAACTCTGGCTGCCAGCTAGTGACCTGGAGGTGACTAGCCGCTGCAAACGCTCGTTATTTTGCTTCAGGTTCAACATTTCATTCTGGAAACAAGAGTTTGTGGTCAGCTTTTTTATTTATTTATGAATAAACATCTAAAAATATCAAACGTTTTAAATTACTTACATCATCGGTGTTCAATATAAAGGTGTATTTGTTGTTGGTTTACTTTGAGATGTAAGAGACACACGTTAAGTTCAATAAAATGGACGATGAATTTTCTAGACTACTAAAAATTATTAAATTTAAGATACAAGAGAGGTAGACCTCATAGAGGTCACCTGAATTGGTACTTCACTCTTACCTATCTCTACCGACAAATAATAGCAATGTTAACGTTGCTGTGTTCTGGTCTGGAGGGTAAGAAAGGCAGGGAATTCACTGGGTGGTGGATGTGACATAGTATCCTGAAGTCACGAGGTTGGCAACACATTAATGATATCCTTGTGATATTAGAAGCATCTAAAAGCTGCAGTGGGGCTTACTATCACGCGGATTGTACGCTTCCTAGTCGACCTGGTGTAATAAAAAAAAATCTTGTGCGCTAAGGGTCGTGGGTTCGATAACCACCCAGGAAAAACTTTATTTGGTGAACATTTGTGTTTATTGTGTATCTGGGTATTTTATCTCTGTTGTCTGATATCCGCATACAACTACTTGATTCTGTCAGTCAAGTTAGATCAAAGTATGAGATGTTATGTGAAGTTATGTATGTATTTATTATCATTTAATAAATTTATATAAATGTATGTCGTGTAAAATTAAACGTATTGATCACGCGAGTGGCAACACTATTTTCACTTGAAAATAGTTTCACCTATGTAAACATTGCTATAATATCTAAGAAGATATATCAATATTGCAGACATGGTCGACACGTGTGTAAATTATCACAGGTTCGGTAAAAACAAAACTGGTATCTATCCGGTTGACAATCAAAAGCAACTTGCGTATACATAGGTAGTCCTTTCTATGAAATAGTTATGGCGGCACTTTATTAAATAGTAATTACGATACGCGGCCTCACATGAAGGAAAATTATGATATATGTAAGTACAAGCGATGTTATCATGGCCCTCACACGATGATCAAATAAGATGTTATAACATAGTTAAAGATTCACCGGGAACATGAATGCAGAAATCAAGTTGACTTTTTCAAGTGTTATTTTTGTAAGAGAGCCAATATTACATTGTGTTAAGAAGATAAAATAAATATTAATTTTTCTAGCGAAACTTTATATTTCCTTGTATTATGAAAACCAGGTATAAGGAACTATTTTATTATTTTAGCGCGGGAATCCATCCTTAGCGTCTTCAGAGGTAATCTTCCTCGGTCGTCAATTTATTTTAATTTTTTATATGACGAAGCCGACAAACCGCGTCAGGGCAACTCATAGACGCTTGTATTATCATAAGTATATCTCTAGTCCGTTAACAACTTTGTGACTTTAAAAAAACTATGTTACACAGTAATTTTACTGCCACTCTAGACGGAACACAGTGCGCTCAATGCTACTTAGCGGTACAAAAAGAAGAGTGAGGTACTAATGAAGACACGACCTTTGTACTAGGTAAACTTCATGCACATTACATATACCTAATATAAATATTTTTATGCTCTTATTAAGTGTTCACCATTATATTCATCAATGATCTAACTAATGAATAAGACAAATTGTTTAATTAGCGATGATCAAACCAAAGGCAACACTGTGAAAATGATTTACTCGGACGCAAAGGATACATGACCTTTATCGGTACCAGTTTTCTTGCAGGCCTTCATCAAGTAGATCAGGTAATGAACAGTCGAGTAAATTTTATATTCAAGGTATGAATATTTCACATCAACACATTACACTCAACGATATCATCATCATAATCATCATACCAGCTATTAAAAGTCCACTGATGGACATAGGCCTCCACAAGAAAGGGGGTATGTTGCCCGTAATTCCCGTGCTGGGCAATCGCGACGGGGATGCTGCTGCCCATCCCTGTCCTGTGCATTTGAGCTGCACTGTTTTAAATGGATATACCGACATCTGTCGGTTCCGGTACCTTAGTCGCCTTTTACACCTGGTACAGGGGGAGGTAGTATCTACTCTGCTGGTACCTCACGGCTACTCTACCGGTACCTCACGGCTACTCTACCGGTACCTCACGGCTGCTCAACGACACGTGTAATTGATATGATATATTTTGACAATTGACAGCGAGATATTTTGGCTGCAATTAAATATAGGCATATAATTCAGTAACAACTGCTAAAAAAGCATATGTCGGTGGAAACATTTTTTTTTCAGATGTAACAATATAATAATATTAATGAGTACTTACCCTCATTTTAATGACGGTGTCTTTAAGGCTTTCCAGTTGATGCGCTGAGCTGAGCGCCTCCAGTCGTATGTCAGTTAGCACCAAATCTTTTTCGCGAAGTTGCCTTTTCAACTCATCCACCAAACCAGGGTCGTCTTTATTGTCTAAACAATGAAGGAAATAGATTTAAGAAGTCTTTTATTTGTATTTGAGTTCGTTTATAGGCAAACAACACAGTGATTTTACTTTTAGAAGAGCATTGAAGAGTGTTTTATCATAGGACTCCCATATAAGATATAATTAAATATAAGTAAAGATATAATGTAAGTCTAGCAGCTTAACTCGCGTAGTTCCATTTACTCGCTGCTAATATAACTTTCTATAAGTGTTTGTTGTGATTTCCGTGGTGCAGTAATTTCCGACTTTATTTGCACAAAAAATACAAATCCCGTTTTGATATTTCCATTTCATGTAAAAAATATAAAGTGGTCTATGTATAACCTATAAGAATGTAGCTTTATATTAGTGAAAGGTTTATAATTTAGGTTTAAAAGTTTTTGAGACTATTCGGTACAAATAATTACTTAGATTGAATGATATTGACCAAGTAAGCTACAACCTTTTGTTCAATCTACCGTATACCTGTGTATGTGTATATTTTTGACATGTGCATAAAAGAATGCGCTTGCTAACTTTTGTATTATTCCGTTTACAAAGCAAGTTCCGAGCAAAAGCTTTATTGACAACGTCGTTAGGACAGCATTGTTCCTAATCAGATGAATATCGACTCATTGTCTACAGCCTTTTATGAAAAATAACCGACTAAGGAACAATAGGTTGCAAATTACGTTAACCTTTTAAAAATAGCTTTAAAATACGGGCTTGTAGCTAGCGGAACTTTTCTTTGGGTCAGCCTAATTCTGCTAAGCGCCTGTGTAAACAAGATATTGTTTGCGATACGTGTAACTGTACTCACCTTTGGTCTGTTCTTCGGGTTTGGCTGGCGGGCACGGCGGCTTGTCCTTAGAGAAAATAATACATTGTTAATTCAACATTACGAAACAACATTTAGAAGAAGGAAACATGTAATCATCATCGTCATCCAGTCATTGGAAGTCGACTGCTAGATAAAGGCCTCGCTGGGCAAGCATGTTGGCAATCGCAAATCTTGAAACGGGGATGCTGCTACTCATCCCCGCCCTGTGCATTTGAGCTGCACTGTTCCGGATGGATACACCGCTATGTGACGTCTCTTCTACCTCAGTCGCGTCTTACGGCACCTGAAACAGGGATACGTGCTATTCTACTGTGCCAGTACCTCATAGCATATATTTCAGTTAGTTTCATTTTTAACTAAATCGTAGTTAATAAATACATTTGAGAGAGACAAACTATATTGCGTCATGACAAATTATTTTATCGAAACATTTAATGCCGTAACCTTCTTCTGCCCTTGCTTTTATGTAATCATATTCATAGCAAATTAAACAATGACACTATAAGAACATATGGAATATATATTTTTTGCTTCTATATGTACTCTTTATGGTATGGGCTGCAAGTATGGTTAACCTTCACCAATCGATCGTTGCATTCTATTGCACTGACCGCACATTTAAAGAATTATCTGAGAAATTTATGACAACGAAGCGATTAAACATTATTGTAAAACAATTATCTACACGATAATTGGTAATTAATGACAAGGTAATGGACACGAATTAATGATAAGGTATTTTTCCCTTATAAATAACATGCAATACAATAATGTTCTTTTCTCATATTTTTCAAATATACTATAGATTATTTTTTATATTAAATGCATGAGTAGCGTATTTTTTTAAGTCTTTAAAAAATTAAAGTACATCCGTACATCCATTCAAGTACAAACGTACATCCATTTTATTTTTAAATACAGTGTAGGCTTAATGTGTCACACATCTGCTCGGATTTGGAAAACAATTATTATGCTATTTCCTGTCATTATTTAATTGACATCCCGACACCTGCTCACTCAAAACGCCTGGAATGTTTTAAAGCGGACATTTATATAAAGTATTAAGCTTATACCAACTATACTTTATTTAAAGTTGTGAGCCATTCAATATAGTTATTCTAACTGCAATAGGTAATGTTTTATGAAATATTGACGTTTGTAACGAAGGTCGAGGCGGTAATTGGTGCCGGCACAAGCTTTGTCCACGAAAGTAGGCGAGTGGAAGCAATTACAATAAGTCAATAAATAGTATACACAAACGCGACTTAAACTATGTACAGAGGTAGCCTTGACGAATAACGCCTCAGTCACACAATTCATGTTGCCTACAGGCAACGCTCCTAATCGAAGGAAAGTCAATGCACAAGAATATTACTGAAAACCTCACACTAATTTAATGAACATAATTTCAACAATGTTGTAATTTGTTGCTGTCTGTTACAGACGAGGGAAGCAATTAAATGTATGAAGACTAAATTACTGTTAATCATTACAATCGCACTGCAATTACTTTGGTGTAACAACGCATGTGAAATACAATGAACCTACCTGCACTTTATCGTTCAGCGCTTCATGCGAGTGTTCTAGACTGTTCTCGTTGCTTCCTTCCCTTATAGTGTGCGGATCGTCGTAGTGATGGGATCCGGATGAGCTGTCTTGCGACGACAGCTGCCCGAGGGATGAATGCTTCGCAGTTTTCGAGATCTTCGCGTTCCGTGAGAACGCCTTCGTGAACGACGACCGCAACTGTCAAACCATAACGGCGGTTATATAAAACGTCTGTTTGTTTTCCACTGACGAAAGGGCGACTTGCATGCTCTTTGTTTTATGGCTCAAGGCGATGGAGAAAGCACAATGCTAGTGAAACTTTTATCAGACAGCATCTATTTAAGCTGTGACACTCATAAAGTTATAAGGATTATAAAATAACTAGCTGCCCCCGCGAACTTCGTTCCGCCTTAGAGGGGATACCTAAATTTTCTAAGTTTCCGCGCAATTCTTTATTTTTTTTCTGTCATAAGAACCTACTCCTTCCCTCGGTTCTAAGCTACATCTCTACAAACTTTAAGCTAAATTAGTTCAGCCGTTCTTGAGTTATAAGTGTAGTAACTAACACGACTTTCTCTTATATATAGATAGCCGGTACCCGCGACTTTGTCTGCGTACTTTTAATTTGAATATTAGATATTAGATATGGATTAAAGGAACGGTATAGATTTGGATATAGCATTGAGTGGCAGAAAGTACTCAGGAAAATGTATTGGTCCCTTGTGTCCAAGAGACACAATGACCTAATGGATCGAAAAAAGTACCTAAATCTTTGTAGCGCAAATTTCTCTAATCGCATGCGTCCGACAACGTCGTCTGCCCTCACGTATCTGCCCGTTCGGGTAGGCATAGTTATGTAGATTCGTGCGCTCCCCCACCACACGACAGCGCCGTTGCCGGCCGCCACACTTCGGCGAATGTGCGCGACGACGACCGACGACCAATGACAGCGGCGGTGATGCAGAGTATTCGTTCGAAGGATTTTTTACTTCAAAGCCAATTTTTTTTTAACTTGATACACCCAAAACTTCTAAATATTATGTTCCTTGGTTCAGTGCTTAAGATTTTGTATACAAAACGTTTGGTTTCGTAGTTCCCGTTCCGAATCAGTTCCGTTCCGTTCGAATTTCGGAATTCCGTTTGTAGAAAAACTCTGCACATCCTAAGAGACCTACGTACCAAGTCTCATGGTTTTATCTTAAAAATGACGAACACCCATACAAACTTTTAACCCCTATTTCACCCCCACACTGGTAAAAAAGTGCAAATGCTAAAACAAACGATTTTTGTAACTTATTTAGTGCTTAAATACAAAATGTAATGTTTTTATCTTCAAAAATTACGAACTTCATACAAACTTTCAACCTTTATTTCATCCCCTCACAGTTCGAAATTTCAAAAACGCTAGAACAAATGTTTTATTATTTCTTATCAAGTGCTTAAATATAAAGTTTCATGGTTTTATCTTTTAAAATTAAGAAATCCCATACAAACTTCCATCCCCCTTTTCAACCCCTTACCACCCCTATTTTGCAATAAAAAGTAGCCTATGTTCTATCTCAGGGTCTAAAGATTGTCTGTGCCAAATTTTATTAAAATCGGTTGAGAGGTTTAAGCGGGAAAGCGTAACAGACAGACAGACAGACAGAGTCACTTTCGCATTTATAATATTAGTAAGGATATTATTTTTTTTATCATTCATGAAAATCTTTTTAATATTCAACTTGACAATAATTTCATTCGAATACGAAATAAGCGACACTAATAATAATATTCACTCCTTGACAAGTATAATTTATTTTAAATATACAAGAGATCTTGTTGCTGTTACGCTGCTGTCTGACTTGTTAATACCAAAGAATAAACTTAAAAACCAACTGAGAAATATACTACAGATAAAAAAAACACATGTTCTAGGTGCATATAAAAATTTCATACCCATACATATTGACAATAAAGATTTGATGAGTTCGTTTTAAAACAAGAAAAATGTAAAATAAGCGTTATATCCTGTACCCAAAGTTAAGCGTAGAGAAATGAGAACCGTGAAATCAATACATCCACTATATAAAACATGGTAATACAAATTTTATATTTGTTTGAAGCTGTTAATCAAGCCTACACATTTCTAGTTTCTAATGAGATAGATAATAAATACATAATTATACGTCAGACGTGTTTTCTCAAAACGTGATAGCCGTATTAATCAAATAGATATTATGTTAATTGAATTCTAGAAAATTAGTTCCAGAGAAAACTCTTTTAATTGAATTCATGGTTAGGAAAATATTAATTAAAAAGGTCATATATGCACGGTAATTATGAAAATAAACGAGTCTTAACTATCAATTATGAATGAATGAAAGGTAGAGGCATTTAGTAATTTTCAACTGGTTAAGTAGATAAATATACCCTTTCTTTGGAATTATCTGTGAAACGCCAAGATATTTACAAGCCCTTATTTGGCAAATTACTAATCATTACCTAGTACACAGAGTCGTCAAATAGGCCAATAATGTTTAACACTTGGTTATTTTCAAGTGGAATTAAGTAGAAAAAAATAACATATCGGCGAGGTTCACTGACAACCGTTTAGTATTCAAGTTACAAGTAAAGCGGCTGACATTGGCATGTATCTAGCCTTGTTAGTTTATTTTTCCTCGCAACTCAGTCGCCATTTTAATTTGGATAAACGTGTACAAATAAAACTAGGTATATAAACTATCTATTCTTATGAGCCGTACACACAGGAATAGACCAACCTTCCCAAATCTGACAAAACTTCGCAATCGATATTAATCTATAAATGTAAGCCACTGAGTTCAAAATTGACTGTCAAAATTTGACAGATTTGGGCAACTGATTGAACTGTTAGTCACTGTACATAATTAATTACAACATAAACAGTATAAAATAGTTAAGATTATGAGAATGTATTTATTAAGCAATGTGCAGGTATAAAGTCCAATGAACGACCCGCCATCGAGGCGCATTCGGAACTTTCCCTATCTTGTGCGCCAAGGCTTTGATGCAAACCCAGGAAACACCAAAAAATGTATATCATGAATATTTGTGTTTTTATATACCTGTGTGTGTGTGTGTTCTACACATGTATGTTTACAATATATAAGTAATATAGATGTCGCAGTTACATTGCCTATATATTTTTACTCAACATCTCTAACATTAATCCGACTTCAACATAAGTCGCTTTAGCACTTATGTTATGGATATCGGGCAACAGCGGAATCATAAATATAATACACACATTTATGTATAAGTCAGATTGTATAATCTATAATATTACATTACGGCTAGCTGTTCTCAAAAACAGTACCGTTTTGAAATGCGGCGGTTCAACGATTAGCCGAAACGAATGAAAAGTGCTTATCTTGGAGTCGGGTCAATGTTAGAGATTTAGAGAAATTACAAATCTACTTACCCATCCTTTTTTCTTATGTTTCTTGTCGTGGGCTATTGACGACCCACTGCTCAGGCTGTTGATGCTGGAAACACTATCTGTAGACAGATGCCTGGTAATCGCCCCGTTGCCAGTCTGTGCAAGGCGCTGTGGAGACGACTGCTGCGCCTGCGCAGGATCCTGCTATTCAACCATTTCTCGTTATTACAAAATTTGATTTAATTGAATTTATAGACCCTAATACAATAAGATTTTCGTATTTATATGTTAGTCCGAGTTAAGAGAAACCTTTACAAAACTGTTCGAAAAATAGTCAGCTATTATATATCCCATGTATTTAATATGTAATAATAAATTACTAAAATTTATGTATGTTTTTAAAATAAAGAATAAATTAAGCCATAATCTATTTTGTGGCATTAGTTAAACAAGTAACAGATCCTATATTGATAAATTTATGTTCAATTAGTCAATTCAATTATGAACTTAATATACAATTATAATTGGATTTGGAGATTTTCCCAGTTTTGCATAGGATGATCTACAAACGTGTGTCCCATCAATCGTGTCTGTTTTGTACACCATCGCCACCACCACCAGCACGAAAACCATACAATGGCAAGCTAAAACTCGTAATAGCATTAGAATGACAATGTGCCTAATAAGTCAATGCTAAACTACACAACACTCATAAACCAGATCAATATCTGGACCACCCACAATCGGCTCATAGTGAACTAAAATAACTGAAAACTTTATGGGCGCGCGTTAATACGGGTGAAAGACGTCAGAAATATTATCTAGTATGTCATTGAAAACTCGAATTTGTAGCGGGACCAGCCGTCGAATCGTCAACTCAATGTTTGAGAACCCATCAATCCGCATTGTGCCCAATGCGTAGTGGGTCTTGGCTTCCTATTGACCCAGGTGGGAAGCCAGCCCAAACATTATTCTGCTAAATTAACATTCCAAGGAATAGATTTCATGCAGTAGTTACCTAACATCTGGGGGTGATAATTTGTTTTTTTTTTTATTATTTTTCAGTACTAAACATTCTCATCAAAACAAATTTTCTCATATACGTCACCAATGATGCGGTACGTCAAAGTAAGATTAAGTTAATCGACTCTTAACCGGGTGATCGCTGTGGGCAAAAAAAAACATAATGATCCTATTTAACCATTAAAAGTGCCCGATCAATGACAAACAAAATTCTATTAAGTTTTTACATCATTTTGATGGCGTACTATTGCAAGGATAATGTCACTCCCTTATATACTCATTTGAAAAAAGAAAAGGGCGGATTTGATTTCAATTCTTCTTTAAAAAAATATGGTACCGAAATAATTTTAATCATTTGTACATGTTATTATGTTACTGGCCGGTTTTATAATGCCGTGGTGTTTAAAACTGTATATAATATCGGTTTTCATAACTTTTAGTCAATTTGTATGAATTTATTTCATATTCTTAATTGTCAAAGCTTCATAAATTGCTGTTTAGCTGTCTCAATAATGTTAGAGTAAGTGCTTAAAGCTACCAAAATTATAGCTCTTCTCAAAGAGGGTTGCAGCCAATGCTTCGTGGCTCAGAGGCTAAGTTTGAGTCGCTCGACGGCTTAAAGGACCTGGCAGCGGTATCAAGACACCGGCTCTGTCGAGAGAAGGCCTAATTCTGGAAGAAAACCATGTACCCAATCACGGGATGATCGTTATCTTGTGAGTCGCGCATTGAGATATCTCAAGTCTTCGTATGTAGACACTAAGAACAACCTCGAAGAAGTAAGAAATGTGCATATTAATATATGGACGGTCAGGAGGAGGCTTATCGCGGCCAATATACGTAGTCATCGCCCGGCCTGCGGCCCTCAGTTACTCCGTGAGCACAGAGATGCCAGGCTTAGGTTTGCTCGAAATTATGAGTCATGAACTCAAGAAGACTGGAATAGTGTATTGTTCTCCGTTGAAGCCAGGATATCTCAGTTCGGTGAAGATCGACGTCGGCGAGTACTATCAAGACGAGGAGAACGCTTTGCAGAGGCTTGTTTTGAAGAAATCACACCTTATGGTAGGGGCTCTGTTATGTTTTGGGCAGGAATAATTCTAAAGGAATATTTAATTTTTATGGACAACAACGCTCGCGCCCACCGATCTGGCGATGTGGAAGCGTATGTGCAAGAGGTCGGCATTTATCGTTTGGATTGGCCAGCTCGAAGTCCCGACCTCAATCCTATAGAGCATGTCTGGGAGATCAGTACAACCGACTCCGCAGACCATCAGAGAGCTGAAGAATGTGATTACCGCGGAGTGGGAACGTATTCCGCAAGCAAGTAGCCAGGATATCCTCGCTAGCATACCCAGACGAATTCAAGCTGTGATTTCAGCTAGAGGGAGTCACACTCGATACTAAACATTCATCTGCTTTTACTTTAGTAAAGAAAAAACAAACAAAAATCTTTGTTAACTTTTACTTCACGAGCATATGCACTACTAGCGAGCATACACTACTAGTGAACTTTAGCATCAAAACCCATAAATTTTATCATAAAATGTATGGGTTTTGATGCTAAAGTTATATTATACTGACGAAAACGTTTATATGCTTATTAATAAAGTAAAACTACCTATAATTATCAAACAAACCAATAGTAGCATTTGAAATGGTTCATTGCTTAGGTGCCCGTTCTTTTCTACAAATGAGTGTATATAGAAGTCAAAAAAAGAACAATATAACGATAGTGTTTTTTTTTATTTGTAATAATTATAGATACTATTTTTGAATTTATTTTGCGTTTGCGTTAAGGAGTGATGTGTACCATAAACAAAAGAGGTGGTAATGGTAGTATATATCAATGTGCTGGTATTAAACAAAAACCTAATAACGTTCTTGATCCCAATAGTTGACGTGTACAAAGGAACAGTTACTTGATTGATGATTTTATTGACCAACATTTAGTATATACAAAAACTGTCACTGATAAGCAAACGCAATATTGAATTAGAAATTTAACGATGGGTTGTTACTTGAGTGCGAGATCTTGTTGTCACGAGCAAGTAACAAGAATCAATTTGTCGACTCCATTGTCCATCAATCTACGGTTGAATAGCTCTTTTCTTTATCTAGATATCTATTTTGGTTTCTTTGTATTCGTAACACTTTGTGATATATCCTAAGGCATTATGATAAATGTTATATTTAATTACAGTCTAATGCATTCGTATAATATCGAACCATTTATTTACTTAGATATCATTGTTCGAACCTGTCATTGATTGAACAAATATTTTATCAGAGAATACATGAATTCAATAAGGGAACATTTGATATATACTTTAAACATTGAGTGTGAGTTTTAATTAAAAGGTCAGATACAAATTTTGTTATTTAAAAAAAATCGGTAATTATGACTATAATTATGCTTTTAGCATAACTCTTTTTAAAATCATGCGTTAAAATCTCATGAAGTGTTATCATCATTCAACATCATCAGCCGTAGGATGTCTACTGCCATCGGCTACCTTGTGTTTTCCAATAGGACCGGTTGTATGCCGGCTTGTATACAGCGCAATCCTGCGGTTCTAGTCGGATCGTCTGGCCACGTTATATTTTACACGGCCTATTTTAGAACTATACGGTTATATCGAACGTCGTCAAGTAATGCATTACCTAGAATTGCCACAAAATGGAAATTATTCACTCCACTTACCTGTCCGGTAACATTGACACCATCTGCTCGAATGCCCATAGATTGCATGTGAGCGGTCGTCAGGCCAGCCTGGATGGATTGCTTCCTTAACAATTCGATTGTTTGGCGTAACTCCGTTAGTTCAGAGTCCTGCGATGAAAATTGAACAGTTACAATTTCATTTGAGACTTTTATTTAAAATTTGGTTTATAAAAAGCTCACAATCAATGATCAGGATTAAAAATCCTATTAAAATATTAAGTTTTAAAAAAACTTATTGTATTAATGGAGAAGTATTGAAATTGAACTTTTTAGGGTTAGGTGTTGATATATCTAACGTAATTACGCCGCCTAACTTACGAGTACGTTACCAGATACATCAAGCGTTTCTGTCAATTTTATAGAATACTTATCAAATAGGGACTCAATAAGGATTAATAACTTAATTGTAATAATAGCAGTATGATAATGGCCAGTCGAGTTTATTTATTTACCCTCTATAAACTATAGCATTCGCTTAAAACAGAGCACCTGCTCCATAAACTTACACTGCTGCTGTTATTATTTACGTGAAGACAGGACTTTATATCTTTCAGCTTTTATACCCTTAATAATTAATACAAACATCATAATTACATGGAAAGTAATAACGGAACTCGTTGCCGTATTTGAATAGACCAACAGAGCAGAATAATGATATGTTCGATATTAATTATTTACACAGCACCAGGATAGCAGAAGTAATACTTTAGCAAGTTTAATCACTAGAAAACAAACACGTTTCCTGTACCCTTAAAACCTAAAAGGGGCAAACACAACACAGGTTTTCTCGAGTACTTACTGCTCGGGTACTTATAGAGTTAAAATTTCATCCCATCTTAATTGGTTTAAGTCAGGACGGTGTTCCGTATAAAAATGAACGTTTAAGTGTCCAGATAAGAGCACGCTTTAATCTGAGTGTAGTAATAAAACGGGTTTATTACCTTTCTCTCGGCGGTGGCGGTGAGCTGCTGCAGCCTTTGGGTCATGTTTGAGAGGCTCTGCTCGAAAGCTGAGACCACGTGCGCCTAAAACAAAGAAAATGCATTGTTATATCGATTCAGAAATGGTAAGGAAATTGATAGTGCTTTCTGAGTGTTGACATAAAAATATATGAAGATGACATAATAATACACATGTCGTTTTTATTTTATTACTTGATATAAAGTCATTGGGACGTCACTTTGTCAGAGTCAATTAATTAGGATTAAGATTCATCTGAGGTTCTCATTTTATGAGCACGAGCTGACACAACCCGTAAATACTAGTATAAACTTCAAATTTAAAGTGTAACCTAACTATAATGATCATAATAGGATGTACCTACTTTGATATATAACGGGTAATCAATTCGCTGAAACGATATTACTGTATAAATAAGTATTCCTTTTACAGCTTGTCTTGGATAATATAACTGCGATTTCTACTGCAGTAATCAGAGATGACCACAAGCCGACACAGATCTCTGTAACACCTCGCTACTTACAGGGCGAGATTACTATGTATTCAGACCAACGTCCCAAGACCGACAATGATTAAATCGCTCACGGGTACCGGGGAACCGGTTAATGTACCGTGATGATAAAATAATTACTTACGTCACGTTATGCTATCGTAAATATTAGGTATAAACATTTTATTAACAGTTCGAAAACTGACTCATCAGAATAAACTGCTTTATAGGTCGGTAATGGTGGCCGTGGGTGGAGCAGGACCCTTTGTTTGCCACGTCACAGGACGCACTTAGCAAAATTAAAGTGGGGGCTATCGACCCCGCAAGCATGAACAGGAATTACGTTTAATGTAATCTACCTTAAGCGAAGCGGCTAAAAAACGCCATATAATTTAATTGCACGAGCATTTCGAATCGCAAGCATCTAGGTAGTTTAAAAATATATATCCTTAAAAGGGTACTTCACCTGCTACGCGCACGCGCAGGCTAATTACGTGTCTGAACATCAATGATGTATTTTAGGGACACCTTTAGCTAATTATTTCAAACCATAAAAAGTGCGTTATTCAATTAATATGTTTATCATAGTTAACAGTGGACATCTATCTGGAATGTCTAAAAAAGTCCAAATATAACAAAATCGAGCATAATTTTAAACACTAGTTAATTACATAGATAATGTTATTTTATATATAGATGAGTGACACAATAGAGCTGCCATCACTAATTTTAAACCACATTCTACTGATTTCGTTGCGGCACGGAATCTGGGCCAGATAAGCTCTATCTTTTAGGTACCTCTTTTACATGGCATATTTTATAATTCATGACTACGGCCGTTAAACACTTATTATTTTGTAATAATTAGTCCCTGAAATACCACAAATTGCAGAAACAGGTGCATAGTAATTGTTAAAAACAGGTGCTGAGACAGCCACTCTTAAATATGTAGCGATGTAAATAGCTATGATAGTCTTTTATAAAATAACTTAATAAGATGCCATTTGTTTATGTAAATTGTAAGAAAAAAACTACAAAAATACAACAAATTCGGAAAGTAACCTGTACGAACTGATAATGTAATTAAGTTATACATTTGTAGTGCATTGCCCTTTTCAGGTAACGCTGCTAATTCAACACCCAAAGAGTTAAATATGTACTGTTTCAAACACATGAGTATTTTAATACGTACATACATACGAGTACAATTAATTTTCTAAGCGGTAGAATTCAATTTGTGATCTCTACATTTCGGTACAATGCATACAACAATTTACACCAATTGGCTGCAGTTAGTGCGACGAGCAGTTTCCGACTTTCATGTAATTATTCAATGGGAAACCACTCGTGCATTTTAGTAAAATACCGCAAAACGCAGCGGACATTTTACAATTAAGAATTCAGCACGGATGTTACTAAATTATACAGAAAACAACCGGAGATATTTTACATATTATTGTTTTTGCAACGAATTAACAAAAATAAGTTAAAAAAATACAAGCGTTTCCACAAACGGTTGGAAGAAAGAAAATAAAATCGAATGTCCTATCATCAAAACCCAACGAGACCGTTATTTTTGGGAAAACGTGACAGAAAGACGATAACAAGAGTTGTCTCGTAGGTGTTACATATTAAAACATTCTTAGTTTTATGCGGCCCACTTCGCGTCCCACAACAAAGTTTTACGAGAGATTGGTACAATATTCTCAACGAGAGATTATTTGTTCAAGTGCACTCTTCCTTATTCGGCCGCAGCGTATCTGGGCTGCACGGCTACAGTCAATTATGTTGGTATCCAACTAAAATACAACCAACAGCGCGTCAAAACTTAATAATTCATTTAATTATGATACTGCTTTACACTCATTGACCCACAACAATAGTGTTTTACGTAGTCTTATGTGATTTTTTCGCGGTCAACATTTTCATTAAGTCTTTGTCGTGTTTAAATTTTATTACTTTAATATTACCACCATTAACCTCTTAAAGATTCCTCTTAGAACTGAAACGTGATGGTATTTTATTAGTGTTGTTTATAGTTATTAATATTGTTATTGAAAAAACACAATACGAAGTGAATTAAAATAAACTAATTTTAGCATAACTAAACCTTGATAATATCTAGAACCCAGGGTCGAATCAGATATGGGATTTTTATAAGCATAATAGCAAATATTAATAGCTCAGGGCCATATTGTACCTATTAAATGACAATAGACTAGCCGTTACAGCATGATAAACATAAAATAGTTATAATATGAATATATATAGGAATTTCCAGACACAAGATAGACCTTATGTTAACGAAGTCTAAGAACATAACGTTGTACAGCACATTAAACTATCAGAAATAATATTGCCAGCATTTCTGAATCGCTAGAAACAATGCTCGCATAAACATGCCCTGCAAGAAACGAAGCGGATGCGGCTACGTTAGGAAAGTATGCCGTGGTCAGCTAGCGACCAGTGCCACCACAAGATTGGAGACACGACGTCTCGGGTGCCGAGGCGATGGTTATCTCACGTCCGATCCCGCTAGGAGGTACAAAGCGCATGACCAATCGCACTAATGAGCTACATAATAAATACCTTTGTTCTCTTCGCCAGGTATATTCGATGAGCATACCTCCCTAATTTTATTATACTTATTTCTCTTCTATCAATAAAATTTAATTTAATTATTGAATCGTGAGTACTTATACTTTTAACTAGACATTAATGGTATGTACTGGTAACCCACGCCTCCCATGTGATTTTATTGGGATCAGTGTTGCAAGTCACTTAAGATTGCTCAAGTTCAAAGGTGTCCCTTGCGGTTATAACAATGGTATGACCATGGAACTAGTTACCCAAGACAAGCCTGACAACATAATAAATAGCGAAGTCCAAATACGATTTTCAAACAATACCATTATTATTAGTGGAATTGCAAAACAATGCTCATATAAATAAGGTTTCTACTTGAGAATCGCCTTTATAACGGTATAACCAGTTAAAATTAAAACGGTAGCTGTCTACATGATGTTATCGGAGTACCCGAGCCAAATTTTCCGTAGTAAACATTCTCATCAGTGACAAAACTATACTCTATATGTCGCAATGGGGCTAACGAGCTCAGTTAACTTCACTATCGTGAGAACCGACATTCGGTGCCGGTAAAATCAGTAAATCGAACACACCAAAGGGACGATTGAATCAACACCTGACCATCGAGATGAATAGATATAAACTTTTTTTTGGTAGTCAGGTAGATTTTTTTATAATATAAAAAGGAACAAAGTGCCAACACCTGTGCTTTCTGTATTTAGGAACTATAAATAGATATATTTTTGATAAAGAGAGTATAAGCAGTGTGCATGTATATCCAAAATGATTTTTAAACCCACCCTAAAATAACGTCAGGTGGACTGTGTACACGCTATGTCACTAATTAATATTCTCCCCCTACTGACGTCCCGACTTTACCAGTTACTTTCAGTCCAATCTCTTACGGCATTAAACGAAATACGAGGGAACAAAACCACACCTCAAAACGGAGTTTAATAGCAACAGAAAGCTATTAATTAAAACTTGTGACAGGTTCATGTTATATAGCGAAAAGCTATCACGTAGCCTTGAGGTTCGTATATTGATAGAATCGTTTTAACATATGAAAGTGCTTCGATAGAATCTATCTAAGGTCGATTGCGTTTATTCAGACGGTAATTTATTAGTTGACCGGTAATATATTACGACCGATATAATCACAACTGCCATACACATGTTCAAATTGTAATTATATCATGTAATATTGCTAGTAGTTAATTAAAAAGAAAAAATAGATACTGCGTGTTGTTTTCTGCAAGTCGTAAATTTCTGAATAGAATACATACCTCTTCTAAAATAGGACAGCTTTTGTAACGTGATTTCTTGATAGCCAGCTCCCACCACGGAATCGGAGGTTTCGATCGTAGAATTGTCTGACATCCTATCTTCGGATCATGTGACTCATACAAGGTGCCTAAGGTTCTCGATGATGGCCTGGAAAGCGCCTCCTCTTCGTCGGCAGGTATTCCAGTAACACACTCGCAACATTTATGTGGTTTTTTAGGTACATTTTGTGGTCTGTAATCCGCACTAAAAGAATGCCGGTAGTTAAGCCGTTTTGAAAACCCATTATTTTCACTTACTGATCTTTTAAAACAATTTCTATTGTTTTGTAATGTCATTCTGGGTATTTGTTGCACTTCACTAATAATGCTTTCATCATTTAATAACGAGTGATCATCAGTAAGTGGTGTATTTGGCTCCGAATGGTACGGTTTATTTCGCTGTAAGCTTCCATACAACAGATTTTCTTTAATACTCGGCGCCTTAAAATCTAAATATTTGGGTCTTCTTAAATTTAGGGTGGCATATTTTTGTGGGGATCTGTGAAATTTCGATTTATTTGGCAAATCTTTGAGTACGTCTTCTGTATCGGTGGATGGAATAGTTGAATTATCGCTGTAGCTCGATATAGGTCTATCATTATCAGTAAGGTAGGAGGAGGATTCCGAATAATTATCTCGATCGCTGTGACTCCTTCTACAGTCTACGGACGAACTTGACACGTCCGTACGTGTGGAATGTTGTTCCGCACCGTCCTGGTTGCTTACGTGATGATCATACGACTGTCTGTCTCCGTTAGCCAAGATCGCGGCTCCAACTTTTTCCCCTAGCCTTGTGTCCTGCTCTCCCAAGTCTAAGCTTCTCAAACGCCTGCGCGGCTTAGTGTCTATAGAATCGTAATGAATTTCTTGCTTGCCGTTTACAGATTTCACCGGGGAACTGCTTTTTGAATGAGGCGGTGATACTTTCGCGTAAATGGGTTCAGTGAAGCTTAAGCGCGAAGGTTTGTTCGATATGCTGTTTGTTGAAGATTCTGGCACATATTGAACGCCACAGCTGTTTTCCAGAAAATTACTTTTTGGCGTTCTATTTAAAGTGAAATACTCAGAATGGCGGTGAGGTAGATTAGGTGTTTGTTTTGGTTCAACTAGATTCCTTATCTTGATTCGGCTTCTCGGCGCACGAATTGTAGCAAAACCGTCGTGTATCGGCGAGCCATGATAATTTGTTGAAGTAGTTACGGCCATATCAGCAACGATTTTGAGATATCACATTATCTAATACTACACTTTAAGGTGAACTTTAAAAACGATAAAATCACATAACATTTTGCACCATACATCTTATGCTGTATTACTGCGAAAGCGGAAAATTGTAAAATATAGTTCCAGAGCCTGGCGTTTAGCGGGACGGCCACTTAGATAACAGTATTGTCAGCAAAATACATGTAATGGAAAACATATAGAACTGGATAAGTAATATATAAATATTTAGGAATATCGATTCATACGATTGAGTAAGAACACACTTGACCTATAAAACGAAATCAAGAGCTTCTAAATCTACATCATTTCGTAAGTCAGTCGGTCTCTGTTATATGATATATATATACTGTTCAAAGATGTTCGAACCACTACTTTTCAGTTGATCACTGAGTTAATATACAGATTTTAGAAACGCAAACCACTTGATTGTTAGTTTCTTAGCACCTTACATCATTAACACATACTAAACTGCTTATCAGAAGTATAATCTCAAAACGTTAAATCAGAATTGATTGCACTCTGAATGCTGAGAATTGTAGGCGAACGATTGATATTGATGAGCAACCTTCCATATAAGTATAAACTTTCTATTTCCGGAATAGACATTCGCGCATGAACTAATCGGTTAAACCATTTGTAATTATATTTTTTTTCATGTCCGCATCACATGTCACTGTTTATGGTTATAATAAGGAGCTTGGGGAACTCAAGCATCCGGCGACATTAGGGCTGACAGGTAAAAAAAACTGAGCTTTTTACCACTTTTTTAAAGTATAACAATAATTTTAAATCTTTATGAGCTTTTGACAAAAACTTGAATATATTTAGACGAAAAAACCTACGCTATCATACAAATGTATTAAGGTTTTCAACGTCAACTAATAATTCAGAGCAAACCTAATAAGTATTGACAGTCAATTACTGCACCAATACTAGGAAATAGCAGAAAGCCATTCAAGACACGAAGCTGAGTTTGCACAAAATATTTTGTAGAAAATGGTCAGTTAAGATTATTCATTTTGATTGTTGATTCTTTTATTTTGGTTCGTACGAACACGAAAAAGTACGAACGAGGAAAATTAACTTTTGTATACAAAACATACTAGTTACTGTCAATATTAAAGACAGCGAAATGGAGTAAAACGGCTATTATAAATGACTAAAAATAGGTAATTGTTTACATTGTATATGACGCTAGCTGTAACAGCAAATGCAAATTAACTTTAGATAACTGCAGTACCACTGAACTCCATTTGTATAACAAAACCAAAGGTTCTGACATTTGACAATCTTGAAAGAAAGTGTATATGTTTGTATTATTATTAGCATATAAAAACAAAAGCTTGAAGCGGACTTTAACCGCCGCGTCATGACTCATCGGCCGAAGACTACTTCGTGCATTAAGTATACGAGTACTGAGAGTTTATGTTTCTCTGTAATGGCAACCAAGACTTCAAGGCTATCTCATGCTATGCACGTACTGATATGATAACTATAGAAATATTCTTGGACAAAATAATTTCCATATAGTATAATAACATCGTTTGTGAAGAGTTTAAAGAAAGCACATTAACCTTTTATTGACTCGTAAAATCAGTTATGAATTATGCATTTGACAACAACTAATGTAACAGGCTTGGTAAAAGTTTGAGTAGGCAAATCATAAATTTCGATTTCCAATTGATTGACTCACTCCCACTATGACCAATTGCAACAATCACATGAGCCAACATTTGACCCTTTTTTCTTCTTTGATTGATGATGAATGGATATTTGAAATCAGTAAAATCGTTGTTCAAATAATGATGCACAAAAGCGCTTATTCCTTTGTACTGTTAAATGTCATATCAAGTGAAATATATTATACATATATACTTTTGTAAAGATATTTAAATATCACTTCTTCTTTATGGCGATTATTAATATAAACTTAGATATACTGACAATCTATTATCTTCATTCTTGAAACGTATTTGTCTAATGTAACAAAAGGGTGATAGTAATGCGTGAAGTAAAAGTGTACGTATTCTTAAAGTAAATAAAGGTATAGTATTTTCTACCATACGCGTTCACGACTACTTTTTTAACGGCTTTAAACTGCGGCCGCAAGGTAACCGAAACGTCGAACAAAATGTAAAAAGTTAAATAAACCGCGTTTAAAAGCCGTTGATAAAGTATTGTTAGTAAATAAAGGTAGTTACCGTCATATGGGTTAAACAAAAATTATTAGAGGGGGCAGTCATGGCGCCAAAAAAAGTAGTGTTGTTTAAACGTATATTCATGATTCTTCTTTTCTAATAATTTAATTGATTTTAAATAGTTTAATTTATTTACGTAACTAACAACTAGAAACGTACCTTTCATTTCATCTCAATGTAAGTTATGATTACATAATTTTTTTAATCAATAAAATTGCCCAAAATTAATAGAATTAGTGAGTATCGTTTCGTAACAACCATTCGAATTATGCAACTCATGCACGCAACTATGTGTTTGATATAGACAAAGATTAGAGCCCGAAAACAAAGTGAATACAATTCTTTATGTTCATTTCCCGTCCACTGATCACCTTTTAAAACAGGAGCTGCTATTTGGAATCCACTAACGCCTGTAATGAAGCAGGACAAATATAATGTTTGTGTAGCCGTCTCGCTCGTACAAACGCATCGCATGCGGCTGCGTCCCGTATCAACGACCTGCGTGAGTTAGCTTGCCGTACCGTAGTAGCAGTCTGCTCACAATATTTTCATTTCACGGTCATTTCGTAACATTTCAATAACCCTTGCGTATGTTAACTGACATTTGTAAATATACTTTGATGGAATGTTCCAAAGGACAATAGTATTGATTAATCCGATTCTCAACGATAATGGTATTTTACAATCGGCACTAGAACTTTCAATAGAGTATTGAACAATTAGCAAAAAATCTATTACATCAACAAGAATTAAAAAAAATATATGTGATTATAATATAACCTCGTGAATATTATCAAACGGCTTAATATTGTCACAAGAAGCAGGCATATTAATAACACTATCATCCGAGTTAATCTTTAGCGTTCGGGGCAGTCCATTCGTTTGTATGCACAATCAGATAATGCTCTTTAGGACGGTGTTAGAAGATTTCTCTCCATTATTGTTTAAGCTTTCTTTATGGCAGCGAATCAAGCCTACTTACATCTACACGGGTTTAAAATGAGTATAATTTGGACTAAGCATACATATTATTATAATATCTGAAGTAAAATATAAATACCTAATGTAGTAATATTGTAACAAAATGTATGCTTTCTAATCTTTAAAAGACCACAAATACTTTATATACTTATACGTTTTATAGTAGCATATTTCTTAGTAGTGACCATATTTGTTAGCACGATATAGAGCAGGTGAAACAGAAAATACTCAAAGTCAACTACATAACAGGTGGAAAAGGCATAGACGTACAAAGAACTCGCATTACAAATACATACATAAAACAAGAGTAAAAAATAAATTAACACCATAACGGTGCAATGCAGCTGATCATATGAGAAATGATTGTTTGTCGTAGTCGTATAGCGATTATTAACTGTACTCTACTAAATGTGTAACACACTCGAGAATCTGTAATGTAGGTTTGACCTTAATAGGCACATGGAAATGATCTATTGAGTACCTTGGGCCTGCATCGTCTTTACAATTTGTAAGCGTCTAAATAATAGTTAAATTTTTGCCTTATTTATATAATAAGTGTCTATAAACCATTGTTTAGTATGATTAAAACACAATATTATCTTAGTCACAAACGACAATCAACACAAGCGGATTTTTTATCTGCTATTGTTATGTCAAAACTATTTAATAAATGTTTACTAAACAATGCCTTTATAATCTAATCAATGTATCATCATCATCATCATTATCACAGCAGCCATAAAACGTCTACTACTGGTCATAGGCCTCCCAAAACAACGGGACCCATAATTGTCCCGCTGGGTAAGCGTGGTGGCAATCGAGGAGCGGAGTTTCGCGACAAGAATGCTGCTGCCCATTCCCGCCCTGTTGCATTTGAGCTACGCTGCTTCGGATGGATATACCGCCATCTGTCGGTTCCGGTACCTCAGTCGCCTCTTACGATACCTGGTACAGGAGGAGGTACTATTCTACTGCCGACACCACACTAATTGGATAAAGTGAGATATTGTATGTATATTTAAATTCTAAAGGTTTATTTACCTTAATATAGATCTAACTAGTTTGAAATATCAGGAAGAATATGCTGACTGTGTAATGCATAGCATGCGCAGACTTCTACGACCAACCGATTAAAAAAGGCTGATGATATGCCCACCAGTGCGACGCCAGAAGGGTTGCCAGTTGTATAAATTTCATTATATGATTCGAGTGAACTCGTGCCGCTGGTTTAATAGAGCAGTTAAGCTAAAATTGGTTGCTGATGGAATATTTGAACTTCGTGCTTTGTATTTGAGGTAATAACACGGCATTTACTTTCGTGACCAAAAGACTACTTAGCCGTGAGGCAAGACATTCAATTAACGTAATTTCAGATAATTTTCAAATAGCAACTCAAGTTTCTCAAGCACGTTTTTTACTGATCCACAAAAAAACATTAGACTAAGATAATTCCTAGTGACGTTAATATCCCAAGATGACCTCTGTTATCGATACAACTGCGTCTTGGAACTGGGGACAGAGGTTAGTATTGTCAATCTATAACTTGACTTCTCAGATGATCAATGAGCATCAGACACTCGACAAAACACCTTATTTCTAGTAAATAAAATATGAATTTCAATAATCTGTTATAAGCATATCATTCTGGTAGATTTGAGAAAAAATCTTTACGTTGGTTTGATAGAGAAGAAACAAAAGATTAAGGACATCGTTAGACATTTTTGGTTTTATTAAAAATATTTATTACTACAGGGTAACCCTGATTAACCTAAGTCAATCTCAGTGAAATCTCAACGAAATAGGATTTGCTATATATATATATATATATATACTCGTATTTAATAGATAAGAACAAGCAAGCATTACAATGGTTACACATTTTAGACAAAACACGTTCAACGCACGAGTTATCTAGCACAAACTGGACACTGATGCCAAAAAGCCAGCAACATACAATTTGATATTATATCTAATTGGTGCTCCCGACTTTTTCCGAGTCTAAAATAATTTCGTTCGCTGTCGTCCAAATGACGAAACTAAAATGTTTGCACGAAGCAGGATCAGCTTGCGAAACCAAAAGAAAATGTGTTCATTAATGTCTGCGACTAACGAAAACTAAGAAATAGAACTTGTTTCCATACACATATTTTAATTCTTTATGTAGATTGCTGGAAACAATATATTATTAATGACATTCCATGACATTAACACGTTTTATTCGCAATATGAATGTTTAATATAAGTATTTCCATGAATTAATAAATACTTTAAATCTAACATGTGAGCAATGTATCCTTCAAGATTTGCGATCATGTGCAAAAAGAATGGTGGAAATAACGATGATCTCAACAAAACAAGTAAGCTGAGCAGTTATTATGCTAAACGCACATTGCTTAGACATGTCGTTAATTATCATTCAATATACTTCGTCGCATACAAAAAACTTAATAATTGTACATACATTAACAAGGTAAATACTTAAAACAAAAGACACTATTTATAAATAGTAACCTACTGTACCCAATACTATGTCGGAAAAATAAACTATTTTCCCTGAAAAAAGATATAGAAATTTAAGCTTAACAAATGAGTGACATGAATTTAAACGTGACCAAGGAAAAATCATTAGTGATATAAAGAAGGAAGAAGTTTAATATGTTGTCGTACCAAGTTTATACACCTTGCAAAACCCGTCATTATATATAAAAATACAACCATTAAGAAATCAACTTAAGTTAACAGTTTACAATTTCGGTCAGATATAATAAAAGTATTTGCAATCATAACATCTTAATAGAGTTATGAAAGCAGTGACTGTAGTTCGTTCGAGCAACGGTTAAAAACTCAAGAGTGGCATCTGTTGTGCACATGGCTCCGTATCGGCGTAAGAACACACTCGAAGGTATACGATATTTGATATGAACACAAGGTGAACGCTGAAAACAGCGTCATCTGGTTAATTTTTTAATTGCACAAAATGCGGTCAAGGCGCCCGAAGATCTATGCAGATCTCTGTGAAAAATATCTTTCGCAAACAATCCATAATGGCGCCGTCCTAATATTTAACAATGTGTGCAGATAACGTTTACAATGGAAACATTCACATTATAGATTTTATGGATCTGTTCATAAGAAGCCACGTTGCGATTAACATAAACATGCGATTTCTATACGTTACAATTTTCGGGTCAGCCGAAATCCTAGTGAAACGGAACGGATACGTTCCGAATGTCATATGCGGTATTAGAATACGGTAGGCATTGCGAATCAGGATTCAGTGGTATGTGACATGGGCTAAATTTCTGAGACGGCAATAAACAAGAAATGTGCGTGGGTTAGGCGTATTGTTTGCCTTGCCCGTGTGCGCATACGTCATGTCGAATGCCACAGTGAATTTTAAGGGCAACTGGATGACCCCCGACTTCTATTCTACACTATTGTCATGCTAATGACAAAGACCACTTACTATAAAACTTTGTCTGAAAGTTTCATTTGAAAATTATATAATGTGATAAAGGTTTGAAGAATTATAATACTGAAATACGCATCTGCTGACTAGATATTGTTTATGTTACGACAGTATCTGTTGCTGTTTATATAAAGTAAACAGTATAGAGCTGACTCGAAATAACCACAATCGTTTTGTCGACACATTTTCACGAATGCATACAGCAAGACCACCAAGTGTTACTCCGTAGGAGATTATTTGAATCAACATTATTTGATCCCACAACATGACTACCGGCATTTCCTGAGTAGATATGACACGGGCCTTTAGAGCTTCCTTCCGTGGTTATCCATTGAACACCATATAGGATAACGGATAATCCACTTAAGAAGCTACTACACTACCTACACTAGTTGCGCCGCTTGAGAAGCACACGTGGGATTGCCGTTACTTTTTATGACCTCATGTTACAGTTTTTATACGATACCATAACTAATGATTTATCTTCGGCCCACGCTAAAGTTAACGTACTTAAATTTTGAGATGGATGTGTCCAAAGATTTGCCACTTCTCCAAGGTCATACTGGTCGGTTGGTGACGCAACAGTAGTTAAACGAGTTCGCAACGTACATCGTCCATTGATAAAATCCCCACCTAAGGTCAAATGGCTAAGAGTTATATACGAACAGGAATTCACGCAAAATTTATTTTTTCAACGTTATAATATGTTGTATGTATCCGGTATTTTATAATGTTGGAACATTCTAGCTATTTATTGTCAACTGCATAACTTGTTGAACTTGTAATATAAGAATTCGGTGCTGTTCCAAAACAAATGTTATGTTTGATACTTTATATTAAAAAAACAAATGAATTAAATAAATACCAAAACAACATCTACTTATCCAAATTCATGTTTATAGCATACTGTTATACGCAATAGTGACCAAACCATACTGTAACTATTCAAATCAAGTTTCGATTGTTTCTAAACGGCTAAAAGATTGCGTGGTCAGAACTATGACATTTATTTAATCCAACAGCACATTAGGTTCGGCTAATAAATATTCACAACAATGTAGTAGCAATGAATAGGTACATGACACGGCTGATTGCAGTTCCAGACATTTATAATTAAATTTTAGGCACGTGCAAAAAACTACAATCACTGCAAACTTATAACAATGGCCCCTATGGTCGTGAATTACACAAAAAATGTTTTAATATTACGTCAAACAGAAGCTATAATTTAGCAAATCAATAACCTGCAAATTTACATTGATACCATCGTTGTTATTTTACCATAAACGTCTTGATACGAGTTTTGGATAAGTACATAATGTAATAGAAACCTGAAGTCAGCTTCGATTTCTTTCCTCTTCCTTTGTTACATAACTTCTTATCATACTCATTGCTACAGACAAAATTAATCAGCAATAATTAAGTTTTATTCTAGTTCCTTCCTGTTATCGAAGAATTCTGGTTTAATGCTTCCAATACCAATGACTAACGAGATTATCTGCTAGTGAATTATTAACATACAACCACATATTTCGCTCGGTTCTTTCGATTGGCTATCATCCAACGGGCAGGCATTAAGGATTCCTAATATTTAGGACACAACATGTGCTAGTGCCATGCATATCATAAACTCTGGACTATAGACTGTACCACCTGAAAGGGAAAGATATTTTACGAGTTCGTTGTCTTTCTTCTATAAACACTGAGTCCTGCACACCCGAACTAGATAAAACAGTAAAGTTACCGTTGATGCCATGACTCGTTAAAAGGGTATAGCAGTGCCTAAATATAGGTAGATCTACAGTTTTACTACTGCCGTACAACGACAATCCTTTGAAAACTTTATCAAACTTCAACTGAGCTAACAAATGCACAAGCTTTTATCAGATTGAAGCTATTCAAATGGACAAAGACAGTAGTTGATAAATTGAAAACGTATTTATAACCTTTATTTATGAATATGGAGACAATTTACTAGGCCATTTAGCTTATTGAACGAATAAATAATGCAGGGGCGCTAGAGATCCCTGGCCAGTCTCCGTACAAATTAACCTCAATTGACAGTGCCGAGGAGGCGCTTCGCTGATTGAAGACAGTGTATTCTAACTGCTCGTAAGTACACTTCAATGCTTCATATTTGAATTTAACAACATATTCACATGTATCAATAATAGTAATATAGGCTATAGTTATTTTATCAAAATGGATGTGCATATAGGCTACAAAAATAACCTGGACAAGTTCACATGTCATCACCAGCCATTGAAAGTCCACTGCTGGACATAAGCTTCTCTTAGAAAGCAGGTTTTTTGCCCATAATTACCGCGGTGAGCAAGCGTATCTGCAATCGCAGAGCGCAGCTATCTCGACGGAGATGCCCATGTCCATCCCCGCCCTATGCATTTGAGCTGTACCGTTTCGGATGCATATGCCTTCATCTGTCGGATCTAATGCCTGAGTCGCCTCATAAGACAACTGGAGCAGAAGAAGGTATTATTCTATTCTGCCGGTAATTCAAGGCACAAGCACATATATACAGGCATTGACTCAATCAGATAATATTAAGTTTAAATCAAAAATGCACGATGTATTGTAGAACATTCGAAGCACTTATAGTACCATCCATAAACGCTGTGAAACCACATATGTTCCAACGATTAATGGAGAAAATAATGTAAAGTTTACAGCTTAAACACCATCCGGTTGGGTTGAGTAGAATTTTTGAACTAACCCTTTTAAGTCATGGAAATCTTATCTTTGATGTGATTGTTAAGTGGAGCAAAAGAGTTCTATGTATGCATAGATTTTGTTTGTGTTAGATTAGTTAAAGCTGTAAAGATGCTGCAAGCAACTGCCGCAATGTTGCGTAATTAGGACGTAGAGCGTTGTCATGATACTGTGGTGTGTGCGGTGACGACTCTTTGTCATGTCGAGATGACATTAGAGATTGTAAGCGAGACGCCTGTGTGGCATTTATTGATTCAATTGGTAAAGGTCTTAGGTGTTTTCTAAGAATAAACTTTGTCGTAATTAATAATTCATGAAATCGTTGAATATGGAAATAAAATTCTCATTGGCACGCCCAATCACATAAGGTCTGAACTATGGTGATATTTTAAGGTATCTTAACAGTTAACAAATGTAAAAATTTGGCAGTAAATAATCTCAAACTCATAATCTTTCTTTTTATTAGTAAGAAATAAACGTCTAAAGTCAGGATCACAACCATAAACCTGTATCATTTATTTTGTGTTTTTGTTTTGTTTTTTAATTATTTATTTTAAACTATCCTGGAAAGTTTCATATATTTTACGACTAGGGTATGTTCATTTGTCAATCGGCAAAATTACGTCAATTGTTTTGTAAGTAACAATCCATAAGTCGTGTACGTGATATACACAGATAAAACCTTATCAATGAGAAGTAAGATTGTAATATCAACCGCTTATAAAATATTTTTGTATCCGATACAGATAATGAGTATAAGGAAGATGTAAGAAGAATGCGTGTAGTGATTTTTTTCCTAAATAGCTTTATCTGTGCAAACAGTCCAATAAATAAGGACATATTTCTGATTACAACTTCCGTACTTATTGACATATAAAAGAGTATATCAAATGTTCATAAAGCACATCAAACGAGCTTTATATCAAACGAATGACCCCAAATAAAACCAGACACCCATAAAAATATCGGATACGCACAAACATACACGTTTGAAGTTAGCTAATTTTAATAATCATGAACGATAATGTTAATTATTGTTTATAGTTAATGTTTGGCACTTTTATGTTTTTTAAAGCATAGAAAATGTTTTTAAAGTTTTTCTACATCATAAATAATGTTTTAGGGTAGGTAGAGACTGGTTCCAATAAATCCGTCAATAATAGAATCTTAACAACACATCGAAAAAAAAGGGGACGGAGTTACCTGCCGACCGGTAGTAATTTTAAATGGGCACACTCTAATACTCCTGTTCCATTAAACCAAGTTACATTAGGAGTCACACGTAAATAACACAAATTCGAAACCATAAAAATAATTTGACTGTGGACTACACAAACATATGTAATCATCACAAGGGGCCTATACAATTATAGAGGTATGTTTTCCATTACATGTTTATAATCATTATTTATAATACGAATCATCTGAAATAATTGACGATTGAAAAGTTTGGTGGTACTTCGACCAAACATACGCGAAAGCAAACGAACACCCGGATGTCTTAGCAACAAAACAACACATCATAATCAAACGTGTTTCGCTCACATGGAGTTCAAAATACGAAGAAAAGAACTCTCTTTTCTAAAAAGCTGTACCGAAACATTCACGCAAGGCACTAGAACATAGATAACTATGAAGAACTTGTCACTTTTATCACAGTTTTAGTCACAAAAACAGTTTCAACCAGATTGTTTATTAGCACCGTATAATATACGCGTACACTAACGTAAAAAGTGCGCGCGTCTGCCCTGCGTCGCCGCTCAAAACGTACTAGTCGGACTGATGGTGGTGGTGACCGGCCGCATTGAATTAAACTGAGTCACGGAACCCCAAGAAACCCGGATCGCCGGGCAGACTTATAGCCCACAGTCGTTGATTGTAAACGTATAGAAATGGGAGCAGTTTTGTTCAAGGGTGAGGGGAACTTAATCCGTTTAGTTCTCTGTCAATAAAGTGATTAAAATTGATCACTATTTCTAAACAATGTATGGAGTACGATATCAGTACGACATTCGGTTTATTTATTGTTTTACATAGAGTGGGATGTATCAAAAGGATGTGGTGTCAAAATTTATATCATGATGATGAAGATAGCGTGGCCAATGAGGCGGGTCGCACATATTATCGCGGTCGAGCCACTTGTTGCGCAAGTGCGGCAAGCACTTCTGAAGATTTATGGGCCACGGACTCGAGTTACATTTGATAACGTCTCTGCGCACATGCGGCGAACAACCGGCCAAACAAAGACACCACACGGTTTTTGTTTAAACTTGCTTCATGCAAACAAAAGACAATAAGTCAGCCTAGAAGCTTAAACAGCAAAGCTAGGTTTATATGTTTATTAATTTAAGCTGCAATGGATTAATGGATTAGTGTCTACTTTCAATTGACAATAAATATGGAAATGTAATGTTCTCACGCACAATTCAAAATCTACTTTATCCCATGATTCAATATTTAATGTCTGTTTCTGAATAAATTACCCTCCGTAAGTAAAGTTACTATGATAATTTCTAAGCAATGAGGCATGTCGACTGCACTTCATTGTTATTGTTGGAACACTGCCAAATCACAAAGGGTTGTATTGCGAAATAATTGTTAAAGCGATACATGATTACATTGAACTTACAATTGAGGAAATTATCAAGGTTGGTACTGGAAATATCACGATATATTTTAAAGGGCAATGTGAATAATTACTCGTACTTCGTATAATTAACATAAAAATTGCTTAATTTACCGTAAATGTACAACGGTGAATGGTAAATAAAGATGGTATTGGTTCATACGTACATTACTTGTTTTTACAAAGGTATGTGTGATTAGTGTGACCTATTTGAATAGACATTTGTATGAATAATCGAAGTAACGATATGAAATTGACATTAAAAACAATAGATATCAATGCCAAAGAATTGACAATAAACAATGCTCATAAACATTGGAGACAATTGGCTAGTCCGTAAACATATATGGAATATATCATCAATTGGACGACTACGCTGTATATGTATGAGTATGTCAAAGCAAAAAGAAAACTAGTTCTAGACAATTACTGCAAAAGCCACATCTACCTTACAAAGTGCTAAAGGAAATTACGATCTCAATGATAGGATAGGCCAGCGTTGCTTGAGAAACATAAAAAAAACTAGCGGACTACCATTGCCGTGACACGGAAATAGACCGATTCAAAGAACCCAATGATGTATAGATAGTTGTAGTTGTTCCACAAACAATGCTGCGGTTAACGTACCTCCAAAACAACACAATGGTGCAACAAGAAAGACTGTACATATTTCCCGTTGAATTATTAATGGCGACGTCGCTTCAACTGGTCAGTAAATTAGGAGAACAAAAACGCTACAAGCAGCTCTCATTGGAACATAAATTTTTCTTTGTCGTAGGTAATGTATCAAAAGCCAGGTGTGGAAATGCTAAATGCGCAAGAACCGTTACTTGACCAATTTTTAATGAAGGGATGTTCAATAATTTCTTTCTGGTCTTTCTTTAGGCTACAATCGATGCGATATTAATTCAACCCAAAAGGATAACTTTGAAATGAGACTAAAATTTACACAACGTTTTCATCAAGCTGTATAAGTAACAAAGGTATTCATTAATCGTAAATCAATTAACACAAATCAATATGATTGCGTAATTATGTGAAATTACATGACCATATTCCAACATGTAATTATCATTTAATTGATAATTAATAGACCATCGATTCGCGAACTCTGACAACCACCTACTTTAGTGAGGCTAGTTGGTGCAGGGTGTCGGTAACATATTCATAATTAGCTTAAATACCTGTTCTATTAAATTCGTGGTAATACAACTAGTAATTATAGAACTGTGTTCTTCTGTTAAATAACTATGGCGAAACGTGTATTCGACTTCACAGTTTTGTAGTACGATAGATTTCGGCGTGTATTGGCTAATAAATTGGCATGAATACAGCCTATACTTGGAATAACTTCAACTATCTTACTCATAACATGGTATGCAGAAACATTGATTGTATCTCTAATACGGTTAAAAAGCTCATAGACCATTTATCTACAGCAAAATCTGGTGGTCACCGCGTTTTCACGTGCAATATATGGCGAGGGCATGTCACTCGAGTCGAGATGCACTACAGTTTTCAGGTCAAACTGCAACCGAGTTGTCATTCGCCATATCTGTCCAGGCAGTTGGTGCTTTGTCATGTCAGCGTAGTTCATTAGTACGTGAGCCTAAGCTAAAGAAACTGGATTATTAAACGTATTGTCGGTTTATAATTGTAACAACCACCTACAGAGAAATGTATGCAATGTAAGGTTTAGCTTATTAACCACTCAACGGATATATGTACGTTACATATAACAATATAACATCTTTTAACATTTTTATCTGTCTTTCTGTTTGTTTGAGGTAATTACTAAAACGGCTGGACCGAGTTTGATAAGACTTTCACTGTCAGCTAACTGATATAATAAGAAGTAAATTAGGCTATATAACATCATTCTACAACTGATAGAAGCGGAGCATCTATAATAAAAATTTGGAAAAACGGGCAAAAGATTATTAAGAACTTTCATTGCGTGCGTTGCGTTGAAATAGATCGTTGGAAAGAAAATATGCTGCCTAAAGTCACTATTCCACGCGGACAAAGTCGCGGGCACAGCTAGTTATTAAAAATATGGCGATGTAGCAATAATTGGCATGTGCTAACGGTAACTATGGCTCAAGCAAGACAAATCGACTAAAATTATTCGCTTTCAAATAAAGTACGTAAGCCAGCACTTACATATAATAATAATTAGCATCCATCATGAAATGATAGATGGTCAAGAATAATGTTGATATAACACGACCAAAATTTAAGCCAGGCATCATGGCTAAAGGATAATGCGCTTTAATTCCTTTACGTCAGGAACATTCCAAACGTAGCATGAACCTTGTAATATGACGTCACGGGGCAAAACTGTATCCCAACGGGTTTAACTACATTAGGGCATGTACAGGTGGGCTTTAATGGGCAAGGGTGACAACGGTTGATACTATTCTCTGGCGCCGTTATGAAACGTATGCGTTATTTCATTTTAATATGATGATATTTTTCATTTCTCTCAGACAAAATCAATTACGCTTTAATATTTGCACATGGAGTTACTAAAAATATAACTTAAAGGGAATGAGGCATTAAACACTTGCAATGTTTAATAAACTCATAAAATTCAATTTGTGTGAGTCGGTATGTCACAAATCTGAGACTCATCTTAACTTCCGAGTCTACTTATACTAATCAGAATATTTTGATTCGAAACAGAATGACATTAATTGAGCAAAAAGCATGGATAATTGACAAAGTCAAAAAAAGCACCTAGCATAATGGACTGTTCACAGTAACTAACAGTAAAAACACGCAATTATTGGAATTACTTCAACTTAATGTAACGAAATAACAAATGTTGTAATGTCCTGAATATTGCACGTTCGTGTTTTTACTATAATATTACCTTGTAGTACATAATTTTTATTGTTCGAGCGTTCCTTAGTTACACACAGCTATTTGTTTTATACTAATTAATTCAAAATTACTTCCACCTACCTAATTCCCCGAAAAATATAATGATGAGACCAGCAGGTTTTTCGAGACCTCTTTTCTCCAGCGAAATAAAAGGAAATTATTTGGAAAAAAATATAGAGTTTTGATTTGACCAAACCATGATCCAAAATATAAATACAGCCATGTTTTGGACTGCTATTGCTCGCTTTATCTTAACTAAACCACCATCATCATCATCATAGCAGCCGTAAAACGTCCACTGCTAGACATAGGTCTCCCCGAGAAAGGGGGAAATTGCTTTCGGTTGGACATACCGCCATCTGTCGGTTCGGATACCTCAGTCTTCTCTTAATGGTACAAGGAGAGGTACTATTCTACTCAGCCGGTATGATTGTTCTGACACCATATGTTTTTGAAAGACTCTCTCTATAGTTGCTGCTCGTTACCTTGCACTTCAAAACGTCTAGTTACTTTTGCCCGAGAGCTTATAATAAATGTTTTACAAGCATGACCTTAGGTCTTATTTCTCTGAACTAATGTTTTAACGTCCTTCAATCCAATGAGGGCTCAAACTTAAAAGCTAGAGTAAACATGCTTTTGACAAATTTTATCTTGAAACACATTTATTTTTGTATTTTTTTTACTGAAACACTAGCTTTTTTTAGTTTGTTAGTTGACAGAATTTTATGTATGTAATCATATCACCTTCGAAGTGCAAAATTGTCTTACTCATCCGAATACGAGCGAGCCCTGGCTATTCCTGTCCACTAGAAACTACTCCCGAAGCATGAGTGACTCAGTGCGGACTCACAGATACCAGATACAACGTTACGCACGAACAATTTACTTATCAATAATACCTATTATTCATCGTTCGCCTTTGACTTGGCCCTCAGATATAGACAGATCGCGGTAGCAGTTGGCGTTTGGCATACATTCCTAGCGCCCGATATGGGATCGAAACGGGCGACTCGGCGTCTCACGGCCGTACGGACCGATATTATTTATTGGCCCTTTACTTTGACGTGTCGTATGAACTTTCCAGGACCTAAAGGCTAGCCTTTCTTTACGAGTTTTATGACCTGAATAAAATTGCAAAACTATTGAGTATCTATCCATACCTTTTGTATGCTGGCGGGATTTAATTTCTCAATATATTATCTGCGCTGTTATTTATATTTAGGATAGACGCGATTTGAATAGGCGATTTATTATTATTATACATTTTATAAGTCGCAAATAATATTTGCTAGCATGGGAGAGACCCATTGAAAGTCACATAAAGGGTACATATAGACATAATGTAAAGTGGGAGGGGGTGATTTATAAAGTGTTTAACAAATATACTAAATTATTCTTATTATACAACTACACTCATGCTCACGACGGAACGGCCACTATATCACGTCCCTCATGACCTTTTCCGGTGTTAGTCTACGTTATTACCACAATCTAAATGCCATATTGTAAAATTCTGGTTATGCCTTAAAAGCTTAACAAATAGGTTATTTCTTTATAATATTATATATACTTGTAAAAACTACGTTTTATAAGACAGTTTTATTCAAAAACCATGTGTTTTCCAGATCCGTTGCACTTATGTAAGCCACCTACAAATCCGTTCTCACCATCCTACCTTTAAAAACATTTTTTTTATATATACAGAATTGAGACAGATATTTTTATTATATTAAATAACCAAGTATATTAAACAAATTATAATTTACATTTTAACTTTTCCAAAGCTTGCCCTTACATTTATATACTTTTATATGAATATACTTTTTTAAATAACAATAAAAGTATTTTGCAATTCCCACAAAAATAAACAGATTTTATGTAAAATAACGTTTGATAGCATTGACAAAATCCTAACGGATACAATTCCTCTGTCGTCACGGTCTACGAGCTTACCAGCTACGGATATTAATCCATAAATTGCAGTTGATTGTCCTCCATTGTTTTAGAGACAATAAGCCATGACAGCTGATGTTCACTCACTTGAGAACGCAACTAGCTATTGGTGACAAGTAGCACAATACTAAGAGACTTCAAGAGGTATAGAGGTTGGATACTGTTAACCCTAAATAATAAATATTTAGGTACATAAACCTCGTTACTTAATATGTGCGATGCTACTGAATAATGTTTAGTACTTAAAATAGTAGTAACTGAATTAATTACAAATTCAAAGGAAATTAGAACAAATTATTAAATATTAACAACACCCGGTGTACTGTATATTTAATTTTGTTGATTAGTTCCTCTTTAAATGTTTAATAATATTCTGTTCTACTATGTACCGTAATGTAAAACATTTGATACACGAATAATTCAGCAACAGAAACATGTCTTTTCTTGTATAGAAAGCTATTGTATTTTGAACAATATACAACTTTTGGCTTTAGGAGTCTCATTTGTTTTTCAGTTTGGTGAAGCCGTTGAAAGCACATACCAATTTGTGTGATGCCTGTAGAACCTTGGAACCACTCAATGCGGTTATGAACCTCAGCTAGGGTTGTCAAGTATTATTATTAATAAATATCTATTTTACTTTATTTTGTACTATGATAATTTATTTTTGAGGAGTAAACATTGTGTTTAGTAATTTCATACTATTAACAATCCAGGTAAAAATTATTGTACTTTCATTAGTTTCATTTTTTTTTTATTCTGATTCCAACTTTAATATTGATAAGTCACAATCTAATTCAAAGTATATACTAATGTAAGATAAATAAAAATGTGTCATAAGATATTTATGACCTGATTAGAAAGCAAATTTTGATTACTTTTGTCACCCTTAGGAAATACATATGCAACTTTCACACTACATCGATCTCTTATCATATTTTTGAATTCTTCTTTATATCAGAACACAGGCGTGATGTATGTAGGTATATGCTACTCTCTTCCGGGTTAGTTCTCGCGCATTCTGAATATATTACTTTAAATAAAATAAGATATTATCGATTCTCCTTAATAATTAAGTATAAAACTACGTTTTTAACGGCTTTAAAATGCGGTTTATTCAATCTTTTACATTGTTAGTTTTCAAGACACCCGTTCTCAAGGTAGTTTAATTATGTGTTGTGAACGCATAAATATTAGAAAATATACTACTTATTTTAAAAAAGTTTATTTAAGCGTAAAATAAATGTTTGTTGTACAATTCGTAGGCAACCTTAGCCACAACTCATATCAAATGTCAGAGTGAAAGTTAAACAAAAGTTGACGTGTCAACTGTTTTGTTCACTGCGGGATGAATTGTGAAACTACCACAAAATTGGGTGCTATAATGTTACGTTCATACTATGATACCACAATAGACGATGACACAGTAATCCATGTCCATATAAAGTTGGTAAAATAAAAGACACGTTAGAATTGTCCTGGATTTTGTTGATATTCGTAATTTTAATTTAAAAAAAAGATTTTGTTCAATATCAAGCAATTAATGAGACACTGAGTAATGTATTAAAACTTAAGGATTAGTAACTTTCAATTGAATTGTAGTTTGATTTTCAGCCAGGACAAATAAATATATTAACGCAGATTTCAAAAACTTTCTCGGTTCTGGCTATTTAAAGACAGCTTTTCTTCGTCTCTTAGAATTCAAGTACATACATACCTTAAGTGATTCTTATGTAGATGCGAAAAATAGTTATCATTTCTTGATAAAGTACAAAATAATATGAACGATACTAGTATCATTTAAGTAAGCATTAATACAGTCGTCAATATATGAACCGTTACAATCTACCCTGACGATCAAAGAGTAAGCACCCATGAACATCAAGCCGACATCTCTACAAGGTGGCAGGTTACTCATTATTTTGTCTACAACGCCATATCACGTTCCAATATTATCAGATGACGGTTATTTATGCGTCATTATTATCCGAGTGATGACTTTGAGACATTCGGTGTCGACTTTCATTTGTTTTTAATATTATTATTCCAGTCCGGTCATATTTGGATGTCCATACAATTCCGAGCCAATCACAGACTTGACGAACGAATATATAGACATAAATATGAGTATAAACAAGCTGCTCACCTTTAAAATTAATACGAGAATTTGTAAATAGTCGTATATACAAGAATCTTAAGAAGTATTCTAATGCATATTAAATATATATATCTAGCATTAGCTAGGAGAATTTTTGGTAGTTCGTGATTTTTAAAGTAAAAGTACATGAACGTATACAATATAAACATTTAATTAAAGTTTGGTAATTTTAACAAAGAAATAAGTATTTTGAGGCATGGAAATTTATCTGACAATTCTTTAATACAAATTACAACGATCGAACATCAACCGTTTGAGATATCAAACATCAACCGTAATCGGCCATCTAAAAATGTCCTTGCGTTTTTGGATTGCCGATACGGATAGATAGGTATAGAGAATCTATGCGTCGTCCCATAACTAGCACATTCATTGTGACCCATTTCTGGGGTCTGGACAACATATTGTCACTATGATTTATCTTAGCCCTTAATTTAAAGTTCAGTAACAATTAAAACTTCCAATTAATTTGTCGATAAATTATTAAAATAAAAATCTTTACGTTTGGACAAAGAGAAACCCTGACCCTTCAAAATTTTTTTAACGGGAACGTTGGCGCAATTTTAGTGATCCTATCTTGCGCGCCTAGGTTCGTGGGTTCGACCCCCGTTTAAGATGGATATTAATGTTTGTTCTGTGTATATGTATTAAAGTATTATATTTGTAATTTCTCTGTTGTCTGATGCCCGTAACACAATTATTTAGGCAACATATCTTGGAGTCAGATCAATTTACAAGATGTTGCGTTAACAATTTTTATTATATAGGGCAAAGTAGAATATACTACTATAAAGTACCAGGTACTACAAAAAGCAATGGGCTACCTGTACCGACATATGGTGCTATATCTATCCTTAACTTTCTCAAATTAAACTGGCATAGCAGAGCTATGCTCTGCCACCATGCCTGCCTAGTATGGATCTAACACTAGTATTGGAACAACTCCTAATATATGCCTAATTACATAATCTATTGGATGGCTATGTCACAACAACAGCCAATTTGATAACGTATTACGGCAGATGATAATGAAATAGTAAATTTAATATTCATAGTAATGAGGTCAATGTGGTATAAAAGATGATGTTGTGATAACAATAGAGACAAGAACGTTGAAATGATTTGTGCATATCGGCAGAATGTATGAAAGAAGAATGATTGCACAAATATATAGAACGGAAGTGAATGGAAGAGTTAGTATAGGACCGTAACCGATGCGAATATATTTTTACCAAGTAGAAGAGGTATTAAAGAACGGTCAGGTCAGAAGTACCAAGAATAAACGAGGGTGAATGGAAGGACTAAGGCGAGTAAAGAAAGCGACAGAGGTATGCCTAGATCGTAACAAGTGGAGATCGATACTCTCTGCCTACCCCGATGGAACACAGGCGTAATGTAGATATTCAGCTCGATTACCCCAGAAACAACGTATTACTCCAAGTTGTAACTTATCTGCAGTTCCAAGCCTTTATCCGCATTTGTGTGAAATGACCTCGGTATGACTATATCCACAAACTAATTTAAACATCCTTAACACGTGAACCTAAATAATGCGCATGACATTAACTAAATCGCTTTCTTTTTCCGTAATACATCAACGACGGCCGAGGAATGTGTTTTAGGAACCAACAAAGGATTCTAAATTGTCATGTATTGGTTTTAAACGAGGTAACTAATTACTAGAGTGTCTTCGGCGAAAACTATCATGTTTAAAAAGGAAGAAAGGTAACAACAAATATGGTCTATTACTTACATTGGTTGTCAGTTGTGTTGTCAGCGTGTGTACTTTTTCCTTAGCGTCAGCCAGTTCTCTCCTTAATTTTCGCACCTGTTTTCAACAACGAAGAAATTTTTAATTGAGTTTGTAGGAAAAACATCAGGTCAAAATATGTTTGTTTCACGTGACGTAATAGTTTCTCAATGATGAAAACATTTTGCATATCAATATATATACATATATATATATTATAAATTAGACCAGGTCGACAAACAAGTATATTGCGTAATATCACAATCTTGTGACTTAAAGATATTATGTCAAATTACCTAGACATTTCATTGCACATCTCACACTATAGACCGAAACACAAAAATGCGAACACTTCTATTTGGCGGTAGAAACAGGTGATAGTGAGGTACTAATGCAGACGACCTTTGTATTAGTCTACCTCTTAAGAACATTCTAATAGATTATCTTTTAGGTTTTATTACCTACAAGAATAACAAGAATAAGAATATCTGTCATATTATGTGGAATAATTATTAGTATCTATCTTACCGTATAATATAATTTTTTAAACCAAAGAAATGACAGAAAAGGCACAAATTTAAACAATAAAAACGTCTCAGTCTTTTTGGATAAAAAATATGTAGATAACTTTACGTACTACAATTCAAGCAGACAATAAAATAATAATATGTTTTTAACAGATTCACAATCATCCTATTTAAATATAAATATTATTTTCTCTGATTTACGAAACAACCAATGCAAAAACTGGGAATCTATAATAGGCTGAAATACAGCGATTATTAATATATAATAATAGGCAGGCTGGTCAAACACTGCCAAAAAATGGTTGACGGCAGGTAATTAGTGTAAACAGTATGTTTATACCGATGTAGTACGAGGGGCCCGATGTTCGATCTCCAAGACAAATATTTATAGGAATGATATTTGTGTTTTTTTTTTATCCAGGTGTCAAATATATATTTAAGTATAATATTTGTGATTCCTCTGTTGATTGGCTTCCTTTCCTTGCTCATTATTATACAAGTTTTGTCGATGAATGAGATATTGCATTAACTTGTTTAAATTAGTTTTATTTACCTTCAATTATTATTCCAACATTTCCCTACGTAGTGTCTACGTGCACTAAATAATCACGGAGAGCGGATTCAAGATAACTTTTTGTTCGGCACTGACATTATAATATGTCATCATCGTCATCATGCCAGTCTTTAGAACGTCCACTGCTGAACATACGACTCATGAAAGGGGGAATTGGCCCATAATTGCCGCGCTGGGCAAGTGAAGTGGCAATCACAAAGCGAAGCATCGCGGCAGGGATGCTGCTGTCTACCCCCGCCCTGTTGCAACTCTATTTCGGGTTCAACATATAGCCACCTGTCGGATCCGATATCTCAGTTGCCTGTTACAATACTTTGTACATGGAGATGTACTGTTCTACTTTGCCGGTACCTCACGGCAATGACATGAAACGTTAATTTATTGTTAATTATTTTACCTCATGGGCTTGTCTTTCTTCAGAACCAGCACCAGCAGCCAGTGAAGAAGCAGTCGACACCAACGACGCCGTAGAACCATGAACTGTTTGAAATAGAAAAAAAAGCAACTTGAATATCAGTGCTCACGTAAATTAAGTGATGGGGCTAATTCGTAAACACTCCCATTAAAACCTTTCTGCTAATTTCTTATTCCATTGAGCCATTTAGCCTGCAGTTAAGAGTGCCCGCTGAGACTTCATTTAAATGAAATCACACCAATTAAATGTTCGTAGGCAAGTTTTAGTATTGAACTGGCATGGACCATCGAGGTCCATTGGCATTGGTTTCAAAAATAGCTTATTTCCAAATATTTTTAATGATCCATTTCGTTGCTGTATGACAAAAAATAGTACCATATCCAATATAATTCAAAAAAGCTATTATCATACCAGCCATTGAAAGTCCACTGCTGGGCATAGACCTCTCCAAGAAAGGAGACTTTTTGCCCATAATTGCCGCGCTGTGTAAGCGTGTTTTCAATCGCAAAGCGTAGCTTTCGCGACGGGGATACTGCTGCCCATCCCCGCCTTATGCATTTGAGCTGCACTGTTCCGGATGTACGAGTATATACCGCCGTACCTGGTACCTTAGTTGGCTCTCACGACACCTGGTTCAGTGGGAGGTACTATTCTACTCTGCCGGTGACTCACGGCTATATACCATCAAACCACATTTATTTAATTGCCTGGAATGAGGTCACTATAAGTTCCTTATTCTATTCGTTTAAAATACACTACGTGCTTCTCAATCCGCAATATGTGACGATCCCTTATTTTTATGTATTCTTTATCCTGCAAATAAAATGTATTAAAAAGGGGTCTTACCATCGTCATTTTTCTTAGGATAGTGATGTGAATGTCTGGGTGTATGCATCACGTTTGCAGGTTGGTGTGTGGGACTGAGAGCAGATCTCGGAGACGGGGAAGGCGGTTCAGAAACACCGTAGTTTAGACCTGTAAGAAGGTTTTATGTAAAGAAGCTATTGTGATAACTAACAATAAATGTGTGTACTTACTTAACTGGTATGAAAGAATATTCAAATAAACGCGTGTTATAAAGAAAAACTATATCGCATAAACAATTTATTCTAGACAAACTTTGGATAGAGAAAAATATGTTTTTGATCTAAAAAATAATTAATAAACTAAATTATTTACTATCAATTAATACCGTTTCTATTCTAGAACTATCGATTACATTTGCGATAGTTTATTTACTTTTAGTTATTTAAATATAAAACAAAATATGACTGTTATCTAAAGGGCGACTGGTTATTTACATAGATAAGTATAAAGTAGTTAGTAGATAAGTCAGTCATCTGCAGGTGTGCAAGTCTTAGTAAACCTAACAGAATTAATTATAGCGCCTATGGTTAGGTAATACTAATTGAACATAATTTGAAATTTGTAATACCGTATTTATTCTTCAGTTACAAGTAAATATATAATACTATATATAATATAATTATAAAACTAAATATATAATTGCAATTGTACATCTGAACAGCCAATATAAATACATAAACTATGACCAGCGCCTACTTTGGTTTAGTAGCAATTATGTTTAATAAAAACTTGGCGCTTTTAAATTGGTAAGTAGGTACGACACATTCCTTCAGTCTAATAAACTGCATAATGTCCAAGTAACGGCTTTAAAAGACGGTTTATTTTACTTTTGTTATCTTCAACATAAAACAAAATATTTTTAAAGTTAAATTAACCACTTGTTAAGTTCGTTCAAAGTCGTTCTGTTAAGTAGAGAACGAGTAAATGTTTAAATATGATGTTACAAATTATTCATTACCTTGACCTCCTGGTCCATATTGCACTGGCAAACAATAGTACGGCTCATAATCGCTCTCTGAAGACCGCTGCAGCATCGATGGATAGAGTTTCTCCGATTTCGTTGACCTGTAACCAGAAACATAGTTAGCAACCTATCTACAAAAATTACATCAAAGTTTGTCAGTTGTATGATAAAAATAAGAATAATATGTTTATCGGTGACAGTGAGTATAGAATAAATGAATTATAGCAATCAGAAAAGACTACCTACATTAAAAATAATCAATATATTTGCGAATGAATGCGGCTGAAATGCGACGTTACCAAGTGATGTATATTATGATATAAAAAAATAATAAGTGCTATTTATATTGCTTTTCTTATAGTTACCTTAAAACAAAAACTGACAAAATTTGATGTGAGCTTACGTAGCGCACTTTACGACATGGTACAACCATTGACACAATCAGCAGGTATACGCAAGCTTTAAAAGTAACTGTATGCAATCCACTGTGACATTAACATAAGAAATGATTGAAATAAAAATATTTTTCTGTGTGTGCGCTGTATTAAAAATTATAATAAAAAATTTGCTTTGATGGCAGTTTCTTCTTAATTAGTCGAAGTCATTTTGTATCCACACATAATACATTCCATCTGAACGCATCCTAGCATAAGTATGTAGTTTAAATTTAAATATTAAATCAAAATACTACCCTAGGTTTCATCCGTTTTAATAATAATCATTATGGTAATACATAGATTTATTATTATGCCATACACTCTATATAAATTCTATAGTAACAGTGTATTGTATATAACTTAGAATCATCTTAATTTTAAATATTTACGTTATACAAAATGACTAAACCGACTAATAATCTATGATAATAACATGTAAATCATAAGAGAAGCCGTGCCACGTTAAATTCATGCAATAAACATGTAAACTCGTAGTGAAGCGTGCCACCTTGAAGCTAAAACATGAACAATCTTCAATCTTGCGTGGCATACCTTGGAAAAGTCCTATCTCTGAGGTAGCTAAAAATGTAATTTATCGTCAGGACAATACATCTTTATTTAACATTTGTTTGCATATCACAAGAGTGCACAAGAGGTTAGTTGGTGGTAATGACAGAATAAATGGATATGAATGGACAAAGAGTAGGTACCTAAAAAAGCACATAATGGTAATTAAGGAGTTGTAAAGTGATGATTAATGGAGATGTGTATTCGGCTTCTTAAATAAACTGACACAAAGAATAATTCATTGTTTAACTATATATCAAATTACTATATATAAAATATATAAACTATTAATTCGATTAATTAATGACAATTTTTCCGAGACGTAAGTACTATGTATATCTACATAAAGGGCAATGTTAATACTATACCAAAAATGTCGACAAATACACTCAGTTTACGACCTTCGACGATTCCATTAAGTTAAAATACTAATAAAAAAATCTAAATAATCTATTTTTCAGAACCTACCTAATACTGTTGCTTCGGTTAAGCCTGGAGCCCTGATCTCGGTGCATGATGAGCTTATTGTGTGTGAGTGAGCTGCGGTGGTGTGAGTTAGGGGAGGTGTGGTTGTGCTGCGCCGAGTGGAGAGACGTGAGCGACTCCATTGACTCGCCCTCGGATAGTCGCCCGCTCGCAGAATATGTGTTACTGGAAAGGGAAACGCGATGATGGGCATGCTGGCCAGTTGTAGAATGTTTTTTTTTCGAATTAAGAACTATATTTTCGTTATTAGGTTCGCATTTTTAAGTAATCACTTTTAAATCGTTATTTTTGTTTTACTTTGTTTGTTTTTAATTGATAATTTACGACTATACACAAAGACGACTTCACACAACGGTATGTAATATCGTTCGATAACTAGCGATAGCTTCGATCAAAGCGATTCTTTCTCAAATAGATGTGAGTATTTCTATTTTATGCACCACCAACTCCATCACCTCCTATTTTACAAATGTTTTAAGGCTAACATAGTCATAGCAATGAATTAATTTACCCAACTAAATATTTGTTTTATCATAACTTTATTTTCCCGATAAAGAGAATTCCACTACAACTGGCCACATTGGAAACAGGACGGCAAAGCGTGTGATTTATGACAAAACAGGTTAACATTACACATGTTATATAAATGACACACAAACGCATAGTAGGGGCACAAAAAGACAATGAAAGGAATTATGACAATGATTATGGGAATGCCAGGATATTAATTTACGTGACCAGACTCCACATAAAACATTTGATTAGCTCAATCAATTCTGGCTCAACAAATGTTTCATTTGGACTTCAGAAAACTAGTTACAAGTTGTTATTTTAAATACGAACAAACAAGAAGCTTACATATCATTTGATTAAATATTTTGTCAGCTAGTTTCATATGCCTTAGTCATAATACATAAGCATTTATTTACCTATGTCTCAGCCATGGCGCGTAGGGGATCCCATAATCTGATTTCACCTCAGAGTATGTTTGAGTGTCAGAGAGGCTGCCATCACTGATTTTGATACCACCTCTTTGAGTGATTCTGAAAAAACAAAGGACGACCACTACTTATAAAAACTTTTACATAAAAAACTAAGATTCTAACATTAGGTACGTTTGATTAGTTTCTATTAAAATAGTTATTTTTGAAATATATTACTGATATTAATAGGTGGTATTCACACTATGGTACCAAATCCTGCAAAGTTATATTTACAACTAAATTCAAATTTCCCATGGTCCTCAAAGATAAACGCAGCTCACAAATATTTGAACAGATAAGATATAGAGTTACAAGTATTCACCTACTTGAAGAGATGTGGAGCAAAACATTGGTAATATTTTTTACTTATAAATAAAAACATAACTTGATTTAAAAAACATATCATATCTTATAAAATAGCACATTTAAAAGATTGATATTAAATTAAAGTTACTCCTACAATTTAAAGAAATATAGTTTATTTAATAATATTATTATTGATAAATACTTTACCTAAATTTGTAAGACATAGTAAATTTATCACTTCATCACACTTGTGAACGTCTAAACAATATAAAGTACAAGAGTAGAATGAGTTTCATTTACTAATTGATGACCACTGGCTTACACAGAGATGTATTCAGTAAAAATAAGATTATATTTTTACCTAAGACTATAGGGAAAAATATGTACATAGTCTTTAGAAAAATATCTGATTTGGTCCTCAAGCTACAAATAAACTGACTAAATTATGAATAACTAACATAATAAACAAGATTTTTTTTTGGATTGTAATGTTTGTTTTATAACTTATCATATAGGTAGCATATCATATAGGTATTTAAACTTTTTTATTCTAACCAAAACCAAAATAGGATACACATATTAGAAAAATTTTGTAGGTACTTTTGTTCCATCTGCCTAGGAAAAGTCAAAAAAACTTTGAATATTTACTATTATCTATATGAGTTATAGGCAAATTAAAATATGTTAAATTATGTTATAAACAATATACAGTTGGTATCCAGTACCATAACAACAAATAATTACAAATATACATGTAAATCACTTAGTCCTGCCCTGATATCAGACACAAGTCTTTAACCCTATTTCATTTGTGAAAAATGAGAACAATTGATATTCCTATCTCTTTCTTACAACATTATAATTAATTAATCAAGTTAGGAGAAAATTTCTTTAAACTGTGTAATCTGCAATGTTTAAAGGTTTATTAAAATCATAGCTGGACTTTTTAACTTGTTAATAAACATTTTAAAGACTAGGGTTTTATTAGACCAGTTAAATTACTTGTATCAAGTGAGATCTCACTTAACTAACATGCAAGGTCTAAACTTCCTGTATTTGTTTAGTTAAACACTTAAATAATAGGTATTAATGGAAACCAGACTGTTTTTTTATTTTATCATTCAATTAATGTAATAAACCTGCAGTAAAGATACTTTTAAGACTCATATGGTATCAGCAGACTAATTAAGGTAAAACTTATTCCTATACCTATGTTAGATGACTGTTATGATCTAATATAACCCTATTTATATTTTTGGATTTATTGATTATTAATATTATTAGTATAATGGGATCTATATTTTGGGAATGTTTTAATTTTAAAACAATTCCTTAACCAAATGTTGGAAATACAAATGAAATATTACCTGTGATGATGAAATAATGCAGCAAACTCATGTGTTCCAGGTTTCGGTAAGGACTGTGAGCCTAGAAGTCTTTCCCGTACTGATGCAGACAACTGTGCAGCTGCTGTACCTCCCAGAGAATAAGATTTTGGTCCAATTCCATTTTCTGCAGAGGTAAATTAAGGTTTGAATTAGTTATTAGATTTATGAAATAGATGAATGTAGAACTTATATTGTAACCAAATTGATCCTTAAAAGTCATAACTACCAAATTATTCTTTATGATTGTATATTGATAGGAGTAAAAGGGTAAAATTATATAATACTGACAACACTCACAGGCTTCGTGCGATGAGTTAAAAAAATGGTTGTGGGTTATCCCTAAGATATAACACCCCTGGACTATTCATTGTGTACAATACTGTAGCCCATTATTGTGTTTGATCTATCTTGTCGGTTCAGCCAGCGTTTACAATGTAATCGCAAACAAAAATAAAATTGTTTATTTACGACATCACATTAGAAACTTCTAAAATGATCAGTATTTCTCTAATTAAGCAATTTAAATAATAATAAAATTTTCTCTTAAATCAATTTAACTATTTATAATAAAGAACCGCATTCAATTGTTGCGTAATTTTCTCATAAGGATAGATAGAAAGCGGAAACCGATTTTATTTTACTTTGTAGTAAAATCGAAACTTACTGTGAATTTGTAGATCCTGTGTACATGTTTGAGTGCCTCCTGACACTTTAACTTTAGTCCTTGGCACCGCCGATACTTGAGCAGTGCGTCCACCTGTACCGAAGTAATGTCATTCGATTTGATTTAATTTTATTTAATGTGTAAGTATACTATTTGTTAATATCTACATAATTTTCACGATAACAGCAACCAAATATTCTAAAATCGAAGAATTGAGAACTAAATGTGGCAAGAGAGAGTACATACCTACATAAGAACTCTGTTTTACCTACAAATATTTAGAATACATAATTGTAAAGGATAACTATTATCAAACAGTACGGCAAAAAGTATGGGTATCGATATTTTATTCATAACATGGCTTTTTTTTGCTCCTAAGTGCGAGCTAGTAGTTAATAGATTCCTTTTAATCTTATTTTTAAATTCATCTCTAAAACTAAACTTAACTTATATAACTACGATTGGCCAATATTTGATTCACCGCAATTCAAAATTTATTAATAAATGTATCAAATACATATACATAGTGCTATAATGCGATATTAATTTAGTTCTATCCCAACCGGTTGGCAACCTGTCAACAGTTCTGTCAATTTAACATTTTACTTTTATAGCACTGTTCATTATCCATTATTCCAGTAATTTTTAACTTTTCAGTCCATGAATCACGTTGAATTGTTGTAAATAATAATAAGAACTTACCATGCCCGTGTTGTGGCGGTGGGCCATTCGGTTGAGGAGCCGGCTGTTGTACACCATTTTGTCTTTTTACATAGCCAAAATTCTGTGGAACTTTAGCTTTACTTGAGGAGCAGCTGCTTCCATTGCCACCGCTTGAAACACTGGATGGTCTTGAAGATGCTCCACTTGGTGATTGAATCTATAAACAATATTATATCTAGTGATGCAGTTAAGTTAAAATGTTAGACTTGGAGTTATAAATAAATAAATGTTTTTTTTACCTGCGATCCGCCGCTCCTTGATGAATGTTGCTGACCCGAAGAATTAGCTGCAGCATACTATGAATAGTAAAAAACTAGTTTTAACTTTTAATTGATAATTTAACTAAAACAATATAAACGTGCCAAATAAAAGAAGAAGATTAGTTATAACACCAGAAGATAAATATTCTATTGTTCATATAATTGAATTACCTGTGGATGAGGAGCAATTCCAAGTTGCTGAGCTGCAGTAAGTTTCTCGCGTTTGTGATGCTGAGGGGAATGATGACCGGTGCGACGTTCTCCTTTACGTCCGTGCGACGGACTAGGTGGCGCTTGAGTCGGTGGATTCTAAAAATGTAAATAAATTACAACATTTACCAGATAATTTGAAATCTTGAGAAAAACAAACAGGAAGTAATTAAATTGTTATTTCCAAAAAAATACAAACTAATATCTTGTACTTTTTAGGAAACCGGATTGGGGGGATTGGATTCTACTGCAATCTGCGATAATATGCGTGCAAAAATCAATAAAATAAGAATCAGTTACAGAAAATAGATTTTGGAAGACAGAATAAATATGAGTCAGCAGAGAAAAAAAATAAGCTTACAGGAAGAATGAAGTAACACGCTTTCTTTTTGATTATTCTGAAGAGTTATTTAGAATATCTACAAGGGAATAGTATTTATATGTATTCCCTAAGATTCCTATGGATTTTACCTTACTCAAGATCATTTGTAGATAAACTCCAGTCGGATTATAGATTTTACACGACGAATAATTATATAGGTTTAATAAGTATTGCTGAGTTCCTATCAACAAAGGGTTAGGTTAGGTATGCAATCTAGGAAGGAACTACTAGGAATATGACTACCAATGGCGGAGTCCCCACCCCAGGCGAGTCGGTGTATTTCTTCCAGGTGGTGTCCTGCCGCGGGGGCTGCCGGTCAGTCTGTTGCCCGCAGTCAGCCTTGCTGCGTGTGCGACCCACCACTCGGTACACCACGCCGCTGCCTCCCTCCATGCCTCTATTGCGGCCTCCTCCTCGTCTGTAATAAGTATTTATACAAATCGAATAATTGACTAATAAATTGTCACCCGCGTTTTGTTAATCGTGTCAGTAAGGTAGGTATTCATTGGTTCGACTGGAAAAGAAGATTAGATATTATAAATGAGATAGGTTTATTTAATAAGGTCGGGTTATCATATTCAAGCTAACATTATTAAACTCACCAATAAGTATACCCTTTCTGGAAACTACGTTATTTCTATTAAATAACAGTCTAAATTGTTTTATAGGGGAATATTCTAATTCCCCTATAAAATAATTTATAAAGCGCCAAGGGTACTTACGTAAAAACGAAATAAAATAACATTGTTAACCTACCTATTTAAGTTACTTGTTACCTAATCAATTTTCTCGAGTAACCTTGCAAAACGACGTTCGCGTGTTCCAACCAAAAGCTGTTCTTATAACACTTCCTGTGAGGTTTTATTTATTTATATCTGGGTAAAACGTTTGTTAATCGTTCACTATTTTAATTAAGATTTATTTTTTTCTAACAATGGCGCTTGTAATTAAGTCAGCCCCGCTTCATTAGTCATTTGTTATTCTTGAGGTCTATTTTCTAAAGAGCCTCGCTTGTTCAAAGCAGACTCATTACGAGGGCAGTCTCGGGGGTCTATTCGACCCCACTTTGTTTACGGCACTAAAGCTCGTGGACTCTTTAACATAATCCGACACAGGTCAGGATTAGAGGCCCCTGGCTAATGGCGCTTCAATACTTTGATGTCATTGGTGCTACGAAAGTGAATCTTCTGTAGGTAAAGTAGTAGTAAGTAGTAGTTAAATGTTTAATGTTATTATGTATTTCTAAAATGTTATTAAAATTCGATCAAATTTATTTACAAATGTGTCTGAATATACACAATTGATAAGATCAATTAAAACTGTTTTAAATAGTATTCAAAGTCAAGTACCGTAGAGTATAAGTAGAATAGAATTTCTTTAAGAAATACACAACATAACGTTTTTATCAAATTCCTGATATGTCTGGTATCAAATTCTACTGCATCCAAGGAGTGTTCCGGGCCTATACGGTAACTATACGAAACGAATGCCAAAAATACGTATGATACGATTTAACGGGCCCTGTGGCGCAGATGGTAGTAATCCTATCTTATGTGCGAAAGGTTTGATACCCCCCCAGGACAGATATTAATATGATAATATTTGTGTTTGTCCTGTGTCTGGGTGTTTAAAATATGTATTTGAGTATATTTATACTCTATATGAGTATACTCTATCGTCTCATGTCCATACCACGAGTGCTTTAAACGACTTACCACGGAGTCAGGTAAATGTATGAGATGTTGTGTGAATATTATTATTAATTATCTTCATAATAGATAAGTAAGTAAAAATAAACATTAGAAACTCTTTTCATTAAGCAATTCCGACATGAATAATCAATGACCCATTCCCTGACTGTCGGCCTTATATTAGAAAATCGATAGTAGATACCTATTCATCGATTGAATAGAATTAGAATAGAACTATCAGCTTCCAGGTTAATCCGGCCGGTTTTAAATAGTGTAAGCCTGTGCGCGTATATTTTGGGGATCGAAGTGTTCAGGGTGCTCGAAGGATAGGAGTGCGAACAGTCGTTCAATTGACAGCCGTCAATATAAAGGGCCCTCCACTTGTGATGAGCAACACGTCGGTCTGACCCAGATTTCAGATCTGATGCACAAGCCCGTACTATATTTAAGTCCCAAAAGATGCAACACGGAAATGTTAATGAGGAAGCACTTGACTTAACTTGTTTTTTCGATGCAATTATGATATTGTACAGATGTTTTGACGATCTTTTCATTAGATAGCATTTTATAACTAGTCCTTATTTCAGCCAAAAGTCAAGTAATAAAACTGATGATAATATTTATTCATACTCATATTAAAAACGACTTTTTAGCAATTTTGAAACGCTTTATTAGTCAACTATCATCTACATCAAAAAAGGAAGTATATCACTCGACAGTTAAAGGATCGAATAATATAATCGTTCTTCAAAAGAGTTATTTCCAGTATTCTCGAAAACAAGGCATGCGTGTGCAGGACACAGGCGGAAACCAATTAATTTATTATAATATATATGTTTATAAAGTTTATCTGCTATTTCTTTAAATAAATGTTTATTGGAATCCAAAAATAACCCCACTTTTGCGATGGAAATTATTCAGAAACAATTGCTTTATTTATTATTATTTGATTCCATTCATTGTTCATTAAGTAAACGTCTCATTACATTTGTGAGCACAAAAGAATAACCGAACTATAATTGGAACAAGATGGTTTGTACGATGTTAATACGGGAGTACTAATAATGGATGCATTCATGAACACTAATCAATTCTTACTGCACTCGATTGCGCTCAAAGAGCTACTGTTCCATTATATGTTTAGATAAAAGAAGGAACTGGAAGGAAATGATTCGTCGATTTCAATCAACGTATGGCCTTTGGTTTGCGGGAATCATGAAGACGATAGCGGGAAGTTTTAAGAAATTTGATCTTTGCAAAGTGGCTACGCAAGGTTATAATTTTTCAAAGTCCTAGCACTTTCACCGATCATGTATAACTGGATAGTCTCCCTGGCATTTATATGAGTAGAAAAGTAATGCACACAAGAATGGCGAATCAAAAAGAAATCAACTTATGAAAGAAAATCAAGTTAGGTAGTTTTTTAATTAATTGCAAGTTTACGTACATTGATTCGGCAAGATACTTCCGTTTTATGTTATGAGAACAGTCTACAGTCTGGGTATTGTACCCATAATATTCCATACTTGATAAAATAATATATATTGTTTCGTATATTTGCGGTTTCAGAACTAAATTAGTATTTGTTTGATATATTCACTAATAACATTAAAACAAATAGAATAGTAAATCCAAAAAGGTCATAAAATCTTTTCTTACTCTAAAGACTTAAGAAAGCAAAAGTAAAAATACGATTTTTGTGATAAAAGGTAAGACTTCATAAAAAAATCCCGACTCGCTGTCAGATTTGCGGTATATGTAAGCTGGGGCTTTTAAGAGGGTACGGGAAAGGTTTCGACAGAACGTATATAGGTACATGTTCACAATTCTGCAGAGCAACATACATATCTAAAATGATTACATTACTATTATGATCAGTTTTTTGGAAAGCTTAAGGTTTGTGAGTTTAAGAGCTACTTACCCCATGATCTTTGACATTAACTTTCTGTCCACATATCAGTTTTCGAACTGCAAATATCCCGGAAGAACTTTCTAGGAATCAAAAGAACCCTCTCTCCTTTCCCTGAGTTCATCTTCAAACCACGGCCTAACCCATGAAATTGTCGAAAAAACAAGAGAGATACATTCACTACTTTAAATTATATGCGAGTACAGTTTAACATATAGAAAGTAAGATATACGGAAATAACTATTTTTGCGGCCTCCAATTCTATACGTCGAATAAACAATACAAAATAAAACAAATAAATTCAGCGATGCCGCGTTTAACCGAAATGTTCATATTAAAGTGTAGTGTCAATACCTATTCTGACTGCATCTCATATGGTACTCTGTAAATAAAAATCTGAGTCTATCTTTGAGCCCAGTTGTACATTTATAAAGAGCTGTCTGGCACCGTGCAAAGAAAGAAAGAAAACGTAAGCGGAGGGAAATTATTTCTCTTCCTGAAGGCAGGTTGAGCAAACTGTAACAGGCTACAGCATAGACTTTGCGGTAGCCAACGCCGCAGTGGCCTACTTTATCGCGGCTCGTTGAGATGCAGCAATTTGTCAAGCATTCCTTTTATTGAAGCAATTCTGTGATCGGATACAAACCGAGTATTGCTGTCGGAATTTAGGAATGTTTCCGCGTTCGGGCTAAAATAACTTTTTTATAGGCATATCCGGGGTAACTAACGCTAATCTTTCTCGATGAGTAATGTTCAGAATGTCAACTCGCTGAATGCTTACTTGTTATCAGTAATAATCATTATCATCTTACCAACCATTAACATGGACATAGGCCTCCCCAAGAAAGGGGGTATGTTGACCATAACTGCCGCGCTGGGGAAGCGTGTTGGTTATCATAGAGCACAGCTTTTGCGACGGGGACGCTGCTGCCCATCCCCGCCCAGTACATTTGAACTGACTTTATTGCACCTTAGTCGCCTCTTACAAAACACCTGGTACAGGGGAGGTATTATACTTGAAATGCGGTATTCCCTTGGCATGGCTCCCCTTGCTCGCAACGCTATACTCTCTCTAAAGCCACAATAATACCAGCTTATAGATATATACATGAACTGTAATCGTAAGGTGTGTTAATCTCACCCCGCCTGGCTGTTTTGTCATTTGAAACATTGACGTCTTAATGAAAACTCTCGCCCGAAGCTACTCGCTAATGATGACGGATCCGTTGAAAGGAAAGACTTCTACCATCTCATTATCTATGAACTGAGCAGCCCCTCATTATTCGCCCGTTCGTCGCGCCATTATTATTGTAAAAATGTTGAATGCGCCATCTCGTCTTTTTTGGTAGTTGGTCTTTCGCGTCTGAGTAGCTTTCCTGAATTGTACCTACCTACCTATTTTGCCAAGTGGATATATAATATCTATTTACTGCAGTAAATATAGTTTTTATAAATCTTTTAAACGAGAAAGCGTGGATGATGTTTGTTTAACAGACACGCTCCTGCGTGATTAAACGGATCTTGGCAAAATTTTTTATTAAAAAAGTAAATATTTTACTTTTTCATTTTTTGTTTGACGTTTCGGTTACCTTGGTTAACGGTGGCCCGTTGACAAAGACTCACGATTAGCAAAAGTTGTTAGTATCAATGAAAAAAAGTTAATGAAATGTTGTAATCTCTGAAATTATACCTAATGTGTAAAAGACAAATGGTTTATTTATGTTAAAGCCGTTAAAACATCTTATTTCACATATTTTTTTAAGTAAAAAATTGTCATGAGGCTTATAAATTACCTTTTATTCAGAAAACAGGTACAGTTTCCCGAGAACTGAGTTGGATTTTATTATAGGAAGAGCTCATAAAGAAATTAAATAGAAATACGCAACGAATAGCCAATGCGTCTTCCTTAGAAAATTTATCTGTTTTTATTCTTACAGCTTTACCGAGGTTAAATATGACGATAACTTACTTCGGTTTCAGAAATTAATCGGATTTGGAAACTATTGGTTCGCAAAACTTATGTAAATGAACACTAAACCCAAACTCCCGGCTCAACCCGACGGGTTTCCTGTCGTCATATTCTGATCTGAATGGACTTTGTTATCATAGTTTCAGCTTCATCAACTTTGAGTCATGTCGTAATAATCGCGCTGCACAGTAACTTTGGATTCATAATGCAGTTGGAATCTTGTTCTGTTTATTCTAAAATAAATCTAGTGGCAGACCTAAACTGAACACCATGTAAGTACTTAGTCCTTTGATCGTTGATCGAATCTAACATGGAGTTTTGCATAGCGATTAACGGAAGATTCACATTCGACTTGATAATAAATATACAAAAAGGATTCCTTTAAACTAACGCACTATAAAACGAGTACATTCTTTAGCATTTTATGTAACTGTATACCTACTTTATATAAACCAAACCTTTAAGTAATTTAAGCACTGTGTGCGTTATATGGCTAATTGTATATTTTATTAGATGTTATAATAAACAAACCATTATGTCACAATATCAAGGACTAACTGTATTAGGACTATGTATATGTTCAAATAAAACACTATTCTCGACACACAGACCCTGCCCCACCCCTCTCCCAAAAGTAATATTCGTACACGAAACCCAACTTTCACAATGAGTCTTGTTTGCAAAATAGCCCGTATTTTTAAAGTTGCCCGCGTTTGTTCCGTTCCATTCCCGCAGTTTATTGCCCCCTTGAAATTGCTAAGTTTGATTGCTGAAACATTTTTAGGAGAGGCTTCGGTACAGTTGCCTAATGTTTTAACTTGATACAGATTTAAATCTCTTAAGAATTTTCTGTTAAATAAATTTTAGCTGACTAAAGATAAATACGATACGACTATATTAAGACAGATTATAATATGTAATCAAGAACTACAGTGATTTTGTATTATTAAAAGTATTCAACCTATTTAAATTATAGGAAAATCCTATTTCCGTATTCTTAAAGGCACATTGTGATGATAAGCAAAACTATTTCAAAGAACCTCGGGCGTTCCTCTTCGTATTCATTTCAATACATTGTGTTGGCAAGCAATGGATCTATTCAAATGTAAAATTAGATTCAGGTACTATTAAATACTCGTAAGTGGCTATAACAAGTTCAAAAATATGCCACCACAGTATGGTTTTATTCATATGACATGCTATTTCTTACTTATAATCGAGACACTTTTCATATATAAATGGTTATATGTGTTTTATATTTATCTTTTATGCCAATATTTATAACATATTACAAGAAAATCTATTAGTCAATAAGTAGCCCAACCATTTTAGTAGTAGTAGCAGCATTGAATATGGGGGTTTACAAAAGCGTAAATGTGTCAGGTTGTATGTTACGTCTTCAAGTCAAAGCCGGTAGACAGATTTTATTAAATTTAAGTAGATTTAGTCCTAGAGAAGTAATAAGCATACTTTTCCCAGATAAAATATTATAATGTTCCTGCGCGGCGCGATATGCGGCAAAGAATACGCGGATAAAGTCGCAGGCAGAAAGCTTTTGACTACTTTATAAAGCTTATACTAATTTATCAAGATATAGTTAATTTTACATCATACTTCTGTAAAAAAGATCCGGCACGAACATTTGGTTTACAAACACAACTATGCAGTGCAAAACTAAGAGATATATTTAAAAAAGTATGGATAAGATAAGACATTACATTTATAAAATTTATTCCGAGATAAGATTATTAATTACAAAAGACTATCATAAAGTTACTTTGAAATAATTATCAGTTTTATCAAAAAAGTTGTGAACCTTATCAAGACACTACCATGATTCATTTTAAAAACCGAACCCCCCAGTTGTGATGTCACGTCACCAAGCGCATGCCATACATAGGGATGGTGAATAATTGAATATTCTTATTATTTGTAAGCCAACCCGATTTAGGAGACACCAATTTACAAGTCGAGTCTGCGATGTAAACACTCGACGGGACTCGGTCGGTTGGTTCTGTCTAAATAGGGGACCAAGTTTAATGTGCTGAATATAAATTTCTTGTGATCGCAACAGTTCTACCCTCGTATAACCTTTAATGTGCTCAAATATTTGTCAGCGTCTATCGACGTCTAACTTAAAATACAAAATTCCAATCCATTGAACGATATTCTTATTTATCTGATCAAGAATAAAGAGCCAACAAGAACAAGAACGAGTAAATCACTTATAAACTTAAAAAAGTTTGTTGCCTTATCCTTGCATCTTTAATAAAATTACCTATTCAACTGAAATTGAGGATCATGATTCGAGCGAACTGAGGGTATCCGCCCCTGCTCATAACCCTGCAGATGCCGAAGCAATAACCTTCTTGGGATCAATCGACCCGGGTCAGTAACCTACTCATTGGCTATATTAGATATATTCAACGAGTATTTCACAAAACGAAAGTAAAGAGAGTTTTATACCACATTATTTTGAGTCATAAAATGATTTCTATGCGATATGCCGCACGACTGGCGGCCACATGTGACAATGTAGCAAAACGTTGTCTTCATTGATGGCCAGATGTTTGCAAGGTTATTGTTTCACAAGCAATTAAATTCATCTTCTACTGAAATAATATAAACCAACTGGTGTTTAAAATTATCTTACCGCTCTTGTCATATCCATCTCCAACAATTTTGTTCCAGATATTGGTAAGTATTGTACGTAATAATCTAAAAAGCACCGTAAGCTTACAACGTCTACCGCGAAGCAAAGACACGTAGCAAAGGCAACACTTATCCTTACATTAAGTTTTGCAAAATTATTATCGTGACGTATAAAAGCGATTACAAGTTTGTCGAACAGTTTCACTCGCGGTACAAGCGATAGAAGGCACAACGCGTATGGTCCACTACACTTAGGATACACTTAGCTACTAACACCAATTTATTGTTCACGGGATTAATCGGCCGACTCTTTGTTAGCGGTCCAGATATATGGCGCCAGCGGTGATCGACGGTTCGGTTCAGCGAGCGCGCGTCTCGTCGGTACGATCGATGCCGGCAACGGATTTACATTTTCCGTTGAGGAAATCGGGAAAGTTTGTCACGTGCGTGTGTGACGCGACGACGAGAGCGGCGCGCCCGCACGCCTATAGTGCGCGCCGGCGAGTGCCGCCCGCCCTGCCGCCGCCGCCGCACCGGCGCTGCCGGCGGAAACACCGACCACATACTACGCCACCGCCGGCTACTACTTCACACTCCCATTTACACTATTTAAATCAATCCTGTTCGATTCACTGAGACCATCCTACACACATCATTGGTCACCTCCATTTTAAGGTTTAATGGTCAATTATCACACAAAGATATTTTTATAATAGACTTGCAGACGTGAAAAAATTATATTAATGGCATAGCGAAATTTTCGCGGAAAACTGTGGGACATTACGTGCAGTCGTGTCGGAAGTACGGTTTTATGTTGTGATCGTTAAGGTTCCCAATGGTGCGGAGCTGTTAGGGGTGGTTAGGGTTGTGCGATAGAGGTGCGGGGCAGGGCGTGAGACGTAGGAGTATCGATTTTGGCCACCCCGCCCTCTCCCCAAGCGTTGCGACAGTGTGAGTGCGCTATACGAGTCCTCACTGAGATCGTCGGATTCGTTGGTAGAAGCAGCGCCGAATATTAACAAAAGCTTTATTCACACCAATGCTTCACGAGCGCTTGCCAAATGACGCGTCCAAAACGAACGTTTGCTTTGTGACGGAGGCAAATATTGAGAGTCACATGTGGAAAAGATGGTACGTGTTCCGACAATTGTTTGTTTACTTGTACAAAATTAGGACGTTTTATTTTTTTTAACGATTTTTTTCTCTCTGTTGTGATTTATTATCGAGATATTTTTATAAATATTTTAGAAACATATAAAAATATAATTTACCTAAAAGTGTTAATTGAGCTTAAAGTTATATTACGAGAATTGAACTTAGTGAAGAGGAAGCACGTCAGAGATTTGAGACAGTGTCGTAACATCGTTACATGTCGGAGAGTGACGGAAGGCGGGCCGACCACTTGTGGATTGAGAGAGGCAGAGCCAACGCTATTGGAAAATAGATTTTCTTATGTGTATTATGTAATGCTATGGCATTACATATATATAGTATAAGAACAGACCTAATCCTAAAATTGTTGCTATTTTCTTTTTTATTCCATGTTAATAAATAAAAACTTGATCATAATGAAGGAAGCCTTTAGATCAGAATCTACTAATTGTAAAACAAACTTAAAAAATAATAATATATTTTCATTTATGAAATATATGAAATAAGTTTTGATTTTACTGTGCAGAAATAAATGTCAATTAATAAGTCCGCTATACTACGCTGCAAGTAATATTTATCGCCGAATTCATACGTGAGATAAACCGAGGTTACGATCTTTAACCTGACAATTGAATGGTCTCGGTAATAAAATTCGTTTCGGACCCCAAGGCTACAAAACCCCTAAATGCGCAGGACGACCGGTGCAATCCCTTCATAAGACTTAAACTCACGCCCTGAGGGAGCATTTATATTTGAATATTATTATGTCTTAGTCCTTTTTCACACCTTTAGACTGACATTAAGAAACATTTATATATATTTGTATAGCTATAAAAAGTAAAATTAGAGCCCATACCTTTCGTCGAGTTGTTGGAATTGTGAAGGCTGTTGGTAGTTTAGTCGTCGACCGTACAGAGAAGCGCCTCCCTCTGACATGTATCCATCCATCATGTCATTGTTTCTACCGCAATCCACGTCATTAACATTGATTCGTCTCAAACAATCCCCATCTGACATATAACCCGACGCTATTTCAAGGTCACAGTAATCGGGGTTAGAAAAACCTGCACCGTATAGATTACGTTCTCTTAATACCATATTTTCACGACCGAAATTAGCTTTTACAGTATTAGCGTGATGAGGATATACCGGCACATTTTTCTGTGTCAAGCCAGAAGTTCTCATTGGTAATGTCAAATGACTGTTATATCCTCTAAGCAAAGGCCTCATCGGTAAAACGTTCATCAATGGGTTCTCATCCTCACCAAGTGAATTATCTCGACAATGAGATGGAGTACTAGACCTGCTGTCACTTCTCTCTAGTTTTTTCGTTATTTCAGTTAAAGTTTTATTATGTTCCAGTTGCTGTTTTATCGCAGCATTTTCCATAAGTCGTTTCTGTGTTGCTTCCTTTTCTGATATCTCCGCCTCGTTTATGACATTATTTATGTAAGTGGCGTTCATATCCAGTCTTTTATTTGTTGCCACATTATTTGGAGGCTTCGACACCTCTGACCCAGATTCACTAGACGGACGGTATATAACGCTACTGTCACTCGAATTTGAATGTTGGCCTGTTGTACTATGGGTTGAATTCGAATGAGAGCTCTCAGACATCTGAGAAGTTCCAGCAGGGTTAGCTGAACTGACAACGGGCATAGGCGACACTGCCAATGTTTGCTTCTGTGACATTTCCTTACTTAAATTAGATTGTTCTCTACTGAATGGAAGTGCACTTACGTTATTAGTAGAATTTAAACTAGAATTGCTTTGAATAGGACTTAATTGACTATTTGTACTCTTATGAATAACATGTCTATCATCTTTCGATATTTTGAACGTTCCTTTAACAGCTGCTGTAGGTTTGGGAATACCCGTATTTGGTATTCCAAAGCCTTGCCCATTGGATGGAGTCTGTGGTGTAGGCGGCAAATTTTTGGATTGTGAGTTTTCATGTCCTTTAGCTTCAGCTGTAAGCTCTGACCTTTGTTCACTAAGTTTCATCTGACTTCCTGATAGTTTAATCATCTTAGGCTCAATTTTAGATTTTGTGCTCCTTGACGAATCATCGATTTGATTTAACTTAGTATTACTAATGGACTTAGGCGCTGCCAGTTTGGATTCTTTGTCACGGGCTGGCAGCTTTGGACTGTTTTTAGATTTTTCATTACTACCTGTCTTAGTACTAGTTTTACTTAAATTCGTGATGGAATCTTTTGGAGTTTTTGAATTCACTAGCTTAGATTTTACATTTTTTCCAGACTTGTCTTTCGATAAAGTGTCACTTTGTTGCCGTATAGACTTAGGGCCTACTAAGTTAGATTTGATATGTGCGTTGGGTGTGTTGGAAGACTCATTTAAACTTAGGCTTGAGTCTGATCTTTCACTCTTGGCTGACGAAAATCCGCTCGATGAACTCGTTCGTTTGGAAACAGCTGTACTCTTACTGTGTTGTTTTTCGTTGCTTACTTTATCTTTGTTGAATAATTTCAACTTATCAAGCATTGAGTGCTTTGAAGGGGTTCCATTTTGGCTGTTAGGTGATTGTGAGTGTTGCTGAGTTTGTAAGGTAGATGGGATCTTACTACCAGGAGCGAGGAGTGATGAATTCGGACGTGACCTACAACAATTTATTATTAGAATAATAAATAAGCTTCAAAAGTTATACTTACATTTGTATGTAAAAGCGTATAGGTGTGTGGGTTAAGTAAGTATAAAAGAAAAAGGTCAAATACGATAGGAACTCACTAGATATTTATAAACATTATTAATATTAAAGCTTACCCAGATGAAGAAGTCGGTGCGCGGGGTATGAAACTAACCCCTTGTCCCAGGGGGCTTGTGGACCGGCTGGAACTAGCGGAAAGCCCACTCTTGCCACCTGAAACGAAATAAAATGTCAGTAAATTATATTAACAACGTAAACGAGAAAAAAATATGAAACAAGTTATGTTACAAAAAAACCGTGAAAATTGACTTGTTACATTAACAGATGAATGTTTATAATATTAGTTAATATATAAATCTACAAAAATCTAAACACCTTTTATGATTAACTATTTGTTTATAAATGTATTCAAAATAGACAAGTGTTTATCTTATCTATGTGAAACAAGCACTCGCTTATCTAAGCTTAATTTTTATCATAGTAACACTGCGAGGGTGGTCTACAGTGCGCCCGCGCTCTCGTTATACTGAATACAACAGCATTTTAAATTGCTTATGACCTCGTATGAGTTTGTTACTTACAACCACTATATAGAGACCTCCCTCCACCCTAAGTATTTACATTCAAATCACCAGTTGTTGAAAGCTGCAATCATGAGCAATAGACCTAATTCTGTTGGACGCATTCATCGATCGTTGTCACTTCGACAAAATACTAACAGTGACGTCACAACTCCTAATATATATGCACATGCGTAACAACCCTAAACAAGGATCTGAGTCAATGGTGAATGTAAATAGGGAGCATTTTCCAGTGAGTTTGATTTGTTTTGGAGTTAGATAATGTTGTTATGGCAAAGGTAAACAATTCACCGTATTTAGACCCTTGTGCGACCGCGACGATCTGCACAATTAAATTAAATATCCGGCTCATTGGTAAAGTAAATTTCAATGAATTCTAAGATAATAACGTCAGTGTTTTGATTTTGATTTATCTACAAGAACTAAGTTAAAAACAATAACTTTTTTTAGGTATGTGTGTGATAAAACATTGAATGCGTAGAACAAATAATTTATATATTGTACTAGCTAACCCTACAGATTATCCTGTCTGTTCCATATACATTTATCATAAATAAAGCTATATAATAATAATAATAATAATAATAATAAATTCCCACAACATCTCATACATTGACCTGACTCCGTGGTAAGTCGCTTAAAGCACTTGTGTTACGGACGCCAGACAACAGAGGAATCACAAATATACTACTTAAATACATATATTTTACACCCATACACAGAGCAAACACAAATATCATCATATAAATATTTGCTCTGGGTGGGAATCGAACCCACGACCCCTGGTGCACAAGACAGGATCACTACCGTCTGCGCCATCGGGCCCGTCAATAAATAAATTTATATTTATTTTCATGTATAGTCAAGATGGATGACACTGGACACAATAAGCGAATATGGATTACAATCGGTCCAGTAGTTTAGAAGCTCATCCCGAACAAACATCGTAACACGATTTTTTTATAATCTTTATAGCAAATTACTAAAATAGAGTTAGCAATATTCTAGCTTACAATTTCATCCAGATAAGTTGTATGTTGTTACTTTATTCTTTCCTTTACGTCGCACACCGTCTACGTGTTGATAAACATAACAAACTTGTAGATAATATTGAATAAAATACATCTTGAGTTGGGAACAATGTGAATTGATTTTTCTTAAACCCAACACAAAAGCCAGTCAAAGCAATTTTATAAATAGATACTTAATCGCCCGGTGAAATTTGATCGTAATTAATAAAATGTTGAAGTTCTATTTCATTTCAAATTTTATATTCATTTGTATTATCAACATTTTGACATTTAATAAAACCAAAGAGATTTTAAACATTAAATCCTATAGAAAATTACGTTTGTTGCGTGTCATCCATCAGTAATGTGTGTCATATAAAATTTAAAATGCACAACTTTAACCATGTAAAATTTCCTTAAAAAGCAATGTCTTAAAAATGGTACACAGATTTTTCTTCACTATATACATATATTATATTAATACGTGAAAAATTTATATATATATATATATATATATATATATATATATATATATATATATATATATATATATATGTATGTATATGGTAGTGGTGATTGATATAAATTAGTGGACCGCAAAATTCGTTTGAAGAGTGAGAAACTTTTCTAAATAAATCTATATATCGGATAGTTCTGTTATAAAATTATAGTAATGTAAACTATAACGCGTTTATATCAATCGGCTAGAAGATATTGACATTCCACAAACGATAATAAATCCAGGTGTCTCTTAACAATACTTGAGGGAGTTCACGCGTCATCGCAGATGCGAAAACTGTGCAGTGTGTAACTGAGAGGTCAATCAACAGCGCATCCGCTTCGCATGTGGGATGATCCATTATTTGATCCACCGTTTAGGCCAGTTAGCACCTAGTTCCAGATAGGTACTGTGGATACCCTTCTGCAGAGATACGAACGGTTTCGATATAAATAGCCATCCGAATCGGAACGTTGCGACGAAACTAAATACTTACTTTCTTGGGAAATTAAGTCACGTACATTAAACAATACTATTTGATTACTTTCTACGCACATTAGTAAGCTTGATTATATCTATAAAACAAAGTGCACTTATAAACATATAGAAGTAAAATGTTTTCAATTGGAAACAAAGTTCCCGGTGAATATTGAATACCGAACTGGACGCTACGATTATTTAATTGTAATCTTATTATCTAGTAAGATTAACAATTAAATGAAGATAAGAATAATTGCTAACTAGTGCTTACTAGAAAAATGATAAGGTTACGAAATTGCCGTTTATTTAATAAATTCAAGAACAATCAATCAACTATGTATACATTGCCTACTGGGAGTTTAATGCATAATTTACTTCATTATTGCGTTTGTATTTGATAGTAGATAAAAATCTAGTCAATTTGGAATTTTGAAAATCAAAGCTAATCAGATTTTGTAGTGATAACGTAAAACCGTCAAACCATAGGTATATGTAGGTACAGTATATGAAGCCACGATTTAAAATCATAGTTTCTCAAATCCAGAAAATATATATTATATTCTATAACATGAATTCTCTTAGCTTACTTAAAAAATGTTTATAATAACAAATACAGTCTGAAATCAATTAAGCAAATTCTTTACTTTCTAACGAAACGATTAGTCCTCAGCTACAACTTCATATGGGTTTTAAAACAATGACGTTACGTCTGAGTTTATCGACTGACTTTTAAAGGCTTATTTTCTAATTTGCAATATATTTTATAGAAAAAAAAATATTACAAGCTATTATTTATTCCATAACCGAATCGTTATCGGGATGATTGAAAGCAATGACTGATTGAAAAGGCTGATTCTATCTTAGCAGATAAATATGAAATAAAATGTTCCAGTAGTTTGATTTTTTGATAAAAGTTTGTGTAGTTACAATGTTTTTACTTCGAAAGTAACAAAACAAGATTTGTACAAATTAAATCCTTATTGATATATTTTTTAATCTCTAATTATAATTTTAAACTTGCCTATTTAATCTCTTTTAATTATTAGCATCTTTTAATTTACGATGGACAAGAAAAAGAGATTGTTGCGCTTACCGCCATAATCAAACAATGAGCGACCAATAGCAATGTGCTATTATTAGTTTTATTTTAGATCTGTTTTATAAGTCTCACAATCAACGAATTTTAATAACAACAAATGTCAAAACTCAAACCTTCTACAGAGTCCGTTCAGCCGCAAAACAAAACTAACACAATAATTTAGCTATTAAACACCAATGATAATAATATAAAAGAAGCTGTAGACAAACAAACACTGCTGAGGAATGAGCGCCCGCACCGAAGACGCCGAATCAACTGACAATGCATGCCTGCATCCTCGAGACCCAGTCTAAACGATATCAGACGACAAAATAAGTCGCGAGATAATACGTGTGAATCAAAACATGGGCTTACACTTGACACAATCGTCATATTATTACCAACACAAGGCGATTGATATAAACATAATTGTTTCATTGTTGGGGGATTTATTAGGTAATTTGAAATAATACGTCAGCGTGGGATGTCCTTGTTCTATCTTCACATTATACAATTTTATCACTTTACGGCTGTTAAAAATTGTATAAGTCCTTTTTTCTTGGCCTTACGTTAAATATATAAAAGTAATAGGAAAGTAAGCACAATATATAGTAAACTTGTATTTTATTGTGTACCCTCCATTATGTTAAAATATATCTGAACAAATCAAAATGACAAGCAAAAAAACGCTACAGATAACCAAAATGATTTCCAACAAACAAAACAGGACCGGACCGAATATTGATATCAAAATAGCAACCACATCTCAAGATAAACTTTTCTTATCACGTGTGATCCCCTCTTATCATTACGAACTGGTTGAATCTTTATTCTTGGACACGGGTGGAGCAAACTTAAGGATTACTATACGCATGCTTCATATTTTGTAAGCTACCTCCTCATTTTTAAATGATTATATATTACCCTCGTAATATAAAATGTAAAGTATGTACAAAATCTTGCGTCATCCAAGTTGTGCTTGTCAACATTTGTAGTTATAACATATAACTTTGCTAATGCATGAAATTTTATTCTAAATGAGTAAAAGAAACTTTGTTCCACAACATCTTTAAATTCTTATGATTTTCAAACATTTACACGTTTACTATGTACTTATATAAATTAAGGGTTTCAAACAGCGTTTGTTTAATATTTTCATGTTTTATTAATATTCGGTTCCACATAAAAGTGAAATAAACCGCGTTCAAAAGCAGTAACGAAGTAATTTTTTATAGATATAAAAATTATTATGCAAGATATGTCATTACAACTAACACCGTAAAAGCTAACCAGGGCGTTAAGAGAAAAGTCTCGTGAAATCCACAAAAGCTATAAAAAGCTCAAACGTAAAACCAGCTTGGAAACTTTGCTCGCGAACATTACGTGATGAACAACGGGGGTATTGCATGACACGATAATTAATGTCACCACTCATTAATGAGTTTTAGCCTGTTAAACAAAGTTAAGTTTGTCTCGTTGAAAACGTTACATAGTTTGTTTATGACTGGTTAATTGAAAATGAGCGTCGACTGCAATTATTTGACGACGTAATGTGACGATTAATTTTACTCACACCTCGGCTATTATCATCCGTGTCAGAGTTGTAAGTTTGTTTTGTATTTATTTATGTTTATTTATCACATTTATTTGTTTCGCACAGGACGTATTACAGTCGTACATAATAATATTTACAATTAAATATACGGTAACTTAGAAGATGGATACACGCCATGTATTACTTAACTTATTTTTTTAATTAATTACTTTTTTATCTTACAAGACTTTAATAATAACGCAATACGTAATACAAGGTGAACACGGTGAATTATTTTTCTGCTTCTTAGCCGATTATGATATTTTATGTGGAGGCTGCGTTCAGTGCATTTTAAAGCATGGGAACTAAATACTACCGACTGTTGCTACACTTTTCATGAATGTATTGCAATTGTTTAAACTGGTTACGTAGCCAAACGATTACAATCATAAATTAAATAATAATAACAAATTCAAAGCACTTGTTTTACGGATATCAGTCAGCAGAGAGGATTACATATATAATATGTAAATACATATTTGTTGCACTGAGACAGAAGAAATATAAATGCTCATCACATAAATGTTTCTCTTATATTTACGGGGTCATCTCTCGGATCCGGTACCTCAGTCGCCACTACGACATCTGATTCAGAGGGAGGTACTATTCTACTCTGCCGAAACCACAAGATGTTTGCAAATTTGCTCAAAACGCGATTAAATTAAAGTCAATGCTGAGGAATTCGCAGACATAAAGCTAGTTTATTATAAATGTAAAACCAAATCGCCCATGCGTTCGATCTTTCAGTTCAGGTAATGAAAATAAATTGGACACAAATATTTCTCCTAATCTGCTCTTTAATGGATTTAACATCATACATAACTATTTAATTATTCCTGATGCAATTACCAAAAATGTATGTAAAATATTACTAAAGCCTATCTTGCCATCTGATCTAGCATAGATAATAATCTAGCCAGGCATTGGTGTAGATGATAATCTAGCAAGGTTGTGAATGCAGTAACACAACAATAACTAATAGTTTGTCTTTTCTCGCCATTCGGGACAAAATCAGCTTAAATTTGTTGTAAGCCATCTCCAGAATCTTTTGGCCGTCACAATTACCATCCTGCTCACATAATAATTGCAAAAGTGTGTGTTTTTGTAGGATCGTGCGGGATATAGGTTGCATACAACCGTACCGGTATTTGAATGATTAGGGAGGCTTTATGTGCAGTAGTAGATGTTTTTCAGTTGATATGATACCGATGAAAAGTGTGTTCTATTTATTTTATATATTATTGTAATGTGAAGATAAGTTAAGGATAAAAAATGGATATTGCTGTTATCCTTAGTAGAAAGACATTTGCCACCGCGGACTTTTTTGTAGACCTTTTTAAGGCGTATATAACATTATTTTAATCTATCTTGTCGGGTTCAGGAAAAGTATATGTTTATTTACTACATCACATTAGAAAATTCTAAAATTATGTTTGCATGTATTATTCACATACTTCCTATTAAATCACTATCCTATCTATTTAAAAAAAAACTCATCAGAATCCTTGCGTGTTTAAGCATACATTGGAATAGATGGCGGAAAGCGACTTTATTGTATACTATGTAGTGATAGTTATTACACTGAAAACTTTGTATATCAATATATAAAACTCAGTATTTCATATATATCCATACCTTTACTAAACACAATGTCGTATTACACAAACAACCATTAAAACTAGCGCACCATACAGGGCGACGCCGGCAGATCGCTGCACTCGCTCTTCTAATAGGATTAATTAATTTTGTTTCATCTCCCAATGGCGTATTGTTGTCGCATTTCTCTGTTTACACAAATACGTCTGTCTCTTACTCTCTTCGTATTGTCAATTACGGAAAGGATTTTTAAAGCTGACTGAATCTCATCAACAGTCTCGAGGGACTGCATTGTTTTAAAAGAACAATAGGTACTTGTGTTTACCTATTATTTGAAAAATTGAAAGATAGATTTAGATTAAAGAAATAATTATCGGGATGGTTTTGATTCCATTGAATTCATATGCAAATACTTATTGTTTTCTTCTGTTCATAAATAACTGCTATGAAATTGACCAGAACTATAGGAAGATATTAAATTCAATTAGATTTTTATTAATTTTGCAGCAGTGGTAAACACTCTCATACCGTTAGCTGGAAGTGTTCCAGTAAATTGATATTTGTCGTTCCGACATACGTACCATGTACTGGGGTGGCGGGCAGCGGTCGTTTGTCCGGCGGGGCACGTCTCGCGGCCGCCGCAGACGCGGGCAGCGGGATCGACGTTTGCAGCACCGACACCTGCCTGCAAAGATACATTTTTGTTTTGACTTTGTAATATTATGATTATAAAAATGGATCAATGAGATTTACGTAGAGATTATAAATACACATTTACACCAACCACAATTTATCACATCGAAGCGAAGAATCATGTAAAGTCAATAAAGAGCGCAATACTTTATTGCGCTGATTATTGACTTTAATATGGGTCACATTCTTATGCTTTTTAGTTTATTCTAAAAAGAAAAGATTTGCATTTCACCATAGTCTTTTTTCTTACCATATGTATAGTTACTAATGTAAAATATTAAATGACTCATACTATTTAATGATAATAAATGTATAGTAAAAATAATTAAAAGTTGTTTTTGTAATTTTTATGAAAATACCAATGTTTCTCATATCATACACTCATTAAATGTCCAAACAAGAAAAACGATTCATAATTATTAATATTACTACATGGGGTTTTTTTGATATAAATATTTGATTTGTCCAACTTCTTCATTATAAACCAGACATTTTAAAAACATCAATAGTCACACAGAAAAATATTCGTATTCGCTGAAAAAAAGTCCTCTAAGACTAGAAAGTAAAAAGAAAAATAAAAGCCTATTAATATCACATTATCGAATAACTCGTGCGAAAGATTTCTCATTAACCAATGCGTCCCCGGCCGCACAGGTGTCTCATTAAACGACTTCAAAGGTCCCTCTTTAATTAAATACAACGTTGGAGGTTCCTGTTATGATCGGCTCTATTTCTCTAGCATTTGTAGCTTTTATTCATTAGCGATTGGATTTTAACCCGCAAGGGATTTTGTATTTGATCACGTCAATTACGCACAATTTGGTTTATGTCCCTCCAGTATTTTGTATCGAAAGTATACCTTATTTCCAACTGATTTCTTCTATTAAAATTTCAATATTAAATCGGTTATTGAAATAATAATAACCGGTATATATAATATAATATATATAATAACCTATATATATTATTATTAATAATAATATAAACAGACACTGAACTTTGTTGTTTAAAAAATTAAATCAATGTGATGTGAAATAGTGCTCAATACCTAATTAGTTGAGCAACTTTGTAATTTTCCAAAACTAATCTTAAATTAACTGATCATTCACATGCAAGTCATAAAAACAACTTCTAATGTAATATCTAATGTTGTTCACAAATATTTTTTACAATATACACATATCTTAATTTACTGTTTATAACAGTCAAAATCGATCTAACAGTTTTATTACATGCATGTTTTTAACAATTAATGCAACAGTTTTTTTATTAATTATATTGAGTAATTAATAAAAAAAACAATTATTTTCATTAGCTTCGGACACTAATTTAAAAAAAAATTATTATTCAATTTAGACTGAGTGTATTTATTTTTTTTATAAAGTCTGGGTGTTTGTCGTAAGTGATTTTTAAGTTGTGAGTGATATTTTCAGATACCCAAGACATGACTTTTTATTTATCAAAATAATATATGGATGTAGAGAACATATTAATTGAAATTAAAAATATAAGAAAGTTACTGAAAAAATTTAATAATTAGTGCGTAAATTGATAAATACAAAACATTTTTTCTAATATAACAGATCAAACATACTATAATGTATGTATGTTATGCTAGAATACTTTATAGCTAATTTAATACATTCTTGAAAAATATACCGGTAAAATCCCGACAGGCTAATAACTTAAGTAAAGCATCGTGTAAATTGCTAAGAAGCTAGACATTTTCTAGACATCTTAATAGGAAAGAAAGCCCTAATAAATTGATAGCCATCAGAATTAAGTGGTTAATTGAGCCGCCGGGCCGTAACCGTATTCCGAATTGATCAAGTCACTTAGGTGGTGGGCTGTTGCTTATAGAAGAAGGTGAGTTTCGACAGTGTACTTTTATTTTAATGCCCTCAATGGTGTAGCATCACGAAGAATTTACTTGATAAATCTAGTTAAATTTTTTAAGCTTACACAAATAACTATGAATAAATAATAAGTACTTCATATTATTCTAAAAAACATTAGAATATAAAAAGTATCTACTAACATTCATTGATTCAAATAAATCTGTCAAACACATGTTAAGGTCACCCAAAATGACTCCATCTATAATCGGAGTACCTACCCTCACTGAACTAGTCTTGAAACTGAGTTCAGTTTATTGTCATTACTGGCATGAAGTACCAGAAAAAAGATTTTACCCATGTAACGTTGACGGTGATTATGTTTCCAATTTGTATCATCTACAAGACCTTCATCAGTTTTTGTGCAAAGAAATCCTTATCATTTACAAAGATATGAGAAGTGTAAAGTTTGGCTTAATCAAACATTTGTAGAGTTTATTACAACAACGATTTTTATTAAGTTCCAGTGCCCGAATGCTATTTTCTCTTTTGCGGGAAAGTGAAATTAGTACGCCCTCAGTAAAGTCATTAGACGTTATTCACAAGTTTAAGTGTGAACTGGCCAACAGCGGTGTAATAGTCCGTGTTTAGATCCTTTGTTAGAGTACTAAATAACTTTGTACGAAGTTTTGATGATAGGAGTGGGTAACATCGTCGTGAGAACAACAAATAAACCGCAAAAATTACTTATATTGTGTGTAAGTACTTTAAGGTACTTTCATTGTTTTACCTTATTATATAAAACTGATTAGTTTACTAATTTTTTTTTATATATCCAAACGTTGCCAGGAAGAAGTCCCTCTATGCGTTAAAACCATTATACTGTTCTATATATGTCATTTTGTATTTCTTTGCACGTCACGTTATATAATGGGTTTCTATAATTTAATCATATCATATTAATGTGGAATCTGTAGAAAGATAATTGGTTCAATACATAGCATTGTGGCACAGAGCTCGTCTCAACCGCGCTCTAATTTACTACTTAGTTTTAATTTCAGCAACAAAATTGTTTATTAAAGATTATCCAGTGCCTATGTCTTTGACAGGTTATTCGTTGATCGATCTAAATAAAGATTTCAATCATCTTACCTTGCATTGGCAGTAACGCATTTTTTTTACTTGTTTTTAGTTTACAATTAACATTTGTTTACGTGAGATTTGACGGGTTTGATTGCGCATTTAACAGTGTTCCTTTTTGTTGTACAAACATTAGTGTGATGAATATTTGTGTTTTGTTGTGTGTCTAAATATTGTATGATATCAGTAGCACAAGTTTTCTAAGTACGAAGTACTTACAAACGAAGTCAGAACAATGTATGAGATGTTGTGTGACATCTGAAATAAATGAACCTAGCATATATACAACACTTGAGAAACATTCAGTAGCACATTTTTACAGAATACTTAACATGAAAAATACGACCTCAATAATAAATAACATACAGTGTATGTTCATAGAATTTCCCCATAGAGTTGTCTTACTGATAAATACAGGAGTAGGTATCACTAAAGCGACTTCTGCGTACTTAAGTACAAACCTAGTCTTAGTATAAAAAGATATATGCGCTACACTATTCATGCAAACTTGGCTGGTCTGGCCAATAATAATTTCTGCTTGTAGCCCCGGTCGTGGGTCACGACTTGATAATAAACTACTGGGTAGGAAGCTGAACTCTCGAGTATGTATAAAAAATTATGGAAACAGTGTAATAGCGCTATAGGGAAGTTCTGGAATGAGAAAAAGAAAATATTCCCAGTATGGAGAGCGATTCATTATTAGCGTCGCCAGCTGGTTACGGTCATTGTGTTATAATTTTATAAAATGCTTTTCTTGCCTCATAAAAACCTAAAAGTAGTATGTAACTTAAAAATATTATTTTGTTTATGATTTGAGACATGAGACCTAATAAATATCATACCACACAAATATTAACTGAGAAGCAGAATTACTGTGAATTAGCTGTTAACGTTTATCGTATAATATACAATATGATATGACATCTATTAATTTACATCTATTTCTCAAAAACATTGTGATCAAAACATATTTTACCTAGGTACATAATATTACGTTCATATACTAAAAATAAGCATTCGCATCAATTATGTTCAGAAAGTTATACTACTCACCGCTAGATGGCGTTAATACTGTAAAGTTAGTAATATTGGAGACACGGGAAAGATATAATTGTAACAAAAAATAAGCAGATACAAATACAGTTTTAGTCTTAAACGCTTTTATACTAGTACAAAGCAAGGGCCAAACAAAGGGACGGTAATAAAATTCCTGTAAGAGCTTACACAGTGATGCGGTGCGAGCTCTTTGGTGATACATCTTAATCCAATAGTCTGCGGTTGTCGGGAATGGCTCTTATTTGTTTCCCTTTTTCGCAATAAATGTTTTTAGACTGCCACTAACGTACAAGTGAGTTTACTATTATGATAAACATGGCAAGGTTTAGTTGTGGTATAATTATAGTACAAATGGGAATTGCTTTTGATTAGCTTTACTGTATGCGTACCTGTATGATTCAAATTGCACAATGTTATAATATCAGGTTACTAATTATTCTTTCTGCTCTTAGGTTAAAATCTTGCTACAAAACTCCGGCAGTATATATACATTGTTCAAGGAGTTGAACATTTTGTTAGCTGTGCAAACTCGTTTCTACAAATCAATAGTACCTAATCCTTGGTAATAATTAACTATTTACTTCCACTATTATGATCAAAGAGGGAACCTAACTTTAGTGCGACCAATTTTGTGGAGCAATATTTACGTAATTACTCTCCAGCTCTCTATTTCATTGACTTTATTTTAAGTAGGTTAGTAAGTACATTACAATACATCATTTTCACATACATACTTCATTAATACAACATTTATAAAGTTTGCACAACAAACCACAACCACATACATTGAAGCTCTGAAAAGAGATTAGTGCATGTTGTGCCTTGTTTCTAGTTAACCACCAGACAGTGATGTTATCCCTTAAGCGATGCAAGTTAGGAACATGCATACATCTTAATCTAACTGTCTGAAAGGTCTGGTGGATAGGAAATTGCTTACTCTTATTTCTCGTTCCGTCTACTATAAGGGTATACGTTGGCGGCGGCGCTGGCGAACATTTCGGTTAGAAAAGATCTGTTATTCACGAACACAAACAAACATGGAAATTTTACTAAGTATATCCTGTCTAATTAAAATTACCTCATGAGTGCTATCCTTTGGCTGTAAATTAAATATATCATAATCGTGAATTACTATAAGTGTCTAAGAGGTCCTCGAACACATTCGAGTAATATTTTTATTGTACTAGTTTTCCGCCTCAACTTACAGTACCTACTGTTTTCTATTTTTAGACATTGCATTTTACTAATTATTAACATCAACACTGTAGGTGCATTGACATAATGCAAATTTAAAAGATTTACAAAAAAAGTAATAAATTGAATTTGTATTTTTAAAAGAATGTATATGTACTTATACAACCCAGTCTATACATTAATGTATGTCATTTCCCTTGGAAGTGCAAAAAGGTACAAAGTTTAGACTTTTAATTCTACACAATCATAATATACAGCTACAAACCTTATAGGTAATTTCAAATTAAATGACTTTCCAATTAACTTTCTTCGAAACCACTATATTTAATAGAAGAACATTAAAGACACTTTATAGGTGCATTGCGAATGCCTTATTCAGTTTCACAAGCCATAACAAGAAAACTTATTAGAAACTATTAACAAGTCATTCCAAACGTGTTAGATCGTAATACTAGTTTGGCGTCGCTTCAATAAAATCGTTATTTCCAGATAGATTAAATTCAATATCTTGCCTCACACCGTTGTGCAGACTATACCTACAGGTAATACATTACCTTTATAAAATACGATACATATTAATAACACACCTTTAAAAAGGAGTTAAATAATACACCTCGGCCCTACCTAGTCTGTTTACAATTTACATGATTTGGAAACATCTAGATCATGTAGCGAATAAAAAGCAGCGGGATAAACGTATTTGATATTCCTAATTAACGCTCGTAGCCCTTGTCATCTAGGTCATTTTACAATGACTTAAAATATTCATATACTAATATAAGCTGCACTACAATATGTCAATATTGGTGATCTTACAGTATTAAAGCAAAGTTAGAATGTCATTAAAAATACTGTTCACGAGTAATTTTTTTTACTATTTATTAAATGTATGTGGGAACAAACAACTATTTCTCATTCCACGACTACAATTCGGTTTCTACTATCAAAGCTATCGAATAATGACAACGTAAGCCAAACAATGGACATCTGGCAGTACGCGCACTGCGCAAGCTCTGTGAAGTGTCATTTGACATGCGCGGGGGCAGCGCGTACGCAATAGATACGCGACAGCCGACACGCGTGTCTGAATTTGTCTTCAATCACAATAAAACAGCAACCCTTATCCCATACATTTAAAGACCAAAATCGAGAAATACACACGAAACTGGGGTGAAGTTAAATATCTCTTCACGCTCAGTTGCGTTTGATCGTATACGGGATATGCATAAAATCATTTTATGGAAGTTCTAAACGCGTTAAAGTACGGAGCTTGTTTGTTTGATTGACATTTGAAAGGGATCGATACACGTCGGATTGTTGGAAATTAATAGGCATTGTTAGGCATTTCAAATGATAAGTTATCTGATTTGCTGGCATTTGCAGGAGAATAATGGTACTTACAGATATTTGTCTTCCATATTTTCAAAACAAGTATACATTTAATTAAATATCAATGGCGTAATTCTATCTGAAAATCTATATAAAATACGCGCTCTATATACTCTCTCATATATTCCAGTTTTCGTTTAATAGAACTAAAAATAAACAAACACAAAATACATTCAGGTCTATATCGCTTTGTTTCCAATAGAATGGTTTGTTCCAGTTGTGCCGTGACAAAATTTTTGCAACGTTTCTATATAGCCACAATGACACTGAACGAAACGGAATTGCATGCGGCGTTTGTTTTTAGCAACAAATATTGTTGTGGGATTTTTGTTCGGATACAAATTATTTGCTGAAAATATTGTGTAGCCTAAAAAAGGCACTATTTGGATCAACCAGATCGGCTAGTGGCGTCTCACTTATTCAAGCATGCAATTTTAATCGGGTTGCGGTTTCCGCGTGGAGTGAGCAACTCATATCTGAAGCCTTTAGATGGCAAAAATTTGTGAGGCAGTAAATGTGGCTTTGGTTGAATTTTCATCCGTTAGGATTTAATTTCCTTTGAATAGTCGAATGTATTCACACATGTGGGTTTTCTCATAATACTGGAAGTAATAATAAGCGGTGAAACCGCCAAAACATAACTAAAGTACAGATTAAAAATAGCTTAAATGTAGCTGTACAGATTAAAAATACACGCTTTTCCATAAATATGCCACTACGAAAATCCATATAAATTTATATTGATATTATCCATATAATTTTATATTCATTTGCTATAAATTATTATTAAAAATACACAAAATAAATCCATTTATTAAGATTATCCTGTGTGTATTGATTTTATCATGAGTGAACGGACTTTCTTGACAATGAGGCAGACATGCAAACAACACAGGCATGCTCTTTTCATTTTCCTCGTCTAGCAACAGTGGAAAAGTTTCGTATTTTAAAAGCACGTATGGAACCTACGAATGCGCTCACTGATTGGGATGTGACATGCGGAGACGAACTTCCGCGGGCCGCGCACATCGGAAATGGAGGTTGTCGTGAACGCGATACCGTATTTCAATTCCATTTTCAAATGTTTATGTTTTGAACATTTGGAATTATCGATTCAAAACGAATTCGACAACGATTCGGCTTCACGATTACTGCCTCACAAAGTTAAAGTAGATCTCTATTTTCAACTAACCACTTACAACAACAGCATGAAGTATTAATGCGGAGACCTGTTTATAACTTTCACATTTTGGATCTACAGATACTGAAATAGAATATTTAAGTTTAACACTAATAAGGCCTTTACTTTGCCGATAAGTATCTTTACTCCATAAAAGGAAAGAGGGCTTGTTTTTAGCCTTCATTGTATACAAGTACAGTAACACAAGATCAAAGATTACCCCATGTACCCTTTAATGATATCGATGAAACGCTGGTCATAAAACATGTACATGTATTTTTAGCTCTTGTTTGCGCTGGACCTTCGCTCAGATACATGAGTGCGTGTGCGCTGTGCATCTACGACAACGTTTACAAACTTTGGTTGTGAGAATTGACATTATCATACGGGAAGTAGAATCTAAGAATTTTCCCTTTATGTAAGTCAGACCCACGTATTATACCAATTAAATTCAAACATCAGTTAATTGAAATGTGTGGAACTTTTGTGACGGTTCGTAATGAGTGTCATTGTAGACAGAAATAGTGTTCTTAATTTTATAAAATAAACTACTTAATGGTACCCAGCCCTGGGTGTAGTTGGGCCACGCGTAAAAACTTCATAATATTGTACTGTATAAAAGCTCAGCTTTAAGTATAATTAAGTACGATCTTAATGTTTGTCTATGTTGCCTGAGGGGCTCTTGAGTAGATTTTAAGTTTTAAGATCCTTTCTTTTAGTAGGCTAGCAGGGAGTTTAATTATGGTACTTTATACTTGTAGAGCAGTACCACTTCTAATCTTCGTCTTAGACTCACCCTAGGCGCTTCCAGCGTTAGATCACTAGAATAAAAGCAGCCCAAGTTCATTTTATTTTCCTTTCATTTTATTCCATTCCACTTCATACAAACTTTCATGGAACTTTCAGTGCAAACGTTATTTTTTGCGACTGATAGCACAGATGGTAGTGATCCGGCCTTGTGTGCCTAAGGTCGAGTTCGATCCCCATCCAAGACATGTTTTATATGATGAATATTTGTCTTTGTCCTGTGTCTGGATGTACAATTTATAATTAAATATTATATTTGTGATTTTTCTGTTGTATGTTATCCGTAACACATAAGTGCTTCAAGCGACTTATCTCGGAGTCAAGTCAATGTATGAGATGTTGTGTCATATTTTATACATACAAATAAAAAATTAAGTCTCTATTCGTAAAGCTAAATATAACTTCACTAAACGAAAAATATACTCAGTAAATACATTCAAAAATATATTGAAATGTTTGCCTTGTCTGTTTGTTCCAGTTATTCTGTAAAACGGCTTAACTAATTATACTGGGATTTTCATCGGCAGATAGCAGATGTTATAAAGACAGAAATCCGTGCTCGTGAACCTACGAGTGAAACTGCGATTTGCTAGAATATCTTTAAATATTGTTCTGGTAACTTAACACTCAACATCAATATGTATGAACAAAAAAAGTACGTTACGTATACAATACGTTCTGTACTCGTTACTCCAGACAAAGAACACTGTAACACAGATACCAACAAATTGGGTCCGAAATTTCTCTTCGGGAAATAGGTGCCTACGAGAGAAAGTGTGTGCTTAAAGCTACCTCTGTATTATCTTTAAGCAAGCCCTTTCAATTTATATAACATAAGCAACCAGTATGAGCAAGAAATATCTAATAGATTTGTAGTAATATACTTTTTTAAAAGCTAAATAAGCTTCGATGGCGCAGTCGGTATGTCCCTGTCTTGTGCGCCTTTAGTCGTGGGTTCAATCCCCGGCATGTGTTTGTTTTATATAATATATATAGATTTAACTGTTAATTTAAAACAAAATCTACTTAGACCGATAAAAAAATCTTTACTATTAGAATGCTAACATATAACAAATTATAAAAAAGAATTGAGGTCTCCATAAAAAGTAGCAAAATTTCTGTTTTTACACATTTCTAACAATTAACCTCAAAAGCTATTCTGTATTACAAAAGCTACTGTACTAAATTTATAGGAGCTACTTTATCAGGAAGCGACAAAAGTTCCTTTATTCCCATATTCTAAAGGGATAGGAAACTACCCGAGTGAATCAGCGGGACGACTTTAGTATGTATATTTGCCAAGTCTTTATCTTTTATAGACCTCTATGAAAGTATTAACTTTAAAACTGTAGTTAAGTCCCGATTCTCACTTCACTTGTCAGTCACTTTCACAGGAAACTGGCGATTGTTTACATACCTTCGAACTTCAGGTGAGGTGGGCAAGCTGCGTGATTTGCGGTTCTTATGATGCCTGGCGTGGCCATGTCCTGAGTTTGTGTTACCCATGATGTTCACTTGTTACGCATAGTTTTATCACTAGACACATCACAGAAGTATTCAGTCTTATACGTAAATTCAGTGCAATGTTATTTTACTGGCGACAAACAATTTTGAATGCTAACGTCTTCATGTCAGAGTTAATTGAGCTATCCGATATGTTCATGACTTTTTCACGTTTAAAAATTATAATTGAATAAAAACTTTTTGTTATAGCATGTAGAGTTCACTATTAATTAAGATTAGTTGAATTAAGTTGAAATGTTTTATTTTTTAAAAATTTTATTTGTATAAAGTGAATTCAATATTGAAATAAGCTGTATTGGCTTACATCCTTTAAAAAAATTTGGGAAATAGTTGATTCACTTTTTAACTCCTTACATACAAGTAAGTCCTAATTATTATTAATCGAGACTTGTCAAAAGTGTAATCAATCAGTATTACGGGGCATACCTTAACGAATAGCCGATTTCAAACTATATTTTATAGAAAGTTCTCTTACGGTTTTTAAAGAATTCTGCATCGGTTAATCATAAAACTATAAACCTATGACCTAAAAAGGAATGCAGTTTTTTTGCGACAAGTATATATTTTAAACCTCTTTATAATATTTGGCTTATAAATTAATTAGTTTAGTAATTTATAGAATGACAAACAATTTTTGTAGAGACCTTAACATTCTTTGAAATTGATTCCTAAGCAGCCTTGTTCAAATGCCGCGGTCATCTGAAAGTCAGCGTATATATAAACAGTATCTATACGACAACCAACTGGTGACTGGATCCCACAAATGCCAACGTTCGCTGGAACATTGCAAGCGTTCCAGGGTCCGCTCTCGTTTGCATCGAATAATTTGGGCTGTTATCTGGTGTCTATTCAAATATTGCTCGGTTTGGATACCTCTGTGAATTGATAAGACACGTAGCTCGTAAAAATTCTGCAGAGTGATATTTAGTCTACGTAAATATTTTATTAATGCCGATTGGTTCCTAAATGTTTTTTATTTTCTTTTTTTCGTCAAAATGTACAACGCGCGATGCGGTCATCGTCAAGCGGGCGATGCATGTTTGCCACTGAACAAAAAACTGAATAATATTACACAATATAGTTGTTCGTAATTCACGAAAATGGCATATATCTATATAACAATCCGTTAAAATTGCAACTACATAATAATGTCAAATTGTGACGGGTCCGCTGGAGTTCGATCGTTATTCAGGACAAATATTTATATGTTGAAAGTTTGTGTTTGTATGTGTAAATCTCTATTTAAGCATTATATTTTCGATTCCTCTGTTGTTTGATATCCATAACATACGCTTTCAGCGACTTATCGTAGAGCCAAGTCTATTTAGGAGATGTGGGAACAAAAATATAACGTACTAGTAGTCATTACGTCATGTTACATCGGTAACAATGAACACAATAGGTACGGTTTATAACTTCACAATTCTTAGTGAATTATTTCTTGTAATATTATGGTTATCAAAGGCTGCACAAAATGTATTTATTAAAGTGTTCAAAATGGCTGCTGTCGGTGGGGCACAGCCCCATTCCAAAGGTCAGCACCGCCCGGTGACCAACGCGGCGGGTGACCAGATTATCCCTGCATGTTATCGTTTGCATCTATACTCCTTGCACTTATAACTGATTGATATTATGTATTGGAATGTTGTAAATAAAATCAGAGTTTGAAGTACGTATACAAGTATCTTGTGTAGCTTTCGCGATGGGGATACTGCTGCCCATTCCCGCCCTATACATTTGTGCTGCACTTTTTCGGATGTCTCGCACATCTGTCGGTTCTGGTACCTTAGTCGCCTCTTACGACACCTGGTACAGTGGGAGGAACTATTTTACTCTGCCAGTACCTTGCGGTATATAAATAATAATTAATATATATCGGTGTAAATATATGTTAAAGGACAATAGTTTTCAACACAGTTTTGCTATATTCTTAAGCCGAGGTCATTTGCAATAGTTGTTGTAGGTGACTAGGGAATTACGACGGTGAATCATATCTTGAACTCTCAAGAATTTCCGGAAACAAAAGAGTTTGAGTTGACTTTTTAGTGTTTGGAATGACTTCGACGGTGACTAAGTATACCCGGTGTTTACCGGTTTCATACCTACGCAAATTAAAAGGCATTAACAGTCACCTGGAGAGAACTTTCGAACACACATATGGTTCGGACTTTGATGAGTGTACATAGAAGAGAGTATCATAGAATAAGTATACTTATGAAATGCTACTCACACATATAAAATGACAGTTTAAAAAATAAAAAAAGTTAAAAAATTATCTAATACAATATCGTTGGCATGCGAAGCTAGCTTTTCACATATATAACTCTATGACACTTTGTCCGAACCAAATATATTTGTGTGTTCATATTCAAGTACTCACATATTTAATCCTAATATTACCGTTTGAATTACTAAATAATATTCAGATAAGAAAATATAATACAACAACAATAGACACAAACAGCTGCAAGCAGTATATAATACTTAAACCGATTTATAAATTTGTTTTGTCAGTTAGTTTGTCAGTTTTGTTAGTTATTGGAGGTAAAAGTTAAAGCTTGAAATAAGATTTGTTATTCAATAGTGAAATAGCATAAATCCTATTTATATCCCGTAAAATGAATTGTACCAGCGAAATATTTCATATGCTCTGTTTATTTTTTATAGCGTATTTTTTATGCATAACTACCGAAGCAATACTTAATAGAATTTTTAAATCTTCGAGGGGTATTTATGAAAAAAATATTTAATATTATAGCATGGTATCCCCACATTGAAAATAGTATCTCCACATCATTAATATAGGTAATGGCTGGATAGGGGGATTGTTACACATTATTATCCCCTTCTAAGAACCAAGGACAATGGATTGTTCGGTCTATAATTACAAGATGTTCCATTCAGGGTTCATTACGCCTTATTCATGAGACTTTGTCTTCCATCAAATGAAGCGAGATTTTTACTCTCGTCCTTAACAGTTCTTTTGTTAATTCACTTAAAAGGATTTAAATACTGCATAATGCCGTTTTTGCATAATCTGGGGAAAAAAGAAGTACGTTAGTTCTTGATTTGTTTATTTCCATCTCATTAAACAAAAGCGTTTGTAATTTAGTAGGATGGTAGACAAGTATACTTCCATTTTACTAATTGTGTTTATAGGCGTAAACGTTATCATCGTCATGACCTGTGTGATAAAGATTAACTAACGCAAAATGTATTTGGAAATATATTTTTTGTCTCTATCTATAACAATATTATAAAGAAGAAAGATTTGATTGCTTTTTGTTTGTTTGAAGGGAATAGGCTCCGAAACTCTCTTAAAAAACTCCGGTCTTATAGACCGATTTGAAAATTCTTTCACTGTTAGAAAGCTATACTATCTGTGGTGAATATAGGCTATATATATATTTTTAAATTAGAGATCCATACTAAAACTCCAATAATGAAAACAAAGGTCAAGAAAATATCCCAAAAAAAATCTTATATTGCGTACGCTGCAAAAAATATTGATTATAGAACAAAATAATATACTACAACTTTGCAGTAAATATTAAATATCTACAAAAAACGTCGCGACAGCATATATTTAACTAATATAATTAAGTCACAATAAGTGTTTCTTAATTTTGAAAAATATATTTAATCGACACCACCACAAAAGCAATTTTACTTATACTTTGGAATTGACTATTATCACAATAAATACTTTCATAATTAATTCTGCTTAAATTCTATTAAATAAGGTTTTGTTTTATTAAATATGGTCATTCAATTCGAAAGATATCACAAATTTAAAAATGTAAGTTATTTAAAAGATGTCGCAATTTCGCAAAAAGTACATAAAAATAACTTCATGTTAGAATATAAGTAAGTGCGTATGTTTACCAGGACTACAATCCGCCGACACACACCTATATTAATGGCCCATTTCTGCATTATTTCTATAGCATTATATACAAAAATAAGTAACCTATAAGACTGAAACGTATAGTTAGGTTACTTATTGTAAGTATACAAATTTATCAATAATCCTAGTGATATTCGTGTAATGGTTATAGTCATTGTATTGTTCGTCTAATGGTATAAGCCATTTATTAATAACATCATACATAGTTTCATATGCATGGTGCACCAGCGTAATTAATTGGAGCTCAACGTGCACCACAGCATTAATACACCACACACACACACACACACACACCACAGCTAAGTTATCTAATAGATTATATGCTGTAACATAGACAAATTTTGCATAAATAAATTGCGACACCAATAGGCATTGTACTCAAATTGCATTTGTGAATGAATACATAAGCGGTTCTCCTATCACACTCCGATAGTACAAGCGACGACATCTTGTCGCATGTAACTCATTTTTCATAGCAGCACCTTCATATCTGTGTGTTAAGGTCCACATTTGCTAGGAATTTAATCTTGATAGTTCTCATTTTATAGTCGAACACGGTGAAGCGTGAAACAGGCGGTTAGCTATTGAATGTCCTATAAAGTAGTTTATGAAAAGGGGAATCGACCTGATAGATGAATTCAGGTCCCACTTTGCATATGAATGGCGCCTATTAAGACTCGTGATTGCGAATTGATGAATTATTTACAAATTGTATACATAATCAATTTCAATTCCCTAATCGAATTATACTAAAATTCATCAGATTAGCTACAAGGTATTCACTTCTGGATATAAGGCACGCAAATTTATGTTCATTTAGGTGATTTTCCTAATTGCCCTGCTGGGAAAGCTAGTGGCAATCGTAGAACGTAGCTCAACGAGGATGCTGCTGCCATCTCTGACCATTTGAGATATGCTAATAAGGATGGGTATACCGCCATCTGTTGGTTCTGATACCTCTGTTGCCTCTTACGACACCTGGTACAGAGGGAGGTACTATATTACTCTGCCAGTACGGCAAACAATACATTTCTCCTGCTAAATGGCAAGACTTCCACTTTACACTTTTATAGATCACGTATCTAATTTGTTGTAGAATCCTACTTTGAAAAACGTATTTAAACGTAATTTAGGCTATTTTACATACATTCTTATAAAAATAAAGCAGCATAATAGTAATTTTAGCGAAAAGAACAATGGAAAGCTGATATGTTAAATACTAATCTATAACATATTGTTTTACTTAAATACTAGTAACTCAACACTCACTAGAAAATATCGCAGGAATATTTTAAATCTAATATTGTTGATAAATTTAAGATAAACTACTTAAATAATTATTATAAACCCTTACCCAAACGTAGTATTCAAACAATTAATTTAAGTAACAAAATTTTATATTTTTCATAACACTAAGATGCACAATATCTATGGCTAGATTATCTTATCCAATTTGTGGAAGTATCTAAACCGTGAGTTGTTTACTAATTACACAACATACTAACTTAAATCGGTTACTTGAAAATAATTTAAACAAAAGAGACACAAATTCGATGTGGAACAAACACCAAACTAAAGTTGCACTTGTTGAATTAGTTAAAATAACTAAGCTACATTAATTTGGCAGCGCTCCAGGTAGTTCTGCACCTACTTATTGCTGGAGTTCAAACACTAACCTAACACCTTTTACTGAGCCCACATTACCAAACTGGGTTCTAACAGAGCGTGCAACAGTTGGGTGTGAAAGAAATTCGAGAATACGTAGTTTCGATGTAATTTATGTTATTTTAAAAATTTTAGTCACGCCGGTAGATCTTTTTGCAAAGAATATTTGTTAGTCGTATGACTTGTCTATTTGACAAGTGTTTTTTTTGACAAATTATCATATCATAATATTTTATTTTATCATATTATATTATTTTTATTTATTATAATATATATCGGTTAGCAGTCTTTGTACAAATTTGTATCTAAGTACCTATTTTTCTAGATATATGTCTATTCCATGTTTAAAGTAAGTTTAAAACCAATTAAATAGCATTATCGTTAGTTTGCGTTTATTTAATAGGCACTTTATTACTTGCTTAGATCGCTTTCCCTGTATTAAATTAAAGTGAAAATTAGTAAATTAATTGACTTTAAAACAAAATAGTCATATAAGCAGTACTCGCAATCATAAAACGAGTATTAAATGTAAATTCATAGTAAAGATATGATTATTTTAATTCATTAAAGTTATAAAACCGAATACTACACAAGATAATAATTATTCCTATTTAATAACCATTTAGCGGTATTTTCACAAATAAAAATAAATAAATCTACAGGAAATTATTATTTTCATAAACTCACTACGTACATTTTTACAAGATTGCAAAAATAAGCGAGCAAATTTTGTAAAAATCCGACTATTAACTTTTGACCAGGTTAATCTAAAGATAGTTAAATCAAAATGCAAGCTATCCATTGTTCAGCGCTGGCAATCCATTATAATACAATCCTTGCTCAGACTAAAATCTCCGTATAATAAAACAATTGAGCGACAGTGAACACACGGCGAGTGAGAGTACACATCTTGAACAGGGAATTACGAAATGTGAGGCGTAAAAGACGGGTAAATAATTCATGAGCTCCCCTTAAGCTCCTTAGGCGTCATACTCAGACTAGCAGGACTCTTCTACACCGTTAAATAATAATTTCACTATTCGGTAAATAAAGCCGAGAATACTTTAATGTTGAACATTTGCACAAACAAGTTTTTATTATTAAAAAAACATTAACCCTTAGAACCGTTTAGTTTTGTGAATACTTGAATACGTAACACAGAATTAAAAGCTTAAGGCGTAAGCTTTCGTCTTGTAAAGCCTATCCAAAATTCACTAACCACATACCAAACTTCGTCAAAGAGCACTGTCATATTTAAGTACCGGCAGAGTTGAATGATAGGTATCATTGACTTTACCTCCTGTATCAGGTGTCGCAAGATGCGGCTAAGGTACCAGGAACGACAGATGGCGGCAAAGCCACACTCAAAACCGCGTAGCTCAAATGCAACAGCATTCCCGTGCGCTCTGCGATTGCGCAGCTGCCCAGCACGGGCAATTATGGTCAAAATTCGTCGATGTTAATAATTTTTTTTTATCAGACCAGGTCGACAAACTGACAGCCTGATAGTAAAATTTACTTTATAGATCACTACCATGTTACCAACCTTGTGACTTATTAATATTATGTCACATTACCCAGATATTTCACTGCCTTTCTCATCCTTCAAAACGGATTACAGCAATGTAAACACTGCTTTTTCGCATTTGAAATAGGTGATTGGTGATGAATAATGTATTATTACATTCATCATTATCATTATCAACTGAAGTGAATACAAATTATTTAACTCAACTCGACTAAGTAATTAAGCTCAAACTGAAGACTAAAACAAGTTTTAAGCTTAATGCATAATAACAATGAGCGAATTGTATGTCAAATGTCATTGAAGGATAAATCTAGATTTTTGTTAGATATTACAATGAGTTTAACTTTAAATATCCTCTCGAACTCTCCATTGTGCTTTGAAATCGAGACCCTAAGATTTTCCCCTGTATTGAATTGAAAAATTATGCAGGCCTATACCGGATAACCATTTCATTTTAATGGTTCATAAAATCGGTTGCTATAAGCACGTAAGACAATATTTTATTCAAGTTTAGTATGAGTCTAGTACATGGAGATATTTTTAATCCCCGGAGCAATGGAAATTACTGTTGGTACCTGAACTCTTTTATACTTTATGAGCATGTTTAACTTGCTTGGCATAGCTTTGATATGATTACTTTTTAAATGAATAACACGATAAACGTAATCATCCCGATAATTACGGCCAAAACGAAAATGACTCTATCGTTACCCCTTAATAACTCCTGTAATGACATTAATGTACAAAAAGGTTTACTTGAAGTTTCTTCTAAATTAGGTTTATTAAAGGTCACCTCAATGACCGTGAACTTTTTACTCACTTAGCTTGCCAAGTATGAACTGGTCTGGAACATATTGGTTTGGTGATTTGGTAGTTTTGGTAATGTACACTAAAAACTTTTTATGCCGTGAGGTACCAGCAGAATTGAATAGTACTGCACCAGGTGTCCTAAGAAGTGACTAAGGTACCAGAACCGACAGATGGCGGTATATCTGCACTAATAATGCACGGGGCATTTGAGCTGCTTCGGATGGATTTCGGATTTCGCGATAGCTGCAGTCTACGATCGCCAACACGTTTGCCCAGCGCGGCAATTATGCGCAAAGAACCTCCTTTCATGGAGAGGCTTATGTCCAGCAGTAGACTTCTAATGGCTGGTATGATAAAAAACTGTTTATGCTCAAAATCTATAAAAGTATGAAGAAAAAAAAGGAATTTGAGCATATAACATTTAAAAGATCTATGTAATTATTTATCTCTTTGATTATAGATTAAGCATATATAAAATGAATGGCGGAGCAAACTGTTTAACAATTTATATCATTCTAATGATTACTTACAGACAGCATGCTATCATTTCCTTTATATAGCTTTACTCTATTCCATATCATTAGACAAGGTTGAACAACCAGGAATGACTACTTTGTAAACAACCCCCGCAGTCAATACATCCTCTGGCCGGTAAATGTGATTTATATTTCATCTCCAACAACCAGCTCGTTGTGGCTAGTAATTTCGACCATAAATATGCCAAGTGCAAGGTAACTGCTCTACCTTCGGACGCTTTACTCCGGGATAATTCTCATTTGAATAACAGATAGAATTTGGTGTTCGTTAAATCGGATCGACAACAATCGGTATTGGTTCCGATGATCATATCATCGATTTGTTGTTCGATTAAATGGTATATGATCAACACGCTTTCTCGGTTGCAGCTTTAAAGAACTTTCGATGCTGTTTTGTTGTTTTACAGCACGTTTGCCATTGAGTATTAAATTATTACATTGCTTTCTCCAACCATATTATAAGTAGCCCACTTTCCCAAATCACTGTCATAACACATTACATTTGAGTCTCAAAATTGTTAATGATTTTATTAACGTTTTTATATTGCATGAGAATGCCGTGAGGTACATGCAGAGTAGAGTAGTACCTCCCTCTGTACCAGGTGTCGTAAGAGGCAACTAAGGTACCAGAACCGACAGATGTTGGTTATCCATCCGAGACAGTGTAAACGCATAGGGTGGGGATGGGCAGCAGCATCCTCGTCACGCTTGCCCAGAGCGGCAATTATGGGCAAAATTTCCACTTAGTGAGACCTATGTCCAGCGGTGGACTTCCAATGGGTGTTATTACGATGAAAATGATATTGCATTTGGAAAAAATATTGTAAGTCGTAAAAATAAAGCGTGCAAAGAGCTGTATAAGATTGTAATTAAAAAAAAGCAATGATTTGTCAAAACCAAAAAGACTCTCACATAAAAGCAAATTAATTAATCCCCTACAATGGCCGCGGTAACAGGGTGTTTGTTCGTTCGAGGGGGCGTAGGGCTATTCCGCAACACGCCGCTATTAAGGCGCAAGGCTTGAGCGTTTGGCTGAACTGTTAATCAATATTGATATACGAGTACGTAACGTTTCTAGGGAATATGCAAACGGTGAACTTTCGTTTACGATATTGTTGGCACTTCTGTCACCTGAAGCCTATCAGTGCGTACTTAGTGATTATTCTATAAATTCACCCCGGCTGAAATTCGATATTTATGTTAAGAGTGCGCTCCATCCTGACGTAAGATCTGCTCGTTCTCTTTAAATTTTTAAGAGAATGGCGAAGGAGCATTATCCGTCACTATTTTCCTTTCTTCTGTAAGAATGTTCTTTATATATACATTTGAATGCATGTGTATATTTATACATGTATGTTTATTTGTGTGTATGTTTATTTATTTGTTGTGCTATGTTCCACCAGCTTCAACATTATCTTTAACCAAATTGCCTGTTATTAAGGAATACTCTAGTTTTTCTCAAATTATTTAATAATTAAAATATCAAAAAAAGATTGTTATTTTTGTGTATGTTTACTGTAGTACAAATACAACAAAAAAGAGAGATCTTATTTATTTGATCTGTGTTACTATGAGCTATGGTAAATCAGTACAAACTACAACGCATATACCACATGTCATTACCGCGCTGTAACAACTAACTTCCATCAATGCAATGCGATACCGCACGGCCTATTCTTACGACCGTCCTAAATCGACTGCACCACAAAATAAAATTTGCAATTGCTAAGTGAACGCACAAGACAGGATCACTACCATCTGCACCATCGGGCCTGTCAAACCTTAACCTTAAAGCTATTAACTCTCTCTTGAGCCGTTAACTTAGACCAGAAGCTACGCAGCGAAGCTCTCGTTTAATATCATCTCAGTGTCGTAAATAACAATAATGGAAGCTTTTGTAAATATATATCCACGACTGTAACGTCGCTCAGACATCAGCGTCTTTCATTACACGATGACGACACGAAAGATTATATTTTTGTTTTATTTCTCTTTCATAATAAACAAGAACAATTAAGTTTTAACTAATAAGCATCAGTTAATAATAGACATATAATGAAAGCTTTTCTATTATTTTTTTAATTACTTCACATTTTTTACTCGTTTAAATGCGTCTTAACATAGTTTTATCTTTAATTATAAAAAAATGTAATATATTGTTTGTCCGAAACTATTGAACCAATTTCAGCTTATTTTTCGCTTTCTGTGTAGTATAATTCAACTTGAGAGATAAAAAAATATCGCTACTATAATATAAAATATATTGACCAACATATATAGATAAAACAGGAATAAAGATAATTAACTCATTAATTTTCAAAAGTAAGTAGCTGCTTTTGGAAATTAATTAAAGTTTTGATTTTTAAATGTTTAATAACAATCAGCGCATTGCAATTTCAATCAGTTATTTTATATAGGCTTAGGTATTTTCTTAAATATATATTGATATTTTCTTATATACGATGGGTAATAGAAACTATAAAGTTGACACCATAAATTGAATGTAAGTTGAAATAAATACAATACATTTGAATGTAGGTTTTTATTATGCATAACCCTCTGTAATTATTTGTTGTTGTCATATATTCAATTTGAAGTATTACCACAAATTTACGTACGTCGTATATTTATGTAGATTTCAACCTTTATCCGAAAACGGCACTAACAAAAATCAGTTTTTGATGGACTCGATTTACATTCATATGTTCTGACACCTTTCCATATATATTTTCATTATAAAGGACGTCGCCTCAGGGCACGGAACTGCGTATTCACGACGCTAAGTCAGATTTATCACTTTGCCCTCCCTAAGAACTTTTTTCATTGTCATCTCGCATGAAATCTTCCGAAGTTCGAGCTCTTTTAGTCTACTCTTAAAGTTTTATCGAGTTTTAGATACGAGCAGATGTTTTCTGTTAATAACTATTGCTCAATACAATTGGATATTTAAAACGGCCAATCGCTTTGAACTTTTAAACATGACAAGCAATATATTTTATATGTAATAGTGAAATAATTATGTAATCATATTTTAATAATAGCTGATTTAAAAGTAAATATAATAATAAAAGAGAGAGAACAATAGCTGAATGCTGCAGGCGTTAATTTTAAGAAATCAGTATCGTGATTCTTATAAATAAAGTTATTAGGTGCGAAGCATTTTGAATAAGTTTTAATTTTATTACGTGTTCTGTATATAAAAATTAGGCCAGCATTTAGGTCGTCAATATACTCGTATACTTTTTTAATATTAAAATATGTGTTTAATATTTGACAAGTACATTTTAACGATCTAAATGCTGACTGACTTTATATCAGTTCTAGCATTCACTGGAAGTGATTTCTTATGTATTCGTGAGTATACGTGTTTTATAGAAACCTCTTCATTACAGAAACGACATTGACAATGCTAACTCTCAGCATTTATGAGATCGTTGTATTAAAAACTTTGAAATAACGTATTTTTCAATAGTATTAATTTTGGTATGCTAAAGTGTTCGTCGTCTATTTAAAACATTAATTTAAGCTAGAATTCTCGAAACACAGATACGTCAGTCTACGTAATTTAATTGTAACTGATAATGTAAATACTCCCCGCGGCATAGAGCGGAGCGAGTCTCATTACATAGCAGTTCATAAGTTACCACTAGACAGTATCTTTGACAGTTCTTGATAAGATGCTCTGAGACGCCGCGCCGCCACTTAACAATTGATAATAATTAATGAACATGTGGTTTATACAATTGGTGGCTAATTTATTAAATAACATTTACACGCAGTTTAAAGTTAATAAGTTAAACAGATGTTTTAGATGTTGTAGGTTAAGCTCAAACAAAATTAGTTATGAATTATGATTTTTCCTTTACGGTGATGCTATGCAATGTACTTTTTTATAGATTACTATCTACGTTTTTTATGTTTTTGTTATTTAAATTGATTTATATTTTAGTTTTAGCTTTACTTAATTGGTATTATTGTTGTACAATAATATTTTTTTGTAACAATTGTTTTGTATTTATTATTTAATTTAAATGGTTTTCACTATTCCTTAATACATTTCATAGTCACGAGAAATCTAGCGTCATGAAATTTATTTTATTAAAGTCCTTTCATCATGTTTCAATATTTATTTGAATGAACAGTGTTGTTATTTGATTACTAATAGAATATCCTTTAGGCTCTAGGCTAATACTTTAAAATCTGAAAAATCAATAAAGAAATATATGGAGTATTTATAACTTATTGCAATAAACTTTCACTATATCTTTCTAAAGTTATATTTCAGTAAATATGGCATGGTAATATCTAGAAAGTCGATAATTTAAATAACTCCTCGTAATTTACTTAATAAAAGATTAAGTTGCCCTACGAAGCAATAGCTCGACACGGCCTATCGATTATTTCGTGTGAACTATTGTAGTGCTCGCACGGAGGGCACAGAATCTTTAGGGGAGGGGACCACGTGACCCTCCAACAAAACGAGCGGTACAAACAAACATACCGCAGTTTACGTTTGGTTTTTGTAGCATTAAACTGCCAAAAAAGTGAGACTTACAACATTGTTGCGACGTTAAGTTGGTGACAGAACTACGATAATTGTTCATGTCACATTATTGTGTTTACGGACCATGTTATAATAGAAATATCCTTATCTCAAATAAGCGGATCCGAGACAATATTTTTACGGTTACTTTTTGGTAACTCTGTAAACTGTTGCTGAATGTTTGCAAATCAAAAAAGATTATATCACATTATTATATATTGACAACAGATAAACATATGCTTACGAGATGTTGTCTAAAAAATATCTCAATTAATAATGCATTTTAAATATATATGTACATTAAGTTCATAATTGTACTATTATATAACTAATATATAAATCTTATAACCCATTGTTTCAATACTTAAATTTAGAACAACAACTAATAGAAGTTACAGTTAGATAGTTACAACAAATAGTAGACATTTTATAATACAGAAAATGTCATCTTGAAAATGGAAATTCACCTAATTTATTTTTACTGCTCTCTTATAGTCTTCGTCTTCCATTTTACTACTATTATTTGCATTCAAATACACATTAGATTGCATTTAAGTTCAACACTGTGGAGAACATAAAAGGTTATGACTTACGACTAAAAATATAAAAAATGCCCCGCTGTCGTAAACTTACGCAGTTTGTTATTGTCGTTTTGGGTTTCACGTTTAAAATATAATAATGGCTAAATATTACTTTGTTATATTTATGTTTTAATTCAAATATTGATTAACGTAGCAATAAAATTGAACTTTATTATTGCTGCATTAACCAAGTTGTGATAGATTGTTAAGCTTTACAATCAAGTGTCTTTTTTTATTTGGCGTCCTTGATGAAATCCAAAGAAGTCTAAATTCAATTGATTTGTTACAATTTTTGGAAATTTGGCGGTAAATTGTAATTATATCACTAAAGGTAATCTTTTATTTTATACTTTTTGCTTGCTTGCTTTATCCGATGTCTTTAAAAGATAAAAGACAAGTGACAACTTCTATTTTTTTACATCAAATTTCTTTGACATTTGACTTTATCAAATCAATTAAAAGGTGCCAATATAAAATCTGAATCAATAATTTTATCAATATAAATATAGAAGTAGCTCTTCGTAAACGGGGCGTAATATCATTGCCGACTTTCAGAAACTTTAAATACCGGTCATCGAATAGGTATTTGCCGATACGTCGATAAGCAAAATAAACCGATAAATAAAACGCTATTTATCAATAGAATATAACTGTTCTTTATTAAATAGAGCACAATAAGTTAGGCTGTTAGCCATAAGTTAGCCATAGGCTGTAGACTTCACGGCCAATAAATTAAGTTGAAAATAAGACTGCCATGAGAGAGAGACATGCGTTTAAATATTATTATAATCATTTTAATTTTACAGTTGCGTGTGCCCAGATGTAGTTTTATGCAATTTATGTTTATTAGCAACATGTGGTTGGGCTTGATGTTAGGGGAACTGTTTGTTCGTAGTGTTTGAATGGGTACGTTTTGTTGTCACTAGTCCCTTACTTTCCCTTACCATACAAAGTTATTAGAAATTCTTACAAATTACTGTAACAAAATCAAGACTACTGTGATCATAGTTCGTAAGCTCTAAATTAGGGCTTATTCAACTTGTTAAGTATAAGGTACCTAAGTATCTTTAAAATGCATCTTATTTCTTCGTTATTCTTTTTCTTTTCATAAGCCAGTTGATATCTCTGTTCTTATATAGTGTACTTTTTTGTTCGTTGTCGTACGTATTACGTTTACAGAAATATATATATATATATATATATAGTATTTCTTTATTACAGTTATTTATTGAATTTTCATATATATAATCCTCCATGTCTATTAATACATATAATCCAAAGTAATATGAAGCCGTGTTTGATATCTCTTCATAACTTTTGCATCTAGACAGAGTCCTGGGAAAGGACATAAGTTACCTCTGTTTCCGAAAAAACCAGATTTACCGCAGAATGTCGCGATAAAAACAAAGGTGAAAACTAGAGGTTTGATAATTTAATATTTTAACATATAAATTATACAATAAAGCTGGCTTATTTTTTGTATTCATACATTGTAACAAAACCATGTTTAAAAGAACAACCATCAAAGGCTTTACTTGGATGTCCCCACATAAAACGGACAATAAAAACAAATGCCGCCATATCGCACAAGTATGAAAAAGCTTTTCATCGCTGAAAACTTTTTAAATAAATTTAACTAGATCTGCTTATTAACGACCTCTATATCATAGTGTTAAGAGTGCCGGATCTAAGAAGGACAGGCTCGGTTCCTGTATCCACAGACACAAAAAAATGTCTTGAGTATGGATATACTTGATATTATGTTGGGTATTTTTATTACATGCGTTCGTTGTTTATGATATCTATAAAACAAGAGTAAACTATACATTCGAACCGGAAAAGTAAATGTTACATAGTTCATATTCATTTATGACAAACCGCATCTTTGTTCGCATGCAATAAAAAAAATTAAACATCAATCTATGTGCTATATATAATCTATGTGCTATATAATTATAATCTAGTTTAATGGTAAATTTTCCATTAATCAGCCATATCCGTTCAATAATTTGTGATTAAGAAGCAAACATACGTTCAAAATTTCGCATTTATCTACTTCTAATGCTACATACAATATGAGAACTAAATAATGCAACAACTTGTCCCTTTATTGTTCGGATTGACACGCCAACACGTTCCTGTATCAGATTTCAATAATAACACAACAGCGAAGAATAACTACCGTATATACACAATAAAGAGAAGCACCCAGTTTCGAAAAGCTTCTCGAACAATGAATAAGCGCATTAAATACTCAAACTCATTTAACGGAACAAAGTTCGTTTCGCTATAAACTGCGCCTATCGTAATTTGCAGCGCAAAGAAGTTTTATTTTGAAATTTATTCTGCTGTTGCATTGCGGAGCACTGCGTCGGGCTAGTGATGTGACGAAGTATTTTCGTTACATGACACAGCCTAGATTTTAGTAGTCGAGTACTTATTGAGTAATGTAATCGAGCCGGATGTCTAATTAGGGGGCACAAATACACATACGTCGAATTATCATTTCAGCCCAAAACGTCCACTGACTGTATTTCTCTTCTCTTCTATTTTCCCACAATTGTCATGCTCGGTATACATAGAGGAAATAAGACCAGAACTTTGCGGTGAATATTTTGCATTTGAACTACGCTATCACGATAGTTATACCACCATCTGATACTGCATACATAGGTGTATGCTCCTCATTTTTCGTTCATTAATTCATTTTATTTTTACTAGTAAGTCATGTTTTGCATGGAGAAAAATCTCCTCTCCAGATTTTTTAACTTACTCAAATAATTAAGTTGCGCCTGGATCATCTGTAAAATACTCGATTATACCTATCAAGTATTCGACTCAGTACTCGAGCCAGGCTGACTCGGCCCATCCCTAGGCGGAGCACCCACATACATCCTGCTACAAACGGGTTTACTTACACAGTTCTACATACTAAAGCTTCTACAGAAATCACGAATTCCAATCAGGGGCTATTTAAAGGGAATTTAAATTCGACCGTTTAAGAGCGTTTTCGTCCGTTTCATATATTTATGAGCACGACTCAGGACCGCGAAGAAATGACACTTTTATAAGCGTTAAGTGCTACTGAAATGTTTGACACGACACATTACTTATGTTTGACGACAGTGTACAAAAATAGTTTTGTAGACTTAATTACGGGTTGGAGTCAACTTTGTGTTCTGGTACGTAAATTTACTGAGTCCTACAAAACAGAGTGCCACAGCAAAGTCGAGACTACTGTTTACACTTAATTATTTAGCTGTTATATAAGTTAACGGTTTCGCTTATCAATTGGAATTCTAATATAAACTTATATTATATACGCGAAATCATGTCTGCTGTTTAGTATGTTTTCACGTCTAAGCTGGTCAAGCGAACCGCTATAGAGAACATTGATAGCTTAAAACCTATTGAAGCAATAAGCACCAAGACACAATGCAAACAATATTTGTATATTGATAAGATATCGAAACTGTCTTGTATGTATCGCAACTGTCTTGTATGTATTACTGTATTTTCACTAGCATTACATAAACCACAAAACTTTAAATTCCCATAGCATCTCATTCATTGACTTGACTCCGTGATAAGTCGCATAAGCACTTGTATTACAGACATCTAATAATAAAAGAATCACAAATATACTACTTATATACATATATTTGACACCCAGACACAGAAGAAACACAAATATCATCACAATATAAATATTTGTCCTGGGTGAGAATCGAGCCTACGAACCCTGGCGCACAAGATAGAATCACTATCGTCTGCGCTATCGGGCCTTTCAATTCTCGTATAACTTGGTTTTATTGCGTGGCACTACGAGATTATATTTTAAATAAACACTATCAAATCTACTGCTATATTAGGCATTAATATAAACATGTCCAGACCCATTAGATTAGATAAAGTGTTAATTCAAAAAGGCATTCTCATACACTATCCGCCAAGGCTTTTAATATTGGGTCATAGCGAACCATTCACTTGGCTAGATTCTGAGTAATGCACGCCGTCTCATTGTTTGTACTAGTCCAATAAATACAGTAATGATTTAGTAGGTCTCGTGGGATCGTTTTGAAATTAAGGCATAAGTTTATCTGATTATGAGTTTATGAATTTATCAGCGGTAAACTTAATAAGTTGTTGACGACGAAGTTGACGAAAAAGTTGACGACGAAAATAGTTGAAGTTGACTTTATTGCTAATCAAAGATTTGCAAATACTTTAGCTAGTAGAGTTTATATTTGTAACGTTATAACTGCTTAACCAGAGAACGAAATATGACGCAATGTGGCATTTGGATATTTAAGCAAAACCGTTCCATTTTTTTGATCCCGGTAAAGTATACACAAGAAAAAAAATCTTTTAAAAGTTAATTAATGTTGTTCATAATATCTATATTTTTAATAAATATATTTGAAAAATACGAATTATAATCTCTGTTGGTCATCAGATCATCTTCTATACGGCTGAATTGTAGTAAGTAAATGAAATTTGTATTGACAAATGTCTAGTATAAATAGTAAGTTAGGTTACTGTTCTTTTGTAGTTACTAGCTGATCTGACAGACGTCCTGTCTTAACTATATATCTATGTTTATCATAAAAAATATATTGCGATTAAAATTTAAATATAAACTATCCTATCACTGAAGTTGCATCAAATTGTTTACAGTAAATAAATAAAATATTAAAATCGGTTTAGTGGTTTCGAAGTTCAATCCGCACAAAAACCTGACACATAAATTGTATATGTAGGTAAAGATGATAAAAGCCAAAATAAATCTTAAGTCATACATATCAAATGGTAACAATATCAAACAAGCAAGATTATCACGATAAATAAAACGATTAATTTATGAATATCACGATCATACTCGCAGGCGTTATCTCATTAAAGTATATCGAAAAGCGCAAAATTTGTAAATCTCACAATACCACGCAATCTCACGCATTTATTACTATAAACGCTTAATGTAGCATGCAGATTTTTATCGTATTTAGCCATCGCCATGGAATAACTTATTTTACATACAATTTGAACTCTATATAGTTACTAACTAGGCGTAGTGTTCCTTAGCATACCTAGGCCTTATCCCTAAATATAATCAGTATAGCGCAGACCATTGAATGCGTATTGAGGTGTCGGCACGATTAATAGCTTTTCTGGTATGTTGTCCGGATAAATCGTGAAGATTAGATTCTACTTTATTCCATAAAATGTATGTGCCTGCAAAATTTGTATCTGTCTCGACAAATGGGGTTATTTAATTGTTAGTTCACTTTGTGGAGTTTTCAGTATATGATATGTTATTTATATATTTGACGGGCCTATCGTGGGCACCTAGGGCTTCAATTTCCACCCTAGACAAACATTTATGTGGATATACGTAACACAAGTGTCAATGTAAAAGAAATTTTATGAACTTAATGTATTGTTGTAGGTATTTAAGTAAAGATAAATACAGATCTTCGTAAACTGTTACAGTTAAGGCCCTCTTATAACTATTACTATATTTTGAAACTACAAAGCTAAATCCATTGAAAATAGTATAAATAGATATGGAGAAAATAACAATATCACAAAAAAAGTTGTAAGAAATGACATAAAAAGAAGTTTTAACAAATACCTAAAAACATTTTATTTGTATTGGCAAGGGTAATAATTTCAAGCATTTCAAGAGAAACGATTAAAAGACAAGAATATTTTCAAAGCAACTTTGCAATCAAAAAGAAGTACACAAGCCAAAGTTTGTTATTTAATTTCTTTTTTTAATATTACACACAAAGCCCTTTTAGCTTAATTAACACATAATGAAGCCAGAATGCTTTCGAAAACGAAGAATCTTAAACGCGAGTTATAAGTTTTAATGTCAGTACGAAGATTTAAAGTCACAGTGACACAGGTTAATTATCACAATTTCCTTCTGTATATTAAAAAAGTACTTGGAACAGCTCGTTAATTTAAGGTAAGAAAAGGTAATTTCTGAATTGATGATAGGTAAAAACTCTAATTCGGGACGGCAGAGTTACGACATAATTCAAGTATCCTTGCGACGAAATGATTTCAAGATGAAAAATTTGGATAAGATAAGCTACAATGCTCGCTGACCCGGACAGATTCAATAGTGTTACCAAAAATAGCCCAAGTTTGGGAGATGTAACCCGCCTTGTATATATTTTATAATAAGTTTTTTCTGAAAAATATGCAAGGCTTTGGTGTATTGTTACTGTACCCTTTTCTTTCTCACCTATCAAATAGTATCTTTAAATAATAAATGCAAAAGTGTACATATCTGTCTTTTTGTCTGATAGTTACGCTTTCACGGTTGTTGTGATAAAATTTGGTTTAAGGACAGTAATTAATCGAGAAAAAAATTCACGGACCGCATTCTGAAGTCTATGCAGGAAGGTTCTGATAAAATATTTTTTTTTTATTGATATTGAAAACAGTGGCGCGGTAAGGTTTATGTCTTCATGACATACGCCACTTTGCATTTTGCATATCATCATCAAGATATCTGACATCAAAAAGTTCAAAGGACATTTACTTAAAAAGCTTTTAAAATTTAATTAAATTGGTTTATAAAAATTAGTAAACGTATAATTTACTAATTTCACACAAAACCTCATATATATAAATATATATATTTGTTAAATATTTAATACCTAAACTTATTAAAACAAATACAAATGTTTATCATATAAATGGATCAGGATCAAACCCACGACACTTGAACCACAAGGCAGGGACGCTTTCATCGCGCCCTTCATTAAATTATATTTTTCTTTAAATACTACATCTATTGTAAATTACGTAAGTGAGTATAGCTTTAGTACGCCTGAGGTCTTTGGCGAAGTGACATACCTCTTAAATACCGTTGCTGGCTCTAATTCCTGATTATAATAATTAAGGTATTGGATACAGATATACTACTACCTCACGTAAAATGTAGTCTAGTGAAACTTAAATAAAGTCACTTATATCGTGCGTGGAGATTACTGGTAAAAGTTTTATTGAACTCAGACCAGTCTGAGAGTAACGTGGGCGTCAGTCGGGACGAGATAACCCGTCCGCCGAGGTGACAATGGATTGCGAATTGCTCACCGAGGAGAGAAATGCATTCATCATCAATTACATCATTACAATTCAAATATATATATATTGAAATTTACTGACATTAACGTAAACGTAGTAAAACGTAAGTAGTATTTTTTCTGTCAAGTCTGATATTTAACTAGAAAATAGATAAATTAATAAATTATCTCTCATACATGGTCAATGTATGTAACTGTAACTTCGATATAAGTCACTAAAGCAATTGTGTTGTGATATCATATTTATATACAAACAGAACTATTACAAATATTCATCATATAAATATTTATCTTAGGTGGGGATTGAACTCATGAACTTTGGCGGCTAGGAGAGGAACACTATCAAATGCGCCATTGGGCCTGTCGATGAAAGGTTGCCAGACGAAAATAATTATAAGAGTTATAAAAAAGGACAAACTATATCTGATTAATCTATCGCTTAATACAAGAATGTTTTATTATGTAATGTGCGTTTTATTATGCTACTCGGCTTAGTTATAGAAAATTAGGCAAACTACTTAGGCATTGACAGGTCGTGGTCCGAGGATTTCGTTATTGTGGTCACTTCCACCTAACATGCTCGCTCGTGCGGCGATGGGCAATAAGTATATTGCAATCTTGCCAACAAGCCACATCGGCTCCAGCGCTATTTTTATCGACAAAAATACACATAAAATTATTCCCTACGGGAGAAAGGCCACGCCACTCGTCACCTCCGTGCGACTAGAAAAATGGACACGACAAAGGAACAGTCGAGGGGTAACTGTGTGTTTTGTTTTGGTTGTTTCAATTTTTTATACATTTTCTATGTGTTGTAGTTCACATGATTGTCCTCATTAGATATATTTACTATTGTCTGTTTATTATGTTAGATAGATATGTTGAGCTTGAGACTATACCAATATATATCAATAAAACCGTACAAATTATTTCATTTGTATTGTTTTAGTGATTATTTTAAACGTAAATTCAAAGGAATAACTGGAAGTAATATCGACGTATTTGCAAAATTCATATGTATGTATTGTTTAAAAAAAAACCGGCAAGCCCCATCAATACCGACACCATTAATTTTCACAATCGTAAAAACACAAATAAGAACAAACACAAAACAAAGGATTACGACTGAAAGATTTATTGTTAAATGGTCCAGAACTAATGAGATGCACAGACAGACATGAAGTGTGGAAAACACAAGAGTCATTTTCTTGCAGTCCTGAACAGTAGATAAATTAACTACTTTACGAATAGGAAGAAAGTCCTAACTAAATTATCTGTTCACATAATCCACGACATCGCTTTGAACTTTTACTCTTTCATCTTTGGTTTGACTTATTAAAATTTTTCATGTATATGTATGTGTTTATTTTGTTTCTAGTATTAACATTTTATACCACTTACTTTCGTCGAATAATAGCACATCTTACCTTATAAATACTAGTCATCCGGACAGACGTTGGCTCGTCTTAACTATATGTGTTTATTATGTTAAATATATTGCGATATCGTATCTCTCAAGTTGGATCAAACTGTACACAGAAAACAAACAAAAAAAATTCAATCGGTTCAATATTTTAGAAATTTATCCTGGGCAACTCATATACTCATGTATATAAACACCCCCTTCTATAACGTATTACGAAAACAAATGAACAAAATAAGCAATACAATAACAATGTTAGACATTGGCTTAATAGTGTTGTAAAGGTTATTTCACTGCGATATGAAACAACTGGCAGAAGTGCAATGACTATGCTTCGGGGAAAAGTAAATAAATCTAAGTGCATCATACTTAGGCTAAATTTAAAATCCAGTTTCATGTTAAGTCACACCGGCTTTGAATCACGTTGATCTAAACAAACGGGCGGCTCGAATTAACTACGAACATCGGACGTAAACATGGTAACGTGCACTGAAACAAGTTTACTTGGTGCGCGTATAAATATCTTTTGTGGACTATAAACAATAATTAGCGACTGTTGACCGTTCTGCTGTCACGGGACAGGCTGCGACCGCGTGCGGGCTTGCGCGTGCGACCATGCCGCGCGGCTCGGAACGACAGACAAAACAGTCGCCGGGCGAAGGGCCTTCGCCCCTTCCGAATCCGTGATCGCGCGGGATGCAGCGAATGTTAAAACCGTCTAGGGCTGCCCACCTAGCCCTTCGGCCGGTATAATTTGTAAAAAACAAAGGTTTTCACTGATTCTTACGACATTCTAAAAATTATAATAATCGACATATTATGAGATACGCAAATAAATAACCAATATTTAAACTATAATTAAAATACAATAAAAAGATAACAGTTTTACCGTAAATAAGTAAATACAGGTTACTTATAATTAAATACTTATAAAAGTCAAAATAGAATGCTTGTTTTAAATTAAATCTATCATTTAATATGATCGATCGTTTCCCTTCTTTTTAATTTATAAGCTATTTACGTCTTAGAACTGTGCATCTAAACTGAAATTAATAAGGCACAATGTGTTTGATCAATGCGTAAACGGTTACATATACCTGTAATCATTGTAAATAAAATGCTACACTGATTTTTTAAAAACCTTGTGATTATTTGTCTAATAGCATTATGTACTGAAGACTTACGGCAATTTTTAATGTCCAGCTTAAAGGCTTACAAACATACTATGGTACTTTTTCAAATAGAGTATCACGACAACACCATAAATGCAAGAGCTTAGAAATTATTATAAGTCTAATTACATTGAACAAGCCGTTTTCTTTTACTTACCAAAAATTATTATCGTAAATCACACACATCCTTGATATAAATGCAACCTTAGATCTAGTATATGTAAGTATAACCTGTAGTTTTACACTTTAGACAATTCCATATACACGTGAAAGACTCTGATTCGGCATCAAGATTGGTAAAAACAAGTAAATTTTATTTGATTGATTAATACAAGTGTATATTAGATTTTATATTGAGTTTCTAATAGCTATTTTTTGTTAATTACCTTTCATCAAATGAGTCGAGATCCTACGTTTTAATACATAGTTCTTATTTAATCTTTACGAATAAATAATATAGTAAGAATCAAATAATATTACGCATGGTATTAGCATACAATAAAGACTACGCCACTTAATTAAATGAAAATTATGTACATGTAAAAAGTGTAAAATTAATATGTAAAATACTAATAATAGTATAGGCAAGTAGGCTTACAGGCAGAATTATAAGCATGTATACACGAACACTTAACTTAATTGGAGTTTTCGGAAACGGAAGAGTGAATAAGGAGTGAAAAAACCACTAATGTAATTTTATTATTATTATTTATGGTTGTTTAACTTGATATTGTAACCTCATTTGTCGTAATACTAAATTTTATATCGGTTAATTTTCCGACAGGACAGGCCTAGTATGGGGAATTTATATTATTTTATTGTATAAAGGCACATACGGAATTAAAGCTTTTTTTTAAATACCTTGCCACGGAAATATCTACCTTCTCCATAACTACTATAAGTTTTAGTATGAGTATTACCACCCATTGTCGGTACTCGTGAACTGTTACATCACTATGACAAGGGCATAAAGTGTGTATATACTTTTAATGCTGACCGTACTTGTTGGAGATGTTTCAATAAAAATGTATAACTTTACGACTAATATTATTTTTAGATGTCATATAGTATGTTTTTGGGTAATAATTTTCACAATTGCCAACCCTAAGCCCTACGGGTGTATGAAAAACTGCCGGCACGGGTGCCATCTGCGAGGGGGGAGTCCTGCATTAGCGGGATGGCGTTATGCACTCCGAAGGGCCCGTGCCTTATCGCGTTAGATCGCCGCAAATAATTCAGCAAAACTGCTTCCTGATGGTGGCTACGTGTTAAATTATATTTTGTAAAAGAATACCAATTTTGTCTGTTGGCTATATAGGCAGAGGAGTAAAAGGTAATTCAGAATACAGTTAAATAATTTAAAAAATTTGTAACAAAACAACATTATCTGGCACGGTTATATTAGAGATTAGATTTTACACAAAATATGTACAAAAATAATTCAAAAGACCGTGATAGTAGAGTTCTCTCAACATTTTTTTAAAGATATGAATTACACGAACGATGACTGAAAGTGCAAATGCAAATTTACATCTTTCGGATTTATATTCTTCAAATATGTAACGATGAATCTCTCAGATGGTTTCTTGTTGAGAATGCCGTACTAAATGTCTCTCAGGTCGAACACATATTAAATATATACACATATTTATTACTAGCGGCCACCCGCGACTTGCTTACACACAAATCTTTATAAATTATAGTCTTTATGATATTCTGCCATATAAAATAATATTTAATTATAAATTTTCGTCCAATCCTATTCAGCTGCTTTTGTGTGAAAGATCAAGAAACATCCATACATACTTTCAGCCTTTGATGTTATAAGTAAACAGAGTTTTTAGACAAACCGATCTATTTTCTATTTTATAGCAATCAAAAACATAACCTTGCATGTGTGTTTAAATGCCTGGTGAATTATATATTATTTATAAATGGCTGCTTCTCGCATGCTACTTAATATTTCATAGCGATATTAGTAGGGGTGCGTCCATCCGGCGAACCCTTGCGTCACTATGAATTAATTCCCGTCGATAATGACGTCAATACGCATACTAGCTGTTTATGGGTTGGAAATAAATCAATCGCAATCATAGTTATTATTGATAGTTATATGAAATATTCCTTATGGCCTAAAACATTCAACCCATAATTGCAGAATTCAAATCGTTAGTTTAAATATAAGGCAAAGGTAATTAGAACACGTGTAAATCATTTCCATAAAATGCAAAGTTGCGATCAATGAAGAAGAATTTATTATAACTCTTTGAACCTTATGTACATTGAACTCTTTCCAATTGAGCTACGCACAATTCGAAATAACAACGGTCCCTAACAATCAAACAAAACACTATCACAAAATGCAAAACAAACAATACAATGAGCGACAAATATTTGTCCAGTCCCAATATTTATTTAGGCAGCGAACTGCAGTGTCCTAATTTCGGAGATTATATTCTATTTTCAAGAAGCGAAAAAAAGGAAATCTTACTCGGGCTCGCTTACTGCGACTAATTCCCCTTTAGCTTGTTAAACCATATTTAACTATTCACGGAACTGGTAAGAGCCCAGTGATTTATACGCGGGACGTGAGAAAATATGGTTTTATTTTTAACAACGCAGTATTGATGGATTGGTTAATGAATCGGGAAATCGCTGAACGTAAAATACATCGTAAATTAAATGTTTGACGGTTAGCCTAGACAAGTATTTAGATGACTGATTCGCTAAAAGTGTTCGTAGTTATTTTCTAGGTACGGAACTGCAAGTTCAATCATCGAAAAATAGGTTTAGGGGGACATCATGGACCTAACCTGGTTGAGTATAATGGTAAAAATATGGTCCTTTTTTCAGGTGTCATAAGAGGCGACTGACTACTGGAACTGACAGATATCCATCAGAAACACAAGTTTAACTGCAACGGAGCAAACACGCGCAGTTACGATACAACGCTGTGCGTTTGAAACAATATCTACCTTAGTAATTATGAGGAAAAATCCCACAAAACGGCTCTCTATTGGCCTATATAGTAAGCGTTCTGTGGGAAATATGACTGATATGATGATAAACATGCATACAGTTCGCGTGATATTAAGCGTCACAGCAGCCTATAGACGCTCTTCTACAAGGATATCACGAGCGCGTTGCAAAATTTGTGACTTAAAGATTTTGTGACATTCCCCAGGAACACGACTTGTCAGCGGTAGAAATAGGTGAGAGGGAGGTAACCAACGCTTATCACTCTTGTACGAGGTTTACCTTATAAACTTAAACATATCTGTTGGGATTTTAATCCGGATGCAACCTATTGCACAAAATTATATCATCTAATTATTCTTTTCTAGGGGTTACAAAAGAGGCTTAGTTCTCCTCAGCCTGCCCAGGGCATTTATCGTCTCGGATAATCTGAAGTGCTACGCTCATAAGTCGTAATTTACGACCTCATAAATGCACTGTTTAATAAGTAAAATTTTAAACATGGACGGTCGTAAAGCTGGTACGTATGCCTATACTTTCACTATCCAAACTAAAATCTAACCACTAGTGGTGATAAAATAACTATACTATTGGAAAATAAATTTAACTGCTATATTTTTAATAGTATGCGTCTAAGTGGATGAAAATGCGTTTCTGAAATGAGATAGCTTTTAAGTATAATTAAAATAAAAAAAAAACATATTTTATATTTTAACTAGACAAAACAAAAACACCTGGTAAAATAATTCACTTTGTGAAAAGTCAGGGTTGTCAACATATTTTAATTAACTCATTAGTTATAATATTATAAATACTAAAGTAAAGAAGTAAAAAAGGGTTTCTCTACTTGTGACGCTTTTACCGCTTATTTGATAATCCGATTTTAATGGAGTTTAGGATGTTATAAATAAAACCCTAGGAAAAGTTTAGGCTACTATTGATCCCAGGAAAGTTCCCGAAACACGCGATATCAAGTAAAATTCTCGAGCGAAGGTAGTGTCAGTTAAAACAAAAAGTATTTGTTGTAAAATTTAACAAATTATATAAAAACAAATTAAACTACGTCAGAGAAAGTATAAGGAACATTATTCGATATTTTTACGGAATCGGAAGATTGCATTATTATTTTAAAGTTGACGTCTTTTCTTATGATGGATTTGATGGCGCATTTGTTTTCATTTTTATCTTTAGCCAAAGATTTTTGAATCGACCTCACTCAGGACAAACATTGATGTAATGATCATTTGTGTCTGGATACTAATTTAAGTAATATATCTGTGTTTCATCAGTTATTTAATATCCATAACACAAGTTAACACACAGCAACGGCTACTTATATAGAAAACAGGTCTAGGTGTAAGATGTTGTTTAAACTATTTATTCATAATAATAACTACTTCTGTTCAATTCAATAGTTTTAAAATATGCTATCAATTCGCTATTAAATTCCATATACATAAAACGCACGCAGAATGAAAATCATATTTATATTCGGATGTTTTACAAAAAACTAGAATGTTTGTTGACAGCGGAGTCGAGTGATGATAGCCGTGTAAACAGACTGACATCAACCGACCGTCCGAGCAGACCAAAGCTCCTGAATGCGAGCACATTGTAAATATTGGATGGTCCCAGAGAAATGCCTATTTTTAGAAAGGTACACTTTTCATGTAGAATAATATTGAGTAGGAATTTGTCAAATTGTACATTTTGAATCTTATTCTGACTAGGTTAATTATAAACACAAGAGCTTTAGGCAACTTATTGGAGTCAGATTAATGTTTGAGATGTTGTGTGAAGTTATTTTTGCTTACTCAATGCTAAAATTTGTGAGAGACTAGAAGAAAACAGTAGTTAGGTTTTATCTACATTGATATTATAATGCGAAAGCAATTCTATCTGTCACTTCTGTTACGTTTTTACGGTTTGATTGGTTAATCGAGTCTAGAGTAAACACTAGTATACAAACTAATTTTAATCCCGTGAGGTTCGATATAAAATAAAATCGATTCGGGGACTAGAATATCAGTAGACTAAATTGGTATATATGCTTTAACTTTATGACCCATATAAAATTTTATCAATCCGAAGAATCTATTATATCAGCGAAATTTTTCGTTGATAAAAAATATTTTGAAAATTTAAAATATTCGAATTCAATTTACAGTTTTTCTCAATAAAACTACTAATAACCATTACATTGTGTTTTTTAAATTCTCGACAACAATAAAGAGGCTTTTTAATCACCCGATAGTATCGCTTCTTCAAATTCTCTCTCTTAGTCGCCCTCTCACTGTCACTCTTTTATTGCAAACACTACACCCGCATTATGTTCGTAGTGCTGCAGTACGCAGCTTTCGTGAAGGCGAAGTCCCTGCCGCAAAACCGACCGCACCGGTGGGGTTGGACTCACAGTCTTTCTCTTTTGCAAACAATTTAATTGTTTTTTTTATTATAGTATGCACCATAGTAATATCACAAGGACATTACTAGCGCGTAGTCAACCTTGTGACTCAAACATATAATATCGCATTACTCAGTAATTTCACTGCTTGTTTTCCCTTCAAATTAGAACACAGCAATGCTAACTCTGCTATTTCGCGGTAGAATGAGGTGAGAGTGAGCTACTAATGCTGGCGGCTTTTATGTACGTATGCCATTTTTTTTAATTTGTCTCTAACAACGGCCAATGAAGGTGAACACAGCAATGCGAACACTGCTATTTAGCGTTAGAAATAGGTAAGGGTGAGGTACGAATGCAGACGTCCTTGGTAGATCTACATCGTGTTCAATCTGAACTGAAACGGGGAATAGGAGGAACAACCATTAACGAGCGGTTACCGACGTCAGATTATCTCCGAACCACTGATTTGTTATCTTAGGCCGGCTGCATACAATGCAATTAGCTTTTGCAGTTTTGATATTTTGTCAGCAAAATGTGTAGTTATATAAAAATATTAAAAAAGTTAATATAAAAATAAAATATTACCTGTTCCGATGTATTTGTTATCACATAACACATAACAAGTATCATTCAGGTGATAAATATCTTTAAACCATTAACAGTCATATAATGCATTATCAAAATAATATATAGCCAAATAAAATTATTATATTAATTTATTAAGGAATCACATAGAAAATAAAGTCAATGGTTTGTAAGGCCGGAAAATAAGATGTTTAAAAATTATTCTTTTACATTAAACAAAAAAAATAAAACGTTAGAACAAACCCATTAGAATAACGTCATCGTAGGACATTGACCTCCTCAATACATATATTCAATCCAATAGGACCGGAAGTACGCGGTCTGCCAGCGTTTGCAGTTCTAGTCAGATTGTCTGTTCAACTTGTTGATTGGTTCTGTGGACGATCTACGCTGCGCTTGCTGCTTCGTTTCACTGCGTTTCAGCGTACGGCCAAATTTGCTTTGAGTTCTCCATGCGACTTGTGTTACTTAAATGGTAACTTTAGTCTTTCTATAAAACTCATTTTGATTTAGGCAAAGAGATATTTTTAGCTAGAAATTGTATAAAGCTACTATTAAAATACTAGCTTTCCTCTCATTTCTTTGGCCGCGAGGTCCTTATTTTCTATTTTATATCTGAAAAAATCTTCTTATTCTGGGAAATTGTCTATGTCGCTCTCTGATAGATACTTTATGCAAAAAAATCGTGTTAATTCCTTAGAGATAAGTAAAAAGCCAAATTTATCACATGGGTTTTGTAGAATAAAAAGTAACCTCTAATCCAGTCATTAATCTCTGTATCAAACTACATTGAGTTTCGTTTAGCTGTTCCGCTGTGAAAGAATAATAAACATCGAAACATCCATCTATCTATACAAACTTTCTCATTTATAATAAAATTTACAAAGAAATGTAGGTACATACATGAATAGGTAGACCTCAAACAAAATTTTACATGAAGTAGAAAAGGTCGTCTACATTGTCACCTTTTTCTACCGCCAAATAGCAGTGTTCGCATTGCTGTTTTCCGATTTGATGGGAAAGGCAGTAAATATCCTCAAGTCACAAGGTTGGCAACGCATTGGTGATCCTTATTATCACGCAGACTTGTTTGCTTGTTTGTCGACCTGGTCTAATAAGGGTATTAATAATATGTAGACCTTCAGCAGGTATTTGTAAAATTTTCACGAGAATTCAGTCGCAGGCCGGTTACAAAACAAAAGACAAAATGTCTTTGAGTGTGTAAAACACCTTAGCGGTGTTGTAACAAAGTTGGTAATGGTATAGGTTAGCCAGCCACCCTAAAACTTTCTTAATTGGCTTTCGGCACCCTTTGCGTGAAACTTGACACTTAACGCGAGATGACTGAACGCTGCTGTGGGGCGCCACCGTCTACATTAGCTGTTGGTAAGGCGTTATACAAAATAATTTGCTATTTACAAGTAAATACTATAATTATATATTATATATGCCGTGAGGTTCCAACAGAGTAGAGAAAAAGTTGCAAGAGGCGACTTAGGTACCAGAATCGACAGATGGCGGTATATACTTCCCGCCGAGATGGGTAGCAGCATCCCCGTCGTGAAAGCTGCGCTCTGTGATTGCCAACACGCTTGCTCAGCGCGGCAAATATGGGCAAAAAACATCCTTTCTTGGAGAGACCTATGTCCAGCAGTGGACTTCCCAATAGCTGGTATGATGACTATAATTATTATTTTGCGTAGTAATTCTTTAAACGTAAATTTTGAATCATTGTATAGTATTCAATAGTAACGTTTAAATGTAATCTAATGATTTTACACGAAAACATTTCAAAAGCTTTTACCATAGCGGTCTAATTTGTCCATGAGAAATATAAACTTTTGACATAAAAACATCCTATTATTATGTTGTTAGGTACTGGTAGAGTAGAATAGTACCTTCTTCTGTACCAGCTGTTGTAGAAGGTGACTAAGATACCGGAACCGCCAGATAGCGGTATATCCATTATTTCTGGCGTAGCTCAAATACAGTACGACGTGGTTGGGCTGCAGCATATTTGTCACAAATCTATGCTTAACAATTATAGGCAAAATACATTGCACCTACGGTCGATATGTACGAGTAGAAGTTGTCGTCGAATTCATCGTGTTGCCCAATCATTGCCATGTATGACAGCTTTTGCTAGGAAATGTTTGATGTATTTGAGACCGCATATTTATAATACACTTCACTAAAAGTTTAAGATTAGTTTGATGAATAAATTTTCGTGTGGCAGCACGATCAATGATCATCTTCGTTCAGTGTCGTACTTAGACACATAAAATTTATTGGAAGTAAAACAAACGGAATTATTCGTGATCATACACTACTTTACAGATAAGCATACACACACATGTATGTAGACACAATACAATGAAAGTATTATTATTTTTAAATGCTTTTAGTAATACCTTATTTTTATGTCAGACATTAATGTAATAATTATTTTTAAATCCATTTAATTGTCATCCTATTTTAGAATTAACATAAAGAGAAGTTTGGGCCGTGGGGGAGCTTGGTGACCTGTATTACGGGTCTGCGAACCGACATAGGCACCAGTCTCCCACTATTACCATTTTAGACTGTTTATTCACAACACTACAATTATTGATTGTAAAAATGTTGTTTGTAGGGAGAAATTAATTTTATTTTATTATTATTATATAATGATGATGGATATAGAACTAGTGTGACGGTACATATGTAAAAGGAAAAGCTGACTGACTGATTGATACATATTACCCAGGGCTTAAACTATAAGGGTTACTGATTTGAAGTTTTAAATATTATTATTTTTATAACGTCGGGAAGCACTAAGAAAGGATAATTTAAAAATCATCCCTTAAGGGGGTATAGAGAAAATGTGCAGTTAGTATGAATGTTCAACATAAGGCGGGTGAAACCACAGGGCGTTGCTAGTTAAAAATAAACTTACAGATATTTAGATTACAACGAAAGACATAAATACGAAGATAGGAATATTTCTAGATAATATGTGAAAAGACACAGAGACAACAGATTTGAATAGATATTTCTCTCATATGTTCGGGACTTAACTAAATATCTGGCTACAGAAAGAGAGCAAACTATGGTGACAATATTTATAACTTATATTTAATCACAAGTGTTACCCGTGTCGTTCAAAACACGGTTAACGCGACACTTCAAAATAATTGCTCAGCGTGTAGAGTGCGCCGGTCGTGAGGCAAATGACTCGCGCACGGTCTCGATCGGTTTGTTCTCTTTGATATTAAAATACTTATAACTATAGTGATATGTTCAAGTCACGTTCGTTATAATGTCCCCTTTAGTGGTGGTCTGTTTTCATTAGAATTTTTTATCTTGTACCTGTCGCACTTGTTTCTTTGTTTCGACAAACTGAAACTACTACACTCTCGGAAAATTGATCATCATCATCATACCAGCCAATTAAAGTCCACTACTGGACATAGACTTCCACAAGCAAGGGGGAATTTTACCCATAATTGCCGCGCTGCGCAAGCGTCTATCGACAACTTTTGCGACGGGGATGCTGCTGCCCATCCCCGTCCTGTGCATTTGAGCTGCACTGTTTCGGAGGGATATAACGCCATCTGTCGGTTCTGGTACCTCAGTTGCATCCTATGACACCTGCTACAGTGAGAGATACTATTATACTCTGCCGGTACCTCACGGAATGTTTATAGTTAATGTTTAGATTAACGATACAAATTGAAAAGTAATATACAATTTCGATTTGATGTGACGAAAAACGAAAGTATAAATCATCTCTGACTTTTATCTTGTGATTCTATCTATATGTATTAAACTCTGTAGACCGACTCTGCTTATATTTAAGGTGTAATATAATACAATTAAGTGAAATCGCTCTTCTGCAAGAACATCGACACATTTCTAAAAGACCAGTGTTTTAAGAAGAACTCTGATGTTGTATAATTACAGACCCTTTTTTTGAAAATTATTAAAGTTAAAAATTATTAAATTATTAAAGTTGTGTCATTATTCATGCAAAAAAGCGAATAAATTCTATTGTGTTTAATGTCATAAACTTTAACTATTTACTTCATTATTACCAGTGGAACATCAACATTAAAAAGGGCACAATCGCTTTATTCTATTACATGGAAAATCTTGATTTAAAAATAAATCCACGGATTACACAGGGTTTTCTTTATAAAAAAAACTATTAGTGCAGTACAATGAAACAAAAACTGTCAATGCGTACCGACAAACCAGTGTCAATGTCAACTATCTACTTCAAATTATATAACCTTATACGTGCGTTTAATTACGTTATGTGGTCGGGACCGCATTTCGCGGCGCGGGCCGCGCGAGTCCGTAGAAGGCGCGGCCCGTAAAGGAAAGAGGTCCTATTGTATGCACCGTCGGTTGTTCACCCAAGAAAATACTTTTAGCCCGCTTTGAGCGGCCCGTTTTTAGGATTGCTTTGTCTGGGTGTATTATATTATTTATACCTATGCACGTAGAAGCTAGCCACTACTACTACAGTAGTATACAAATAAATACTTAGTGTATGTTTGTAAAGGGAATATAATTGCTGTAAAGTAAATGTGTACGAAAGTATCGAAGGAAATACCTGATTTAACAATAAATAATAAATAAATACCCACAATATCTCATACATTGACCCGATTCCGTGATAAGTCGCTTAAAGAAAGCATTTGTGTTACGGACGTTAGACAACAGAGAAATCGAATAACACTTATATACGTATATTTAATACCCAGACACGAAACAAATATATATATTATCATATAAATTTGTCCTGAGTGGGGATGGGACCCACGACCTTTGGCGCAAAAGATAGGATCACTACCGCTAATCTGCGCCATCGAGCCCGTCGATTTATACTCATATTCAAATTAAATTTTAAAAAGTAAAGTAAAAGACTAAAAATATTACCCTTTAAATCCTAGCACGATAAGAAAAGTGATGTATGGAGTATTAATTATATTATTTAATGCGAAAGATTTCCATATATATACTTTTGAAATACACATACGCTATGTGTTATTTCGATTGATATGTAATAAAGAATGTTTAAGAACCATTACAACGAAACTAAACAGCTACTAGACTATCGTCGCTGTCGCGTCGACAGTGTCGCTGTCAATGGTAGCACATTTTCAACCTTAGGCCATGCAACAAAAAAATCAGTTTCACAACTGGCCCGTATCAAAGACAATCAAAACAGAGACGTCTAATGTTTACACAAAACACTCTTAATTTTTTATACGGGCTTTGGCACGTGCTCCATTCAGCCTGCAGACAATGGCTTGTTAGCCTTTTGTCGTGACTCGGCCTGACGTGACATCCTCGCATTGTCGCAATCAGGGAAGCATTGACCGAAGGGTTGAGCGGTGTCAAGCTCATGTCAAGGTGCGAGTGTGCTTGCATTTGAATTGCGAGGTAACTAAGCGCCTACCGCAATGAGGACTTGGGTAGGGTAATTTGATAGGTTATACGTAATATTAGATGTTGGTCCTTTATAATATATTTAGGTAAGTATTTCACGGTTTTCCAGCAATTATTCTATTTTTTGAATGAACCTAATGCTGGTCCGTTTGGACGACAATTCTAGCATACTCGTGAAGCATAGAAGTATCCACAGGGCTTACGAAATCGGAACTGGTATGATTAAATAATGACACTAGTGTAATCTGCCATATTTACATTTTTATATCATATTGCAATATAAATAAATAATTTGCGTATATAGCTCATCAACTTTTATTACCTGAATAAAAACTGTGTTTTTATTGATACCATGTTGATTTTTATGTCATGGACGCGTAGAAAGATTAAAGATAAAAAATACAGCATATTTTATTGTTATTGCAAGTAACAATAAATGTTGAAATAGGAAGTAATATCTTAATATGAATTATTTGAAAAGTTTTGTTTATTTTATTGCAAAATTTTACTAATTATAACAAAAGTAAGAGATGATCCTATTTCTTTGTTTACCATCATAGAGGATGAGTAAACGAGTAATTGTGGAGTCCTCGGCAACTCGCCAATAGAGGGCGCTATGCTAAAAATAGAAGTGTCAGTGCGCGTGCGTATCGCGAGTTATTGCCCGTTGCGATGCGGTAGGCATTTCCGATCTTCCGTTTTTACAGGTTTATACGTTTTCTTTAACTTCCCAAACGTATTTTAAGATCGAGATTCCATTGTTTCTTTATTATTGACAACCTAGTTTGCTTTGTTAGAGATATTTCGTTTCCTATGTAGGAAGCAATCTAGTTTTCTGTTTATAACCTGGGTTTTATTAAATAACCTGATTCTGAGCTTAGACCAATAAAGTTTATCGTATTGGTTTATCCAAGTGTCGATAATAGTATTTCTAATTAAAACTGCGTAATAAAAAGAAATACAAATACGAAAACAAAAGATACTAATAAATTGAACCACACAATATAACAATTTATTATTCATATACATAAGCTGTCGCAATCGTATTAAAACTACCTTTAAATGACGGCAACATAAAGTTCAACGCAAGCAGTGCCCGCTCGTATCAAAAATCTTAATTTGTATGCATCTGATCCTGCGCGGTATAATTTTAACCGAGTTATAGATCTCTAAAAGAGGAATAAGCTTGCAACCACTTATATTTATAGACATTCAGTATAACAGTCATAGGGTTGATACGGAAACGGTCTCTTACGGTATTGTTATAAATAATTAAACTACATACATTATCTTTAACGAGAAAAAGCAATCGGCACGTCTGTTAACAGAAAAGCTCCAAATCTATGTGAACGTATTTACAATACAATTGCTTGCACTTGGAAATTCTACAAGACCCTATGTTTAAAAACTTACTTACTTTTAAAAATCATTCATTAAAATACTTACTACACTTAATTAATAAAATCAAAATAATAGATTTATATTGTATCATCACCACTTTAATTTAGTATACTCAGTTAAATCGTTTATTAAGATTACTTAAACGTTTATATACTAACATCTGTGATTTGCTCATGCGGTAGCGTGATGTTAAATAGCATTCATCATATTAGCCCTTGAAAGTTTACTGCTGGGTAGGATTCTCAAGAAAGAAAAATGTTTGCCCATAATTGCCGCACTGAGCAAGCTGTTGAGCAATCGCAGAGCGCAGCTTTCTGCTACCCATCCCCACCCTATGCATTTGAGATACACTACTGTCTCGGATGGATATAACGCCACTCTGCCGCCTCACGGCTTAAATAGCATTATAACCTTTTATAATAATTGGGCTACCCTAAGCAAAAAATATTTTATATTAAAGTAAGTGCCTACAAGTACACAATTAGAAGGTGACAACCCTCGCGTGTCTTATTAAGGATTGGGTGCGTGCCTAACAACTCGTTACGTCTCGTTGAGAAATCGCGGCAAGGATCGCTGCTCCACTCTTAATATATATGAAATAATATTCCTAAACGCGGATCAATTTTAGATTCGCACTTAAAACTCGAAACTGTTTGAGTTGTTGCTGTAGATGTTTCTATTTCTAAAAACCTATTTCCTATATAAAGAGTACCTTTACACCTTTTTTAAGTGGATAGAAAAATGCCAACCAGCTTAAAATATGAGAAGTAAAGGTTAACCACTGCCCGTTCAGAATGTCATAACTTCTGCATACAAAATGAAGTTGCCACAACTTTAAGATATTTTATTTTATGACAAACGCTTTCAAGTCTTTATTAAAAAATATTCATCACCCGATCAACTTTAAGCTGAGAGACTTTCAGGCACGCCATCTACAATACATTTGTTGGATCAATTTCTAATAAGCCGTTGAAGTTTTACTACTTGTCACTAGATGGCAGTGTCGCAATGCGGTCCACTTTTTAAATTATGAAGTTTTCGATTATTAGTTGAGGAAAAAAGAATATAAATCAATAATTTACACTTACCTATTGGCAGTTAGAGTAGTCATTTCCACGTTATTGCCACAAGCTGTTAGAATTTCATCGCAGCTGCTGCCCCCTGTGATGCGTTGTACAGAACTTAGTGAAATGTCCTCGCTTGAATTCTTCGATGTGTTCGCTGCATTTCCACTAGATGGCGTTGTTCGCTGTTTTGCAGCTTGTTTGTGTCTGCTTAAAGCGAAGAAGAGTGCTAGGACTGCCTTGAGTTTTGCGTCTCGGATGTCAACAGCTGTCACTTGCTCTAATCCTTGGACTTTTTGTGCGTGTAGGAAGTCCAAGCAGCATTGCACGTTCTCCAACTGAAAAAATAAAATTAATTAGAATGCTTGATAATATACTACGATGGTTTTTATAAAATGAAGAATTTCATTTTACAATATGATAGAAGAAGGTGAACATACTCTTTTTGAAATTTAAATTACACTAAAATATTAAGTCAGTAAGTAAGTAAAAGTTAAATGTTTAGGTATCTCAACTAGGTGCTTCACAGGCTTAGCAGGCAGGCTTCTTGAGAGTAATAAGCTGGATTGCCTACTTTAATGATATTAAAAGTTACATTTACATTACCCTACAAAAAGCCAGTACAAAAAAATAGGTTTCATAGTTTCACGAAATATCTAAAACCCAAATGTTTCTGATTTGGAAGTAATTTAAAGTTAATAAAAATGATAACTTTTTAAAATAACGCCCAAAAAGTTTTCTAAATAAGCAACTCAGCAAAGATACCACTTTTTTTTTAAACTAAGCGCTCGTTTTTATTTAGGATTTCAATCGGGGTGGAATGCTAATCTAAATTAGTTTAGAAAATTCGTAGTAATATACTGGAAACCAGTATCTTGGCATAAAAAATATTTGACCGGGATGAACCTTAAAACTATTACTACTACTAAAATAATATTTTGCTTGCTGTATACATTTTGATTCTACTTAAATTATAATAAACATGTAAGTATAGCTAAGATGGGACATTATCTGTTATAATTATTAGAAAGTAGATAGGAATTTTCCAAAGCTTCTTTCTGTAAAACCATCAAATACGATTGGTATACTTTCGTTGGTATGTAAGTATTTGCAGGTTTTAATCTGATGGTTAAAAAATTATAATTTTTCTTTCAGTATGTTACCAAACGTTGTAACCATGTAAAAAATGAAACAAAGCCGAATTCCAATAGCTTAATAAGGAAAGTCGATCAACTGGCAATGCGCATAAACGATTAAAAACAGAAGCTTTATTCGAACCATTGATTGTCATGCTCGGCCGGACTCGATACCCGGATCGCTTACCAAATGAGTTTTATTGGTCAGATGCGACGGGTCCTTGAGCGGACGTGTAATAATTCTGCTATATTTATTTGGTAAGTATTTTATACATATGTTACGCACATTAAAATAAGAGAAGATGTATTATTAAAACAAGCTGGGCCCGCGGTTTTACCCGCGTAGTTCCCGTTTATGTGCGAATAATAACTAAGAAAAGTAGACTTAGTTACTTCTTATAACATAAGCTATATGCGAGTCAGTCCCGGTCAGGCATTATACGGAACAAAACAGATAGAAAAAAAACTGATAGACGTTTGGCGCACAAGATAGGAACACGATCAAATGTGTCAATGGGTCCGTCAATTATAAAGACTAGGGCTAAACCACCTCAGTTTGAAACAATATAAAAGGCAGACAGCATGAAAAGTGCATCGTTTATTGTAATTGCAGGCTAAAAGTGGTTATATTTCACGTGCCAAGTGACGTCATAAATGTATAAAAATATTAATGACTATCATCATTCCGTGGTTTCACCCGAGTATAGCAGCGGTACCCTTCTTGGAATAAAATGGGAATAAAGATGTTACTTTCGCATTATGAAAGAATTTTTGAAATCGTATTTTTTTTAGTTAAATTGTAGCAAGCAAACAAAGAATCAAATCTTTATTAAATTATAGATGTAGAAAGATATAGAGGTTGAATAAAAAATTTTAAAAGTTGATCAAACCGAGTTTGAACCCTTTTTAACCCGTTAAAATAAATGGTAGTCGTTTTATTATAAACGAGTAAACGAGTAAATGTTTGAAAATATTGTAGGTATAGATAATTAAATTCTATATATACATAGAAATTGTTTAAGAAAAATAGCCTTGCGTATATGTACAGATTATAGAAGCTATTAAATTTTCAAATGTTTGCCTTGAGACGATATCATATGAGTCGAATAAAAAACATTAATAATCTATATTAATATTCAAAACAAGTTGATGTTGACTGTCATAACTAAATACTTACGTTTATCATAAAAAAGCCACTATAAATATATAAACTCCTACCCTATCTTTCAAGTTAGATCAAACTGTACACAGTACGAAATAAATAATAATAATAATAGTAAATAGCCTATAGTCTTCTCTGGTGAATGGGATATCTTACACTAAAAAACGTTTTCAATTAAATCAGTAGTTCTTAAAATGAACGCGTTCAAACAAAAAAACTTTTCTGACTTATAATATGAATAGATATGCCATATAGTGTATTCTTACGATAAATTAAAAAGATATTTTCCTTAAACTGAAACCTTATATGATCACTTAGTTCTCCGTCTATCTATCTGTTAAGACCTTTTGACCCTAAGAACAAGTAGATGTATTGATTTAAAATTAAAACCATACACTCAAACCAAAAGCCTCTTTATTGAGACAAAATCAATATACTCACAAAAAATCACTTAAGCAAAATCACTTAAGCCCCAAAAATTAATGCTTCGACATTTTCAAAGAAATCAAAGTATAAATGTGTACACTTCCTATAAATCTAGAACTACAAAATTTTGCACCTTGAAAACTGGAATCCAAAAACAGCACATTTGCTTTGGAATCGTAAGACAGTGAGAAACATGCCTGCGGAAGTTCGTACTTGTCCGGTTTTGTTTTAACTCTTATGTGAATTTGAATAAAATTAATACTTTGATATTTTGAATTAAGAATTGGAACCACCATCTTACTTAAATTTATATTAAATCCAACAAAAAGATCAGAATAGTCAATGATAAATCATAAAGATCAATCTGAATAGAATTCCATACAAAAAAACCAGTTGCAATATCAGGAAATCCCAACACACACACTGGCAAATAAATTAACATTCGACTCTTGTCATGTTATTGGTATAAATTTTTGATTGTGTTATAAAAATACTCGCGCCGAACTGGTGAACGTAAATTTTTTATTGCTGGTACACGATAAGTTTGGATTAGAATTAATAACTTTTTAATGTATTGAAATTATACACTTCACAAGGTTTTAATGAAGTGTTAATGTGATATCAGAAGAATAACACGACGGTAGTATGTAGTAGTAATGGAAGAGCGAGGGGAAACGGGGCAGGGGAAGGTTTGTTCTTCGCCTATGGTTTAAAATATTCATTGCGTGATAATTCATTCAACATTATAAAGGCGACTGTTATTTTGTCTTATTTTTGTCAGTCTATACTTTTTTTATAAGCAATTGAGTCAGCGTATACCGTTAAATAGCGATATACTTGTCTTGATTGAAAAAGCCTTGATTAAATCATATTGATATTATGCGTTTCTTTGTTATTTAAAATATAATATGTAAGTATACACCTAGAACCGACAGATGGCGGAATATCCATCCGAAACAGCGCAAGACAAACAAAACAAACAACAGTGTGGGGATGCTACGCTCTGCCTCGCCAGCACGCTTGCCCAGTTCTTCACCGTTTCTCGAGGAGAAGTATACAAAGAGCGGACTTTATACAGTTGATATGATGCACACCTAGTAATAAATATGTCGCTATTTGGTAGAAGAAAAAAATTTAAAACTTTATTGTTTAATTTTTAATCATCATTCTCATCTTTGGTCATTTAAGAAGTCTTCAAAACTTTGGATTGTTCACTAGACAGTGTTTTTTCAATCTAAATGTCGATTTAAACATCGTAATAATACTAATCGGTTACGAAGAAAACATTGCGGAAGCGGCTAAACAAATGAAGATTGACACACGGCGATCACTCGGGTCGCTCGTTAAATGCCACTGATGACAGTTTCAAAAGCACTAACTGAAAGATTGATGTGAAATATCGCAAGTGGCCTCGGTATGTTTGCAGGTTAAAATAAACATTCATATTAACCCTAGGATAGAGGCTCATTAGATGAAAATGGGATGAAGTCGTGAACATGCTAAGTTTCAGGAAAATAGTGGCTAGGGTGTGCTACTGTAGGATTTTCTTACATAGGTACACCTCAAACTACTTAGTAATTTTCATACTGTTTTTTCTATTCTAAGCTTGCCTGGAAGATATCGCTCTACGCAATAAGGCCGCCTATTCACTTTTTTTTTTGTTTTTTTTGAACTGGTGTACAACAAAAAAGAGTATTATGATTATATTTAAGATAAGACAACGTCTGTTGGGTCAGCTAATTAAATCTTATAAGTGCTAAAATTATTTAAATTAAGTAGTTAATACTTGAGTACTTGAGTATTTAGTTACATACCTTACCATATTTGACTATTATTAATTGGTCAGGGTAATTATTGTTTATTAACCTGCTATTTGTGTATTCGGTGTCTTAATGGATACTTATTAATGACGCTTTCCGAATGACTAGCTTTCCGACCGCGGCTTAGTCTACGTGGATTTGTCATAAGTTTTTCATAGGATTCAGCCGTTTATTTATGAAAAGGTAACATTTGAACATACTTATGGATGTATTTTATAAAATAGCCTCTTTTCATCATCATCATAGGGGTATACCCATCAAAAAAGGGGAATTTTGCGCATAATTGCCACGCTGGGCAAGCGTGTTGGCAATCGCAGAGCGCAGCTTTCGCGATGGAGATACTGCTGCCCATCCCTGCCTTTAGTATTAAAGCTATACTATTTCAGATGGGTATACCCCATCTGTCTATATTTCCGACAACTGGTACCGAAGGAGGTACTTGTAGTTCTGCTGATAACCCCATGACATAGTTATTTATTACTCTCTTATTACAATTTAAACCAAATTCTGATATCAAAAAATCTTCTACACTTCTATTAAACTATCCATGTTCCAAATTTAATTTAACAGGGCTTAATTACAGGTGACATGCGTTATTTTTTATAACATTAGTGTGGATATAAGAAACGTCACATTCAATTAAATAGCTAAAGCTACCCGCATACTTTCACATCAACACACACCTAGTCACCTTTTCGCCAGAACACCGTACGCCACTAATTACCAAGCTCGACCTTAACGGCGCACTTGCGCACGCGCAAGTTGCAACATTGCCGGCGCCGAGCCTTAAAAGGCTCCTGATCTCATAGGTCACCGATCCTGGCCACTGTAACCCACTTGCGAAGTGGGTTTCCAGCTTAAGGGCCTGAGGTAAAGTTCTCGGCGAACGTTGATAAATGTGGACACTTGGATGGTACGTGTCTTTCGTTAACTTTTATTTAGCGTTGATCTGGTTTTCTTATACATAACTTATATAAAATAGTAGTACAAAATATGGATAACTGTTCTTCAGAAGTCACGTTCAATGCGTATTTCTTAATACATACTTCTTAATGTAAGTTTTAACTGTTTTCTAACTACCTATTGAAATTATTAAAGAAAAGCGTTACATTACTGATTACCAATCATCAGAGTATACTTTTGTAAAACCATAGACGCTGCTGCAATAACAAACGGGCAAAAGTTGAAGAAAAGAGGACGCAGACTTATCTATATTTTAATTATAATAATAATTAATATCTAATTATAATAAAAATAAATACTTAAATAATAACATTATTCTTGTATCGAGATTATATACTATATTTATGATTTACATACATATTTAAACTATTTCTGTTAGTCAAATTTCTAGTACATATTTAATAAGCACGCCTTTTCTGAATAAATAAGAAACCAGAGGTCGTTGCCGAATCATAATTATTTTTTATAATTATTGTCAAATATGAATAATTATTTGGTTTTTATCTAGCAATAAATTACGTCATGTGTTTGAAATAATTCATTCGCTATCGAAGATAACTATAATTGTCAAAATAAAAAGAAAATATTTTTACTTATAAATCTATGTTGTTAATATTTTTTTAAATAAATGTGCACAAAGGTTTATACGTCGACAAAGAAATCTAAAACGACTAATTCTATTTTTAACTCTCTCTGACATATCTGACGCTATAAATAACTTAAGTTATTTTTATTTAAGCGGTGAACAAATGCAGAATTAATTCAAGTAATTGATACTTCCCTGACCGACATTTGCTTCTTCCGTGCCGACAAAAACAAATGGGGATGAAGAGTCTAAATATTACCTAACTAATAGTATAAATCTATGATTAAATTCAGCTAAACCCATAGCAATTGGGATCAAGTTGGCAAATATTCACTCACCTATTGTGAAAAGTATTATTATGCATTGCAAGATAAGTTATTGTTTCTTCAAAACAATGTGGACGTGCGGGCATCGGCATTAAGTTTAGGATACAGATATTGTCAATGTAGTGTTTGAGTTATGCAACGGTTGAATGAATTAAATTGTTATATATCTGTCTGTAAATAGCAACACGCAATCAAAGACGTTTCTTGTGAAATGATCGTGTGAGCACAAATACGTTCTATTTTCAAAATAGATTGTCTGTAGGCACTGGGTACACACGCAAGACTAAGTTATTCTCTGTAGATATCTGCGTTATTAAGGCTAAATCGCTAAGGAGATTTTTACAAACTCTGTAACCTGTAATGAGCTGACTTCGAGATAACTCGACGCACACACTTGTTAAAATACTTATTAAATACCGACACAGAACAAACACAAATATTCATCATAAATCACTCCGCGCTGGGCCCGGACTACAGTTGATGGTAGTTTCTATCTTGCGCGCCAAGGGTCGTCAATTCGATCTCCGCACAGGATAAACATTTATATGATGATTATTTGTTTGTTCTGAGTCTGGTTATATTTATTTTGTTCATATTTTTATAGACGATCGAATCTTATAACATTTTTCTGGTATTTCATTAAAAAGTAGCCTAAGTTTATATTTTATATAAATTGGTTAACTGGTTAAATCGTGAATGCGGTCATGAATCGTGACACTTTCCCACTAATTATGATATGGACTATAGTACTATAGTACGATATATACTTTAATGAGAAGTCAAATCCAACGCAAATGAAGCCTATAGCTCATAAAAATGCCGCCGCACCATCAGCCAGTCCCTACAATACTTGATTAACTGAATGGAGAAATTCTAATAGACTATATTCATGGAGGCAAGACTAATCGTTAATAATATTGAATACTTGTAGACAAGACTTCGCTTTGAAATTATCTTGGAAACGACTATTTAGCTTGGAGGTCAGAACGTGTTGATAAGAATCACAACCTATTTGGTATTCATTCCGAGCTCTCTACTTGCAGTACTGCATTTGTTATCGAAAATCGAAGGATAAAGTTTGTAATTGCAAATACGTTATAATAGCAGAGTTTGGTTTAAAATGAAAAAAAAATTCGGTCAAATACGAGCCAGGCTCGCGGAATGAGGGTTTAATACAAATTATGATTTTTTCGTGGTGCGAATACTAACTATCGATTATTGGATTAATTTTTTAAATATTTTGCTATACTTAATTATTCTAGGTAGGATTTGATTCACCTATAAAATGTTAAAAGATAAGGCTCTAGAGGTTACAAAAAAGGGTTGAAAAGATTGATTTTGAATTCCATGGCCCACAGTTATTAGATATTAATTTGATTTTACACCTTTATGTCAAGATACCTAGGATGTTCACAGACAGGGTGAAATACAATCCAATATTTTTTTGGATAATATGTCTTAAAGTCATCAAATCAAAATAGACAGATAGACAACAAAGGTCTATAATTTTCACAAATTTTTGAAAGTTACGTTTAAAAATTTTAAAAATTTGATTGTTACACTGTATACTATTAATATATTGTGTTGCGAATGCCACCAAATGCAGCGTGTCGCGTCTCAGGCACGCTTGCTCTTGTAAACTCGATCGCCGGCATTGAGGTGAAACCTTCGTTTTTCAACAATTTTCTTTGGCAACGCACTTTAGTTAAGGTTTCATTAAAAATGGTCGGAATCAATAATTATGACAAATCAATCCCTATCATCTTGTAAGTGGAAAACGATAAGCATTTTGCGGTAGCATCTACATAAGTGATTAAATATATATAGTTATTATAAGCTGCAAAGAGAATAGTACCATATGTATCTACGTCTGTGTCGTAAGAGCCGACTAGGGTTCTGGAACCGACAAATGGCTGTGTATCTATACTAAATAGGCGCAGGCGCAATACAAACGCAGGGAGAGATGGACAGTAACATCCTCGTCACGAAGGTACCCAATGGCATTGCCATGCAAATAAACACATCCAATAGTACGGACTGATCCTTCATGAGAAACCTTCATTGGTAAAGGCCGTTATCTTAGTCTATAAGTTGCTACTTACTATATACTGGATACAAAAAAGGGCTTTTTGTTTTTTATCAGTATATATATTTAAAGGAAAAATGTTGGTAGGCCAAAGAGGATGATAAGCTACATCTAACAAGTAGAGTTTATTGCGTTTATTTTTTGTTAAAGTTGTATAATTTCAGAAATCATTAGTTGAGTTAAGTTTTACAAAAGGAACTAAAATTATACGAAAGCATTTAGCTATAATTTTCTACATTGCTAAAGTTTAAATTGAGGTGCTAAGCTAATAATATAAGAAAGTTCGGATTTTTGTTTGTTTGGTACAATTTAAATCAAAACGATGTACCAGATATATAGAATTATATCACTGTAAGAAAGAATATTTTCTCTGGATACGTAAGGAACGTAGGATAAATTATGTGAAAAAACTTAACTAAACTCAATAATTACAGAGTCCATGTTGATTTTTTTATTAGTAGAAAGCTCAAATATCAGCAAGTAATAAAGCAATGACGGACCCGATGGCTCAGATAGTAGTAATCCTATCTTGTGCGCCAGGGGTCGTGGGTTCATTTCCCACCCAGAGCAAATATTTTTATGATAACATTTGTGTTTATTCTGTGTCCGGGTGTTAAATATATGTCTTTAAGTAGTATATTTGTGATTCCTCTGTTGTCTGGCGTCCGTAACAAAAGTGATTTAAGCAATTTACCACGGAGTCAGGTCAATGAGTATGTGATGTTATTGGAATTTATAAAAAAAAATAAAACAAGCTATATTTTATTTGCGTATTCTTACAAGAACGAGATACACGCGGACGAAACTACGTGGCATTGCTAGTTGTTTAAAAATTTTCGCCGTAGTTCGCCCTAGTTAGGTCTGAATCTTAAAAATGTAAAACAAATCTGACCGAGAAATTAAAAGACTTTACGGCGAACTACATTAAATTTTATTTATCAGTTTTGATACTATACAAGTATGTATCCCAGATACCGTTTCCTGTAGGATAGGAAACCATAATCCGTTCGCGGGCGATATCTATTATTAATAGGTAATCTTTAGTGCAGGCAGGCGAGGCTTTATGTTGTAACAAATATATCCCGTTAGTGTAAGGTCGTGGTTCCTCATTCCTCAGGAAGTACCATGACATATTTAAGAGTAAGATAATCTTTCAGATAATGATTTTGCTCGTAAGTTCAATACAGGTATTTAGTTGGTTAATACGAAAAAAATACAATAGTTTATCTTTTGTTTTTTATCATTTGTGACGGAAGAACATTACCAAAAACCTACATTAAAAACTTAAAATGGCAATAATTTCATGACGTAGATAAAGGTTCTCTGCTTTTACAAATACCTATTTTTACCGCCTAATAGCAATGTGTTTTGGTTTGAAGTATGCGAGAGGCAGTGAAATTAATGGGTGATGTGGCATCTTCAAGTTATATAGGTTGTGGTGACGCTTACATCATGACTGTATGTTTGATTGTCGATTTGGTCTAATAAAAAATACTTGTAATTGTAATACAAATTTTTATAAATCGGATATTTAGGAATATTTGTGTGTATTCCATCGTCTCAGTAACAACTAAACCAATTTTATATATTATTCAGATTAAACTATTTGGATGAGACGTAGTTTATATTAGATATTGAACCTCAAATTTACTCGTCATAGCACACCACAATTGCACAGAAGTAAAACCGCCGGAGGGTTTTTAGTGTTAAATAAAAATTATCGATATCAGAAAATTATTGAAATAATAATTAGCTTGAATTTTTTCTTACTTCATCTTAAATTAATTGATATTATTAAACAATTACTTTATATACTACAATACAAAATCTGCCTGAGCAAGCATAGGCATCGCTTATTAATAAACGTCTTGGTCTTTTTAAGTCTTAAATATCTTTAGAGAAAATTTATATTGAAGATACACGTGCACGAGAATACCAATAGAAAATAAAATTTTCTAGTATTCTTACAGTACAGGTGAAAAATATTCAACTCTGAATTTGACCGCGATCATTAAGTAGATATAAATGCTACACATAAAATTCTGTTAGTTGCAGCTTCATAGTGCGGAGACAAAGTTACCCCGTAGAGCCAAAGTACCCGGTGTACTTTGGCTCTACTTTTTACACATTAACTACCTACATATAATAAAATATTTAAATAAAAATTCTTGGAAACGTGGTTTTTGTTTATTAGCCTTTATAAATTAGTTTTATATCAAGCATTAATTTGTTTTATTTTAGTGAAATTGAGGAGTTTTGTGAGTTTACACGCACGTTCTTTTCCGGGAACACAGGCTCGAAGTACGTAGAATAATTATATTCCTTTCTGGGTACACACCTCTATATTCCCCTTTTTCTTCTGCGAAGGCTATTATCTGCGCACGCGCTGATCAAAATAATTGATACAAGCAAACTCCGGTGGTGCGATGGTATTACAGCGTGTCCACTGGGTAAGTGAATTTCAATTCACATTAAGGCTATAATTCCCCGATGTTGATGCCAGTTAAGATATCTTTCAACGATCAACAGAAATCTTAAAAAATGTTAACTAATTTAGTATTAAATTTATAACAAAATTCACACAGCTTCTTTAGTATTCTTAAAGACTTCCATAGCAATTGGTTCTGATTTTAAGGAATTATGTATAGTACTAACTGCGCCTTGCGGTTTCATCCGCATAGTTCCGGCTCCCGTAAGTAGAATAAAAGAAGTAGTTACTCTTTAAAACAAGGGCTATTGATATAACACTGAAAGTCAGATTATTTGAATTCATAAAAAGGGATCGGCAAAAATCATTATTAGAACTTACTCGTATAACCCAAATATAACATTTTATTTAAATATCTTTGAAAATTAGAAAACTTTCATAGTACGTTTGCACTCCCCTCCCCTTTTGATCTTAGAAAGGATGATTTTTCAATGAAGAACCTTTATACTGCATGTCATTCGAGCAACATCAAAATCAGGAAAGTTTCATACTACTTTTGCACCTCGTTTTACCCTCTAAGGAGATGAATTCTCAAAAATCCTTTCTCAGTACGTTTCCCCGACGTTATAAAAGAAACTGTTCAAAATTTCTAGTTTCTAATCTAAACAGTTTAGGCCCTGCGTTGATCAGTCAGTCAGTCAGATTCTTCTTTTATATATATATAGAATACTTACATATCGACTCACGTGGCTTAATTACTTATGTAGTAGTTGCATAACATTATTGAAATAAAAACTCAACGTATCACAATTCAATGGAAATACGAGACAGGCTCATGTTTCAGCCTTGAAAACAATTGTAAAACCGCAATGCCACGGCCGCAAGAACCACACTTTTTTCGCCTCAGTTTCCTTAGTTTCATTTTCCTCTTCGATACTTGAAACTTTTGTATGTTAGTATTTGTGTATGTATCTAGAAAAGACGTGTGTAAATGCACGGACTATATTATGTTGTACTAGCAGGACTTGAAGGTTTACTCGCGTGATTCTCTTTCACATAAGAACATCATAAAACATATATAGCTTTTGTTCGTTTTCATTTCACTTTCTAATAGTAAAATAGTTTTTGAAATCACCTGGAAGCTTTGCAGTCTATTTGTTACCAACATTCAAAAATACAAATCACGTTTACATATTTCCGTTTCAGCTTGTATGTAGCTTTATATTAGCAAACTAATTTCCGGAATCAGTTGAGTACATTTTAGCCTGTTTTTTTACTAACAAAAGCACATATCTTGTCTCTTTGTACTATTTGTATAGATTACCGGTTAACCGATGCGTTCAACTTCGTCCGTGTGAAAGTCGGTTTTATAGATACAAGACATGTACAAGGTCTGCGTGTTGGTAAGTTTGATGCTCTCCATCAGACGGATTAAAAATGCTCGCAATGATATCACTCGCACATCGCCATCCTTGTAAACAGAGAATGTAATGTCTCATTGCCTAAAAATTGCACTGTATCTTACGTCCTTTACACCGAAACACAGTAATGCTTTGAGGTAAACAATGAATAAATGCAATAGGTGTGTGCATACGTACATATATAAATAAGTCTACCATTCTCAGCATCAGCTAATAGTCAGAATTAGGACAGCCGTTTAGCGCATTAGCTGAAAACTGCTTTTTATCTATACCAGGTCCCGTAAGAGCCGACTGAGGTGTGCACCAGGTGTCGTAAAAGGCGACTAAGGTACCAGAACTGACAGATGGCGGTATATCCATCCGGAACAATGCAGTTCAAATGCACAGGTGGGGGGGATGGGCAGCAGCATCTTAATAGCAGAAGCTGCGCTCTGCGATTGCCAACACGCTTGCCCAGCGCGGCAATTTTAAGCAAAAAACCTCCTTTTTTGAAAAGGCCTATGTCCAGCAATGGACTTTTAATGGCTGGTATGATGATAAGGTGTGCGGTACGCAGGAACGGACTAATGGCGGTATATCCGCCCAAAGCAACATCTGAGTGGAGATAGACAGCAGCTTTACTGCTTTTCAACGTCTAGGAGGGCAAGTGTAGCAATTATGGGAAAAGTCCTTTTTCTTGGAGAGGATTTAGTTTATCATTACCAATAACACGTTCCACGGGTGCAATGATGATGTTGTTTTCTTTATCTAATTATATATACATTGAGAATATAGTTGTGGTTTTGAAGTTACATATAGGCATTTTATAGTTATGAAATACATTATAGGCCTTCGCTCACACGATCATTATAGATATTGGTCATATTTATTTTTTAGGGTTTATTAGCCGCATGATACCTGTAGAGTAAAATAGTACCTTCCCTTGTACCAGGTTTCGTAAAAGACGTCTGAGATACCGGAACCGACAGATCGTGGTATCTACCCGAAGCAGTATGGCTAAAAATACAACAGGTTGATGGGCAGTACTCGTCGCGGAGGTACTTTTTGCGATTGCCACCATGTTTGCAAATTCCTCCTTGTTTGGGGAGGCCTAAGTTCATCTCTGGACGTTTTACGGCTGCTATAATGATCAAATATGGTTATTAAGCTTGCAATAACGTAATTTGATTTTAACTGTCGTGTGGGATTGACTTACGTAAATATTTTAACGTTCGGAAACAGACATACTCTACAAATATGTAGGTACAATGGTACAAGCGTTAGTCCTGGGCAAGGAGTGAGCCAGTTTTGTTATCTGCAGGCTTCTATAAATCATGGCCGTGGTTCCACATGATATTGGAGATAGGTCGACCCAACAATTTCAAAAGTCACGAGGCATAGTCACGCGATGCGGCGTATAAATGGAATACTCTATTCTATAAAGTAGCATAATTATTTGTTGATAGAGATTTATGGGTTTAGTTTAGTGGTATAATAAAAAAGCTGGATTTAACGGTAATTTGGTTGCATTGCTTCCTTCTAAAAGTCTGAGCTTCAGTTTTTAAGAATATGAAAGATAAGCTTATAAATAAACTAAAGAATAATAACTAGATTATAAAAACCGTTCAACCTTTTTTTTGGCATTTTGCATATTGATTATTTTCAATTAATGCGACATTATTATCTTTTAGCAGACGGGTTTAATTGAATTCATTCCAAAAATTGTATATTTGAGCGTACGAATGTTCAATAAAAAACTTCTTATTTAATTATTGAACAATTACTGATATTTTGAACAGGCAATTATTTTCAATTAAATACATCCAAAAACAAAATTTTATTGTCACTTGAAGGCCTAATTATTGCATCAGCTCTGAATGTCACAAGGACTCTTGATTATCAACACTAAAATATGCTATAAACACGGCCCCACATTCTTCGAAAAATGCCTCGAATTTCTCACAACACTCCAATCGCCCATGCTTTGTCGACGCTTCTGTGACTCAAAACAAGTCGTTTATTCTAAGATTAGTTCCGGACATTGAATCCGCTTCACCTCAGTCCCAACGTAGTCTAATTTGTTATGTGCGACAGATTTATGACTTAAAACGACTTTACTTGCAATCGCAGTATGCACTAATATGGACTTTATGTTGATAATAATAAAGACTGCCAGGTTCGGGTTACCGTGTCCATTTGGATATGAAATAGGGATGTTCCGACCTTTCTCAACAAAAATACTAATATTCAAGTATTATTGTACTACTACACATATCACAAAGCGAATTAATCTATAAAAAGTCTATCGAAGGGAAATGATATCTAGACGCAATGCTCTCAATCTGCCAAATAGGATTATGTTCATATTAATAAATTCACACAACAACACATATACTTTGAGGACAGATATTATAAAAAAAGGTGTATAACGAATAGTATAACACTTAAATATATATATTTTACACCCAAATATAGATCAAACACACTACGGTATGCGCCACCAAGACCCTCATTATTGATGACGTTGTTCGTGTGCATGGTTTAGGTAATAACTAAAATTGCCTAATGCATGACGATTATTTCTGATGACGTCAGAAGCTGTCTGAAGTTTTACTTAAATGCGTAAGTTAGTACAATAATACAATAGAAAAAAGGTATGCAAACTAGGGTGGATCGTTAAACTATCCTAATTGAACCTTGTATCATAAATTCTATATGTATATATATGTCAATGTTGACACCGCATATTGGACTAAACTTGCATCGCAAATTCTTGAAGTTTAAACATGTTTTTAATGGAAACATTCAGATTAATCAAAATTCAATGACAAATATTAAAAAAAAAACAATATTTTGCAACGTATCAAGTTTGTTGAGCTCTCTGAGAAAGATAATATATTATATATAAAAATTACTACCCGTATTTAAATAACCTATTTAAATATGTAGTTAAGGTTATTGCCGTTATATCAAAGTTAATAAAAAAAGATATCCATAGTTAAAAGAGTTTAGTACTCTTTTAGAAAGAAATAAAATATTTGGGAAAACATTAATATTATACACAGCCTTGGGCAGCCGTCCCAACACTAGTACTTACAAAGTAATACGCTACTTGGTTGGGAAAGTCGTTAATGGTACAACTTACGATAATGAAATCTCATAACTCGGACTTCACGTGTAAGAAACAACAAGGTCAATTATATCATCCATCAAAAAGATATATACTATTGTAATTTGTATGTTACATGACTTTAAAGACCTTTGTTGCGTGCAATATTCCAAGAGATGTGAATTATGCAGCTTTTTTAGAAACGTTTACTTTTACTGATTTATTTAATTCAATCATTTTCGCTTGTTACGCACATCACGTTATTAAAATAGTTGCAATTTACATAATTTTGCAATTCTATATAAAGTATTTTTATGATAATATCATATAAACGGGTAATAATTTTATTGTTATCACTGAATAGCATTTTTATTTGTTACAATGTAATACTTTTTCGCCTAATAACCATGTTTTATGTTAAAAGCTACTCTAATTTTTTTATTCTTTACGTAAAAATAGTAACTATATTTAAAAGTGAAGTTAAAAATGTATTAATTTTACTTGCATAAAATTAATTCCAATGAATTATTTATACATTAGTTTTTAGTATAATTCACAATAAATTTAAAATCAACGTTTGTCACATAGTAATACAATATACGAAGCTAGTTCAGAACATGAACCAAGCTAGAGTATTAACAATTTTAAATCAATGGTACGTAATGTACCAAAAACGGTCCCATAAAAAAAAAATCTCGCTCGATATTAGACTTTAAGAAGAGTTATTGAGATATAAAAATTGTTTATCAAAATATACTACGAAACGGAATTTTTTAATACTGTAAGAGTATTTTTCAATTCTCAAAAAAAGACAATTTTTATTCAAAAGCATTTGCGTAAATAAATATACATCGATGATTGCTATCTAATACATTAAAGATAAACTACAATGTATTCGATAGCAAATATCGATGTATATTTACTTAAAGTATTAAGCTACTTATGTTGGAATGAAGGATTTGGCTACTATTCAAATGCATTTGGTTATTAGAAAGAACGTTGCTAATTCATAAAGAGATTGAAATCAGATATACTAATACATTTCCTTGTATCATTACCATTTAATACTTTCGAATCAGGAATAAATAGATTTATCAGTATATTTTGATATATTTAGAGTAGAACAATTTTCTTTTATAAACAATTGAAATGTAACTTTACAAATACCAAGAAAGTAAGTCGCAGTTGTAGTGGTTGATTAATCACACTTAGAATTCAAGTATCGCGCGTTCAAGTATCACGCCTTTAAAATGGTTCTTTATCACAAGACTTGAATTTAGCATACAAGTACTCTGAACGGATTTCACATACGAGGATTTGTTGGTGGCATATCATTGTAGTCACATTTGCTGTAGGGCATCTACTGCTGCCTATAGAGCTCCCCAAACGATTTCTTATAGCACATTTATATTCACAATAGTTTCAGTTGATGGGTCTTAGCCATGACGACAATATTTCCTCTCCTTCTTTAACCGGTTATAATTACCTCCACCAAAACTTAACCGAAAATGTGCAACGAATGTTCCAATGTAGAAACATTAAGTGCAGGAAGTCAAACAATGGCTTCAACGGTCCAGTTTCACTCAGCTCCATATTCGTCCAGCAATCGTCACTGCGTCTATCGTGGCATGACTAACAAATGTAAAGTACTAAGTCTAGGTACAAGTAGACAACTGTTGTAGGAAATAGGTTATCTAGCTGTCTTCATTCGCACTTATGTTTTGTTCTAAGTTTGAATTCCTTACGAGCAAGGAGTGCGTTGAAATTTATAGTGCAATATGATTTGCTGATTAATACTTCGCACCGCAAAACGAAAACTGCATCAACTCAAAACTGTAAAGTTTATGTAGTTTATGTAGACCTTCCAAATTTAACATAAATAACTGCATTAAAGTCTGGGATTCGTGGACTACATAACATAACTTTAACGTTTAAATTTGCGATAAAATAGTGATGTCACAGTTATTGTAGGAAATATAGTATTTTGAGTATATTGGTATAAAGTACTGACTGGTCCGATGACGCAGATGGTAGAAATCTTAATTTGTGCGCCAGGGGTCATGGGTTCGATTCCCACCCAGAGCAAATATTTATATGATGATATTTGTGTTTTTTCTATATCTGGGTATTAAATATATGTATTTAAATAGTATATTTGTGAATCCTCTATTTTCTGGCATCCGTAAATTGCTTAAAGCACTAACACAATGTATGAGATGTTGTGGGAACTTATTTATTATTTATTTATTTAAACTATAGTATTATGCTAAAGTATCTGTAATAATGTCCTCGGTGCCGCTAATGCCTACTATTGTAGTATCAATAAGTGTTAAGACTTTATTTATTTTACGACTTACTGCTAAATCAATTTAACACACTAGATATCCTTGAGGATACATCAAGTAGCAATTAATAGAAATTACCGTACTGTGTCTGACTGGCGTATTATACTTATCATTTAACTGGTTTTAATTATACTTGTTATTTATATGATAACATTATTACGTATTTAGATATTTTTTTAAATTTAATAATTTATGTTTATTTTTGTTGTGGACAGTAAAAAGGGCACCAATATATATATATACATAATATTATTAAGGACTATAGTAATTTAGGATCCGCTGTAGCAGTTATTTTATACAAAATAAGTAATGGTAAGACCATTACGTATTAGTGTCAATTAAAAAAAGATCTTGATAGTGTATACATAAGATTTTAATTCTTTAATAAAATCTTTCAGGAATTTAGTAATAATTTATTTCAGAATATTACTAGACATATTATCACATTCAAATACACAAATAGACCACCACGTGTATTATTTATTTATTGAGGCTCGGTATTTTCCTAGCTAATTGCTTCGACCGTTAACATCCGTTACTCAAACAAAGATCCTCTCACATCTGAGCTTAAGGAATGATACGGTATTGATTGATATGCTTTGGCCTTTAACAAGACAAGTTCATGGACTTGGCGTAGACATAATATTCTAAATACTTTAAACAATAAGTATTTTTTATTCATTATACGACTAGGAGTCGGTAATTAATCGTTTACTATAAAAGGAGGACTGTCTAACCTTTATTTTATTAATTTATTTTTAAGGTTCCCCAGCGTTTGATAATAATTATGCAGTAGTACAATTTATAACACTTTATCTTATAACTAAATGTAATAAATATTAAAGGAGAACACAACATTCACAAATAAAAATAAAAAAAAACATACTATGCAATACTTAAAACTAAACTAAACAACTAAAAAGAAATCCTAATACAAAGACAAGACTACATAAGTAAAAATTAAATTAAACAAGAGTAAAATAATTAACTGAGCCAACTACGAGTCAAGTTCGATTTGAGGCTGGCAAACGAATCTGCGTGAACGTCGACCAAATCACTGAATTCGTTAAACAATTTATTTAACCTTGCAATACTCCCCTATTAGCACTTAGCACGTAAGGGAGGGCAATCAATATAATGTCAAAATATTTAAAACATTACAGGCAAGTCTAACAAAATTCTTCTATTTTCTAAAGATATTATTTTTTAAAACACTTTTGCACATAATTATATAACGATAATTTAAAAACACTGTATTTTTTTCTTATTATTTGTAATTAGATATTTATATCTTTTATTCGCCCATACCTGTTCTTCCGGACTAACCACACACTAGACTTCAAATATGTATAATAGATGAGAAGGTTCCGTATACTGCGATGTTTCGTAATCACCTATTTGTTCTACCGTTGTCGTTATTTATTAATTATTTGTATTCAAATTCACACAATATCATGTTTCTTTCAATTCAATCACATCAACATTGACCTGATTCCGTGAGAAGTACCTTATTATATATATAGTATTACGGACATCAGATAATAGAGGAATTACAAATATGATACTAAAATATATATTTCACATCTGGACACAGAACAAACGCAAACATTCATGAAGCAAATATTTGTCTAGGTCCTGTCGTGTCATTAGGGCTACTGATCATTTGAGTTTAGACAGGTCACATCTTAAGTCAGTTCCTAAATATAATTACTTATATATATGTATATTACAGATTTGAAGGCCCTGTCGCTCTTAAAAATGTTTGCTTAAGAAAACTTAACATAACAATATCCAAGTAACTGAGAATATAAAATAAACGATTAATATTATGAATAAAGTACGTCGACCATTATTTAAATATTTTCTTTTTTAAATGGTTTAACATTCACTGTGTTGGATGCTCAGCATAACCGGCAAACAGAACAGTCAGCTGCGCTCATCTCTGACTGTTCCACCAAACTACTAGAAGCAAGAAGTTAATAAAAAAATAAGCAAGGAGGCAGAATAAATGGAATGTTACACAGTACAAAAACTAGTGACTCAAGTGAGTCATAATTTTGAGAAGTGCGTATCTTGTTCGTATTATCCATTTATCGCAGTCGTTTGATTCTCTGTAAAAATTGGAGCTACCACATTTAGTATGGTCATTAAAGTGGTCTGATTTATAATCTGAATCGGAAAGTTCATGGCCGCCTCTTTTATGTGTTCGTCTAATTCGCAAACACATGTTTAGTTTTGTTTGAGACTGGTTGATTGGTTTATTTTGATTTTGGAGACAGCATGCGACTGCAGATACGATCTTTTTTCTTATTAACAGAGGTTGTACAATCTTATTTTATCATTTAAAAACTTTTTTTGTTATTTGTGTATGAATAAAGAATAATTGTTTCGTTTCTTATTAAGATAGCTGCGATTTAGACATACGAAACCATTAAACGTCGTTTATAAATCCATCGTTGGTATTTAAGGAGGATATCCAGGATTAATTCCAAATATTTGCTTTCAACTCAGTTTTTTTTATGATGAACTTAATGCTGGTTGACTCTGACAGGAGTCCAATAGGAAAAAGTATCTAAAGTTGTATTTTAAAATTCAAAAACAAATACATCTTTATTTAAATAAGCCTATATGCAATTTCGAATCGTCAAAAGATTAATCTATGATATAGATTTGCTAGTTAGAATTTTACGCAAATGACCGTTGACCCTGGCAGACAGTGTTATGTAATTCAAATGAATTTTATTATTAATTCAAATGAAATAGGTCATTGAGTGTCCTACGTCAAGACTAGTCTGCCGGCACCAGGCGGGCCATATAACTAATTTTATAGCAGTTGTACTACGTGAGCCACGAAAAGAGCAAAAAAACTGATAGTGACGAGCGTTCCAGTACCACCATATGGTAGGAATAATTAGAACCCATACTGGCGTCAGTGAAGAAACCCTAGTTTTAATAGTAGGTAGATGTTAGAGCGATTCAACTTAATTTTTCATCATTAATAAAATCATCAACATTATTTCAAGCAGTAATTAATAAGTTTATCTATTACGCACTTGGACTTTTAATGGCTGGTATGATGATGATGATGAATAGGCTATTTTCATCTATCAACAAAAAAATATAACATTATGTTACTTGAATAAATAATAACGTGAGGAATTGAAAAAAAATGTCGTTATTCCATAAAAACCTAAGATTAATTTTATATTTCAAAATTAAAATCCGAGTTTTATTATCTGTAAGTCACGTGACCGAAAACACCGTCCACCATGTTTTTTTCCAGAATGACGTCACAAGCACTAAAATATCTAAATGTAAACAACTGACTGTGTTCCTTAATTTTTTACTTTTTTTGTGTATAATTCCTTTTATTTTAGAGATTTTGTATTTTATTACGCTACTTTTGCATAATTAAACATGGACGTCGGATTTGTAAAAGCCGAAAGTACTAATTTACCGAAGATAGATGCGGTAATGATTACAAACTTCTTTGCGTGTAATACAGATTTCTTTTCTGCCGAATGCAGAAATATAAAAACAGCTATGTAAGTAAATCTTTCTATTACTTTATCACAACAATATCATTTGTGTGATTCATAGGTGTAATTCAATGAAATTTTCTTATTTTGAGGTTAACAACATCGTTCGGAATAGTAATAAATAACTTTTCTGGAGTCTTCAATGTCGAATTCTTACAATTTAACGCAACACACCAACGATACGGGTTATAGAAACTCATCTTTTTATATAAATAAAAACAACTCAACAAAGCCGACAAACTCAATATCGTGTCAATGACAAATGTCAATTTGAGGTTACAATATTTTAGTACTATTGACGTCACCAAAATGGCGGATGGTATTTTGGCGCGTATATTTTACGACAAATTTTTAATATTTTTTTTTCGGCATAAATCGGTCATATTTTGCTGAAATAAAAATTATAATGAATTATCAGATATATACGAACATTTAAAAAAAAAATGAAGAAATTGGAGAATAGCCTATTCAACTTGGAATTTTATCATAAAACCTTAAACTATTGCCATTAACTAATTACTTATTTTGTGAAGACTAATACCTATTGTACTTAAATATTTTTTTTACTATTGTAATATAATCAAGTATCTTTTTTATAGAAGTATTAATAAGTAAACTTGATTAATCAAATGAATGTGGTAAATAAAATTAAAGTTCATTTCCTTTCAAACAATGTTCTATTTGGGATGTTGATACTTTATACGCATTTCATTAGGGCTAATGATGATCCACAAAATGGAGGAAAATGGTCCATAATCCGGGATATTAGTGGGCGAAGTAATACCAGGGTTGCCAGAATGATATTTATTTTCATATTCAGTATTTACTGTGATAGCTGTATTTTGTAATATTATAGTACTCTTCTTTAGTAGATATGTTTTTGCCACCATTTCTCTGCTTTTTACAATAAGTTTTTGAACTGACATAGGTAGGTTTATAAATAAATGTAACAGACACATTCTCTGATGAAATAAAGTAATAAAATATATTAATATAATAGTAATAAAGATAAAATAAATAAGATTTAAAATATTACCGCGTAGTTTGTAAATGAGGCGGCCTTACTTACAACTGTTACTGTTTCATTCAGAAAGTAGCAACGATTGTTAAAAGTCGTATCGTGATTTCACGTTTTCAAACAACTACAGGGATAATGAAGTCGGTACTACATTAAAAAAAACGCTTTGTTTCCTATATACAAAATAACAAAAGACTTTCAAACTTGATTTTCGAACAATAAAGAACAGACAAGAACAATACAGAATGACAATAATAACGCTTTCACAACTAAACCAGTCACGATTAACGATACAAGTTTAATTTACAATAAATTAAAAGACTAACTTTAACCTTCCCAGGAACATTACTTGTTTTCTCAGGAATAAAAGAATATTTTTAGTTTTTAGGTTAACAAATTTTATTAATTTAGGTTACGTTTTAGAACCGTAACAAATTTACTATATAAATATGGATAGAAACTGGAGCATTTAATTTAAATAAATAACCTTCATACTCTAAGAAAATGAATAATGCAGCAGACTAAATAAAATCATAGATTCCAATACAAGATTTCATAATATAATGCCAACTGCATTTTCATACCGGCCTAATAGCGCATTCGGTATCGGATCGGTTCCTATCTTGTATTGTCGTCGGTTCGATCTCCATGCATAAAATACGCCTTCCCTAGAAAGGGGGTATTTTGCCCATAATTGCCGCGCTGGACAAGTGTGTTGGCAATTGCAGAGCGCAGCTTTCGCGATTGGGATGCTGCTGCCCATCGCCGCCCTGTGCATTTAAATTTCACTGCTACGGGTGGATATACCGCCATCTGTCGGTTCTGATACCCCAGTCGCGTCTTACGATACCTGGTACAGGAGGATATACAATTATACTCACCTGGTATCTCACAGCAATTGACTAGTTTAATTGATACTAATTTATGTCACGGTTTTATATGAATAACATTATTGTAACGATATAAAAAACCTACTACAATACACGCTAGATAAAAATAACCAGTTATAAAATTGGCAGCCCTGCTATAGTGTAGGACGTGACAATTGTCGCCGACGTGACGCCGACACGCCGTGATCTCACCGTCGCGTCGCCTCCAGAGAATTGACAACTAGCTCTCATTCAGTACTAAATTGCATCTGGTATTCTAGGCACCGTTGATAGGTCAAGGAGATAAATGATTAGTATATAAAGAAAACTGTGTTCAATGTATCTAATTCTGTGCCGTTTATTTTTGTTGTTAACGGAATTAATGTTCGGCAACAATACCAAAAGATATTTCCTTATTTAAATTGGTTCTTGTTATGGTAGCCTAGTTTGTTTTTTGGAATAACAGTTACTAAGTTATATAAAGTAAAAACTAGTAATGAACGGTCGTAATAATAATAATAAATAATAATAAATTCCCACAATATCTCATACATTGACCTGACTCCGTGGTAAGTCGCTTAAAGCGCTTAAAGTGTGTTACGGACGCCAGACAACAGAGGAATCACAAATATACTACTGAAATACATATATTTTACACCCATACACAGAGCAAACTCAAATATCATCATATAAATATTTGCTCTGGGTGGGAATCTAACCCACGACCCCTGGTGCACAAGACAGGATCACTACCATCTGCGCCATCGGGCCCGTCATGCCGTTTAGAGATTATTCTAACGGTTGTTTTTTTTGTAATCAGAGCCATATTGTTTTATTATTATTATAAGCAGCAATCTAATTGTTTATTTTTGTGAAATCCGGGAATTATTGATATTTTGAATTACATTACAAGCACAATAAAAGCCATAAGAGATATATATATATATATAAGATTAACTTGTACAAATATGTCAAAATGTTGGACTCTGTCTTACATTAAGACTACCATTAGTGAAGTTTGGTCTGGTGGTCTGTAAATAGGTCTGTCAAATATTAATAAATAATTACAATTAATATGTTTATCGGGTTGACTTAATGTTGTACAGGAATGATGATCCTTCCAAATATAGCATTCCAGCTAAGGAATTTGTTAAACTTTACCTTGTCTGCTAAATAACAATAACAGCACACACTATTAATAATGCTAACAATTAATCGTTCTATTTTTAGGCAGTAGTAAACTCGCAAGACGAGGCACTCGTTCCTCGAATTCTGAGATAACTCTTCTGTAGGCAGTTAGGTACAACTCACCGAAGCTTGCTATTAAATTCGCAGAACTTGTGCAGACCTCTAATTGCGTTCAGCAAAAACAAGTTATTGACAATGGGATTATTATGAGCAATCCGTTGAATACGAACTACTTTTTAGCTGTGAGTCATGCTTTCAGCTCATGGTAGGTGTTCCACAAGGAAAACGTTGAATGAATAGTTTCTATAAATAAACATATATAGTAAATCAGTTTATTTTACGTAAAACTTAGAAGATAATTAATTCCTTTACTGGTTTTTGTCAACAATTATATAAACTTTAACTGAAATTGTTTATGTTTACAAATACATCAGTTTAAAGTTGCCTTTACAACATATGATAATATATCAATAAAAGTGTTACATTGAGCCATGAGGTACCGGCAGAGTAGAGTACCTCCCCCTATACCAGGTGTCGTAAGAGGCGACTAAGGTTTAGAACCGACAGATGACGGTATATCCATACAAAAAAGTCAGCTCATATGTACAGGGCGAGGATTGGTAGCAGCTTCCCCGTCGCGAAAGCTGCGCTTTGCGATTGCCAACATGCTTGCCCAGCGCGGTGATTATGGGCAATACACCCCTTTCCCCCTCTGGGGAGAACTTTGTCCTACAGTGGACATTTAAGGGCTGGTATGATGATGATGATGAAAAGTGTTATTTGGTACTGTCGTTTAGATATAGAGGAAGTAAAAAAAGGGAAGTTACAGTTAAGAGCAGATTTTTTCGATGAATAGTTGATTTGCACATATTTAAAATATCTTCCTAAGGCTTGCTCGATAATATATAAAATTGGTTCTGGCACCTTAGTCGACACCTGGTACAAGGGGAGGTACTATTTTACTCTGCCGGTACCTCACGGATGATCGGAATAAGGATAATGTATAATATTTTATTGATTGCAATAAAATATTAGAGTCATAAAGCTTCTACAGCAGAAGGCAATCTTCATCGCCAAAACCACGGTCGGTATAACTCGAGATCACTATCACCTCAAGTAATACGACATTTATTTACATAATTAATGGAAGCCGGTTTTATCGGTTGACCTGTTTGCACTATTCACTAGATGAGCACAAAAAATATTATTAAGACTCGGCAGCAATCACCGCGTTCCATTTGGTGTCTGGTTTTGGCAATTATTATGAATATCAACATGTGGATGCAAGTTCTTATGAGACTATTTTTAACGTGCCTTATACACGAACTGAGGCATTTGTTGTTATAATCCATTCTTTCTCGCGCACGCTCGGTAGCAACAATGTATTTATCTTTGAAACTCATTAGTGTTGTAAATTGCTTGCTATCGTCTTTCATTAAAAATGTGTATTTTATATTATAATTTACTTCTTTGTACAATTATCGCAGAATCTACTTTAATAACAAAGTTTATTACTGTCTACGTGTTCCGATGCTTACAATAATTTATTTATTTTAAATTAAGCAGATCATGCATTTTCTTTCACTTTTGATGGGCGTCTTTTAAAATTAGGTAGGTACAAGTCACTTAATTTTAACCAAGCGTAAGACTGACTTATTTTAATTATATATGTGTAATTATTATTTTCTATATAACTTATAAACACTTTATGTTCCTATATGTATATATTCGTAAAGTGCTAATTAATTAGATTTTTTTTAAAGTAAATATTGATTATTTAGAAAGTACTGATTATAGATATTTTTTTAAAATTAAAGTACCAAGAGGATTGTATTACAGTAATACATATGTATAACAGTAATATTCGAACTTATTATGAAGACTTTCTCTGTCTCTGAGATTTCGCTTTATACCACGTCCCGTACCGTAGGAAGATTTTCAGGTTTCAAAGTAGCCTATATCCTTTTTAGGGTTCTTGCCATCCACGAACCAAATATTGGCTGATTCGGTAATCGATTAACCAGTGAGTAATTTTAACAAGCAGACAGACAGATATGTTCGCATTTATGAATAAAAATTTGAAGCATTTGAAACTTATTATCGTGCGTGCGAACATGAAGTTCAAGATCTCAGTAAATCAGCAACTCTTTAAATGCTCGTGACAGTTCAAGGCGACAATGGCGCCTGCGCTTGCGCCTGCGCATCTACTTAGGGGTACAGAGTAAATTAATTTCTTCGTATTATTTTTACAGCTGGTATTGTTCTTAAGATTAATGTTAAGTTTGTAAGGACATTTATTCCGTTCCTGGGATTATTTACTTGCTATTAATTAAAAAACATTGTTGCATGGTGTATTCCTAGTCGAAATCGATTTAGTCTTAAAGCGAAATCTACAAATAAACGCAATATTTTAAAATATAAAATCCATGCAATCGGTCCTACTAAAGTTAATTTGAGGAGGCCTATGTTTTGAAGTGGACCCCCTACGGCTGATATGACGATGTTGAAAGGAATTATTATTAGTAATTACTAAATAGTAAATGTTAGACAAATACAATACAGTAATGTTTCTATATACACACACCATTTACCTAAAATAGATGTATTGTCACTGTATTAAAATCATAAAGGTCGTCATTTTTATTTATTTAGAACCGAAGGCGGTGTTCAATCATTTGTCACTTTCATTGCTTTCATGCCCCAAAAATGGAGACAAGCATCGAAGTTCACGAAATTAACGGAACCGGTAAGCCCGGGGACACGACTCACAGTATGAAACTAGGCGAACATATAGAATTGGCTGTTAAAAAAATTAAATACTTACAAATAGAACAGTCCTAACTGTCAAAACTTATTGAATATCCAGAATAACTTTTTAAATACCTACAAACTTTTTAGGCACAAAACTAATGAAAATCCACAAGGAATTAATAAACACAAGTCACATCACTCTTCTGAACCGCACCGTTTAAAAAGTAAATTTTAAACTGTTCAATTAAAAACATCGATTCGTCGTCGTGAGTTACGGGAAACTGGAGTCGATCGACACAGCCGTCGCTGAGAGCGGCGTGCGCGCGAATGAATGGCAGCAAGCCACTACGTGAGACTGATATCAAGTGTTGAAAAAAACATCGATTGAGGAGTGCAATCGCGCGAGGACCGAGCAATTAGCACTTACACGAAGACTTTGCCTTTAAACGGCTTTAACTAACTCTGCAATGTGGTATACGGGCAATGAACCGTGACTTGCGACCTGTCTTTGCAGATCAGATAAGATGATTACCGCATCCGGGTCACGGTAAACGATTGTGCATTTATATTTAATGGGCTATGTGCGAAAGCAGAATTAAAGGCCTGAGATTGCTTTCATATGCATGCATGTCAGTTTACCTTTTATGTCGCAGGGTATTTAAAAGAATAAGAGTCTACATTGCAATCGGACTTGACCTGAGCTTTAAATAAACTTAAGTGAGTAAAACGCAAAAATAAAAACAAGAAAGTACCGAGGTTGTTTTTATAAGTAATTGAGACACGGATTAAGGATTGAAGTTTCCTTCAAGAGTATAAACATACGTATACGGATTTCGTAATAACAACAAATTAGTATTTATAGATAACAGACTTTCTCATAAGGTCTAAAAAAAACTAATTATGTCTTACAAGTCACTGTTACGCCTTCAATAGACAAAATAAAAGCAGAAACGCCTAACATCTGCATATTCACAAAACACACTTCACACATCAAGTGATAGGGATCGTATTTGCGTAATCTGACCGCGTGTACATTTAACCCATTTTCTGATTCACCTTATTCTCTTTGAAATATGGGCTAAAATTCATTGACAGGGTATTCTCTAGTGGACTCTGGATGCTATAATAAATCACATTGTCACGTTAGACAAGCACACAATCCGTTTGTTTGTCAGGCCAAGTCATCTCGGTTAACGATCTGTGCGGATGCTACGCAAAAAAGTAACCCAAATATTTAAAGTATTTAGTTTTTTGCGTTGATCCGTAAAAGTGGTGAGAGATCGCTCTGGGAGGGCTCTTAGGACCCTAATTATCTACTCAAGGGTTGTTTACAAAAATAAAGTAATGGGGTTTCCTTTTATTTTTTGTATTAATACTCCTTTGTTTGACTAATAATTTACTTTTTTTATATTTAATTCATCATGAGTTTCAAAATTATTGAAACGGTAGAAAAATCTATTAAATTATTGTTAAATTCAATCAAAGTCTATTTAGGTCCAATAAAAAGAATAAGGTAAAGTTTTGATGAGTACTTTTCATTAATTATATTATAGAAAGAAATTGATTTACAATCCAATGCCAACATTGCGGCAAATTTAATGTATATTGTAAGTTAATTACATAAACAAAACATATGAAACAACATTAGTGTTTTAAGTAGAACTTAAAACAATAGCAAAACTGTGCAGTTCAATAGCACAGAACAATCGAAAAGTCCAGCGATACACATACAACTAAGCACGCAACTAGTTTGATCAGGAGCTTTTACGCTGGCACATTTCCCTCAACACTTGCTCAAACAATGCCTACCAATCAAATAACAAACAAACGCCAAGGAATGTGGAGACTTAGGCGTAAATACGAAGCCAATATATTATACCAATAAATACATTTTTAAAACTGTTGTGGGAAGTTTGAACCGTTCACAGTCTTTGGCATTTTTATTTAGTTCTCCATTTACACTTTATTGTATGCAATGCAATATCATCAAGATGTTATGGACAAACATTGTGGTTAGTAGAAAAATTTAACTAACATAACTGTCAGATTTTTTTTATGTTATGAATTTAGCAAACAAACTTGATGATAAACGTGACCGCAGCCTATAGACACTCGTGTCAGCACAAAAATATCACTAGTGTGTCGCCAACCTTGTCAACTGAAGATACAGTGTCACATTTACCCAGTAATTTCACTGCCTCTCTCAACTTTCAATTTGGAACATAGTAATACGAACACTGCTATTTAGCGGTAGAAATAGGTGAGAGCAAAGTACCAATGCAGAGGACCTTTGGTCTACCTCTAGTAGACTGTAATTGTAAAAAATGGTATCTTGGGCTTTGATTTATCTGTATTATGCACTTTTGTATATTTTTACTGGCTAACCCGTTAAACGGTGTCCTGTATTTAGTACATATGTTCGTAAAGAAAAAATATCGCAAGTATAAAAGAAGAAACAACTATTCTTTCTCTCGAGGTACACAGTAAAGTAAACAATGATTAAATTCGGTTTATTATTTTAGAAGTTCATCCCGGATAAACAACATGACAAGATTATTTTCATATTTATACATTAGTTTAATTATCATACACCTCAGACTGCCTTATTGTAGTTATTTTTCCTTTCCGTCCTAAGGTTGTCTGGAAGAGATAGCTCTAGGCGATAAGGCGCCCATCGTGCTGTAGGTACTATTGATTACCTATATGTAATTGAATTATTTCTATGTATGCACAATATATTAAATGACAGTCTGATATCTTAGTCGTGATCTGAAGTAACCCTATTGCTTTAATCTTGTACATCCATCGGGAAATGAATCTTAACCTGCAATTCGATTTAGACTAACCTCATCTTTACTTGTATTGTAGTGAATTATTCTAACCGCTAAAATATTATTTTGTACGTTGCCTGTTCTGCGACAACTCATTTTGGTTTGACCTCTTTAAGCAGCTACCGCCTACCGCTACTGTATAGAACAACTTGACACTGTTTTATTATCTAATATACGTTTTCTAACAAAGTGATTGTCGAAGTAGCAAAGTTTTACGAAAGATTTAAAAGGGTACTTCACAAAAAAGTATCACAATTCTCGTTGTTGTTAGAAATCGTTCCCGATTTTTGATTCTTCGGCGTAAATGCAATTAGTATGTGGATGGAAATATTTAATGAGTTTCTGAGGAATATTATATCTTATTCTCTGGATGAAACTCATAGGATATAATCATACTACTTACTTTTAAAAAAATCTACAAATAGCAATTGCCTCTCTGTCTATTTTTATTTTTCCAGATTAATTAGCCAGATTTTATTTTTATTCCAAACAGGCCATAAATGTATTCAAGAGAGATTTACATGCATCGATTTAAAAAAACATTACTATTACGAGAAATCTCGGCCTATCAAGCCTATTTGTACATGTTTAACAACCTGTCAGCTTATCGTTCACCAAGTTTACGACTTATTCTAGAACCCATGCGGCGCTGCCCGACGCCTCGCTATGGGAACTACTACCAATAGTTTCATAAAATGGTAATAGACCGGTGAACAGCTTTATGTCCCACATAAAGCACTAACAGTTGGACGAGCTACGGTCAAATGAGCGATTACACTATTGTAAACCTTAACGTTTCGTAATAAAGTGCTTTAACTACTACATTTTTGTATTTTTTGTAAACCCTTTGTTGCACAACTATAATAAAAATCATGAGTCCTTGTTTACACTTTTAAAAACGATATGCATTAATAACAGCTTTATGTTTACATAATAAAGTTCAAGTTGGCTTAGGCCTATTTAAATACTTGATCCTGAACTCTTATGTCAAGTTAAAATCGCTTGACCAAATGACAGTTGACATTTTCAAAAGGCAAACGTAGCTAAGGTGAGGTTAGAAGCGGATGTGGTCGCTAGTTGCCGGTCTCTTCCCCACATTGCTATCGAATTACTATTGGGTTCGCGATTACATAAAATATATCTATCATCGAATAACAGTTGATACACTAAACATAATATTTTAACAAACCGTAAAGCAAGAGATTATATATCGAGTGCATTAAATGCATGAATTGCGTTTAACAATATCAACATATGTAATGCAATGTAATTATATTTTGGCATTATGGTTTCAAAATCACTCATTGCATTTAGAACTGACTGAAATGTACTGATTTAATTGTAACATAAGAATCTAAGTGCAGCATACGTTTACGTATTTGGATTGAGCGCCTTTCTAACACCTCTACAACCCATATATGGTTCGACATTGTTACGGCCATTATATACAGCTTGCTCTATTCTGAGCGCGTTGCAATACTATACAGAGAGTAATTGTAAAATTTTAACCTGAATATTAACGTCTCAAAAACTTTATATTTTAGGGTACTTATACGTAGATAACTGATTTGCTAAGATCATAGTCCAAACGCAAACAACTGGGTGGTTCAATTACTCAGCGAAATTCTAATATTTAGATATATATGGTTCTGCCACATAAAAATAGATAGTCAAAACATACTCAGTTCTCGTACGCAGGTAAGATAAATAATAACAGCGTTTTTCTCTATCTATCTTTACACTTCAATCAGGAAAGTAATCTAACATTTCTAACAGACACATTTCCAAGCATTACTTTGAGAAAATTTTATGTACGCTCTGTCATATTATAGTTATAAATATATTGCAATTCTATCTACAATATTCAGCTTTCCTTCTTGTGAAAGTAGATATACTAATAACGTGTTTGTAGTCAACTCGGTAAGGAGCCATTGTTTTGATTTCTGTGCTCAATACTGGAAATTGATATTAGCTGTGTTTTTTAAATAAAAAATAAGATCACCAATGATCCTTTTGTAATAAAATATTTAATTTAAACTGGAAAATAAGGTTAACATTCATTGATAAATTAAAAAAAAACAAAGACAGTTCTAATTTATGTTTTTCCATTTCATTAATGAGTAATAAACATTAAAAATTATAATTTAGATACCTACCCCGTTTAGTTGACGAAATATAGTATTACCTATTTGATATGCATTAAAATTGCATTAGTTTAATGTATTTATATATTTTTTATAATATGGAGTTCTAAACGAATAGGATCGACAAAAATATACTAGAGCACACAGTTGTATTTTTATAAACCTTCCTGATTTGATTTACGAAATCTTTTTGCTAGTTTCGAGTATCCAACGATGAGGGTGAATATAAAATTAATTATTTATTATTCATCGGTAAAAAAAAACAATAGATAAAAAAAATACACTGCAATTCACTTGTATGTAGTAAACATTTTAATTTTGTATAAAATTAATACTTTTATATATATGCAGAGTCGCGATATAAGTTTACCGTCACAAAATTGGCACTGTAGGCTGCAACCTGAAAAGGTTGGGTTTTGTCAGGAATTCAAGTCAGTCAGAATTCAAGTTAGTCAACTCAGTAGCCGATCCTAAATAAAGTCTTGGATGCGTCTCAATTTGTTACGCGAGGAACTCACATGATATGTATATTTTATATTTCCAACATTTGTTTGATACTTAGTACATCGCCTCTTCTGTATAGGTACAACACTCTCAACAGATACCCCAATTACTCCACTTTTACTCGTTCTCTAGATGGTGTGAATACGTGTGACCCATGTGTTCCACCCAACAAGTGCCGATAGCTATTCCGGGCAATCAAAATATTCTTGCACCGCTTTCATTTTTGGCTGCCCGATAATAAACAGTATGCGCCGGATATTTGGTTTGGTGCCGCCCGGCCGAAGATTGATTTTATTGCTTATGGTTTATTAAGATGCTATAATTTTAAGAATCTCTTATTATATGAGAGTCATTTATCACTTTGAAGAATAATCTTAAATAATAGCTTCTATTCCAAAACGGGAAAGTAATTTCCGACTGTTTTATTTGATGCCATGTATTAATAAAAGATAAGATAAATAAAAGCTAGAATTGCATGATTGAAATTTTCCCCAAAAAAGATTTTCCAAAGATGTCTTGTATTAATATTTGTTATTATAATAAAACAATAAGATAATATAACTCATCGCCGCGATCTACAGCTAGTATAAAAAAGTTATCACATACCATTTGTTGAGGGTTCCTCGGCTTGCGATGAGCCCTTGGCACCTTCTGCCCGGTCACACCTTCTAGCACGTCAGCCAGCAAGAGTCCGTCAGCGCAGTCCCGGGCCAGGCCTCCACCAGACACGCCAGCTCGCCGGCGAGACCGCGCCCGTTCCAGGTAATGATTTGCCCAGTCTGTGTAGATCTGTGGACAAACAGCATTTGGTTAGAAATTAAGGATAAGCAGAGATTCATTGGCGTTGGCCGATCGATGTCAATGTTTAAATTGAACATTAAAAAAGAACAAAATATATTATGTACATAGTTTACGCTCTATTATGCTACATGACCTAATTTGTTAAGCACAAACTAAGTCTTACATGTAAATTTATATTTATATCAATAATCTTAATCACGTCCAAGCAGAGTAGAGCGGTACCAGGAGTCATAAGAAGCGACTGAGGTACCGCAACCTACAGATTGGTAACAGCATTTAGGTACATCATTTACAAGTGGCGGTATACCTATCCGAAACAGTGTAGCTCAAATGCACAGGGCGGGGATGGGCAGCAGTATCCCCGTCGCGATAGCTGCGCTCTGCGATTACCATGTTAGCTTGCCCAGAGTGACAATTATGGGCGAAAAATCTTGGAAAGGCTTATGTCTAGCAGTGGACTTCCAATAGCTGGTATGGTGATGATGATGCACAATATCATTTTTAGCTAATTGCAATTTTGAAAAGACATGAACATATTATCTTTTAATATATGGCCCAGAAGAAAAATTGGCAAAAATTAAAATGGAATCAGCGATAACAAATGATGATGAACAGTTGATTGCTCTCGTGACAAATGTAGCGAGTAGATAATGACAGATCTAGTTTAGTTGAACGAACGTCATCCGGCTTTGGACTGATGATGCAATCAAAAAATCATATCGCGGTCATTCAATTTCTAGTAAACTATAGCTAGGCTGTGAGGTACCGGCAGAGTAAAATAGTACCTCCCCTGCACCAGGTGTTGTAAGAGGCGACTGAGGTGTCCAAACCGACAGATGGCGTAATATCCATCCGAAAGAGTGCAGCTCAAATTCACAAGGCGGGATGGGCAGCAGCATCCCTGTCACGAAAGTTGCGCTCTGCGATTGCCAACACGCTTGCCCAGCGCGGTGATTATAGGCAAAGTTCCCCCTTTCTTGGGTAGGCCTATGTCCAGCAGTGGAGTTCCAATGACTGGTATGATGATGATAGCTAGGAAAAAAGTAAAAATAGCATTTTCTTAACTCTTCTCAACTATATATATATAGATATCTAAACTTGCATTATGTTTGCACATCTGTACTGTACCCACAAGTCTCTTTATAAAATTATATTAGTGAATATGTCGCTAACTAAAAATCTGTCTGTTTCTCGCTTACCTATTTTATTAACGACGCGTTGAAATTTATTATCGTTATTAAAAGTAATTGAACATTTGTTTACATATAATTTGCTTATATTATGTACATGGCATATTAACTATTTGATGTCAATTGAGATATGCTTAAGGTATTTATCATTTTAAAACCGTAAAACATAGCTAACATCTTAAATACATCGTATTAAATTTTACTTGCCAAATCTTGCAGATAGGAAGATGCTCATCTAGTTATTAAAATTTATAATGTTTAAAAATGTTGACTTAAAGATTATGAAACGAAATACAGCATAAGTCATTACAAAGAAGCTGGGATTCTAGATCAATGCTTCAATGTTAGACATATTCAACCACAACTCCGCTACAATAAGGTGAAGGCCGACACGACTGTCGGGTTTTGATGAATTACTTTACTACGTAAATCATCCATTTATTTTGGCAAGGGAAATTGATCTTTGCTACCCTCAAAATAGGTTTGAACTTTTGCTGGTGTGTTCATTGTTTAGCAAATCATGATTGACTGTTGCTTTGACTTAGATTGGCAGGCTACAATTTTATGAATTAACAATTACCGTAAAGATCGCTCACATAAGCTTTTGACGTATGAATACAGTGTACAGTTTTTATCGTGTGATATGAAATATGTATTATTAGAGTAATAATTATTTTTTGATCGTTGACTATCAATAAAATAACTGACACCATAACGATAATAATATTAATAAATTCTTTATTGTACACCAAAGACATAAGAAGACAAAATCAAGTAATATAAAATTGGTTTCTACTTTATACATTTATGTGATAAAATATTTGTGTTTGTTCTGTCTGTAAGTCATATGTCTATTTGAGTGTTATATTTGTGATTTCTATATTGTCTGAAATCCGTAACTTAGAGCTCATGTGAGATAAAAATAGTAATTTGTTGAATTTGTAAAATATTGTTAGTTAAAACAAATTAAAAATAATTTCAAAAATGTTCAATGATCTATCTTATTATATACAAATACTAGTTTTTTTTTTTTGTTGACGTGTGGCCTCGAGTTATCTCTCAGAAGTTTATGAGATTTCTATGTGCTTCCTACTCTTACAGTTTTACCCATTAATGTAAGTTTGAATTGCGTGGGTGGTAACACACTGACTACAAAGTAAGCGTGTTCCAGGTAAGGCGATAAGCTTAGTAGAACCGTGCGATGAGCTGTTGATAGTCTGCAACTGCCACTAAAATTTTAACGACAGCCTCCCGACATTACCCGAGTATAAATCCCATGTTATGACATAGATATGAGAAGTTGTTCCGTGAGTGACACGTGAATGGCTGAAAGTAGGTTTATAGTCTTGGTTTCACATGATAATTTTAGGGACCGATTAACATCCAGAAGTGACTTACTAACGTATATGATTTTAAACTTGAAATGGAAACTTTTGGTCTCTTTTTTAAGATACAGCGCATTGGCTAATAAATATAGCATATTAGTTGAAATTTATGTGGACTAAGAGAATAAATGTACATTCAACTTTTGTAGAAACTTGTGCCTATATTTTTTCGGATTAAATTTGCTAAATTTTTTATTACCATTTGCTTTAATCCTAATATAGGAAACAAAAGTTATTTGCCTATATTGGGATAATATTTATTCATTGCTGCAGATTGAACCAGACTAATAAAACAAAGTCTTTAATTTGGTCAGCATATCGTTCGGGATCTATCCAACCACAATATTAATCTTAACATGATAATTATCAGGATTTTTAAATTATTAAATAAAAGAATAACATTTCTAATGTGATGTTATATCAAACAAATAACATAGCATTAAAAACTATAACTTTTAAAAGAGATATTAAGGAAAGGCTACATTAGTAGAACAGAAAATAAAGGAGCATATATGAAAGACCTAATGCGAGTAGTAAAGGAAGCAAGAGAGGTATGCCAAGATCTTTACAAGTGTAGATCAAACGACTCTGCTTACCCCGATGAGACACGGTGTATGTATATATAAACTATGACATAAACATATAACGAGAATCTATACGTTTTAATTGAACCGGTTTTTATGAATAGTGTTATTATAAAGGATGGGAGAACTATTAGATAATCAAAAAGAACAAACAATTTAAAATGATTACTGAAAATACATTTAAAAGGTCACTTCACCAGATCGGCCTTTCCAATCATGATCGCCGTGTTATAGTTATTCATGCTGAACATTTGATATAATGCTTTAGAAAATGCCTTTCAGTTCACGAGATCAATACCGGCACGTGTAAGAAATCTTTAATGGTAAACTGAGACATTAATAAATTTGATACAATTATAATAATAATGAAAATAATATTATACTATTGAGTGTTTTTTTTCATAATATAAAATATTTTTTAGTCACGTATCTTTTTAAATTGTTACCGAAATTACTTTACATGTTAAAATGGTTTGTTTGGCGTGTCCTATATAAGCCGTAATATATGCTCTTAAGTTCAAAGGATGGTAGGTGAAATGGGAGCTCGGGAAATTTTCAAAGAAAAAATGACGGGGAGTATAAATCACATGTCGTTTTGACGCATATGGTGCAAAGTGGATCTTCTGTTCAGCTTTTGTCAGGATATTACTCCGAAACTATAATGTATTGTCACACTAACGCGTTCACTGCTGATGTAATAAGTTGAAATCATTTTTAAAACCCACGAGAATATTAATGAGAATATACACGAGAATATTAAAATAATATTGACATCAAGCAAACACTGCTGCTATATTTTACGACTAGCAGCGCCCCCCGGTTTCACCCGCATTAAGTTGTAGAACTTTCATAGTAATGACATTACTAATGACATTAATGATTTCTTAGTTTCATACTAACTTCGCATCCCCTAAAGAGGTAAAACACTGCCTTAGGGGTTAATTTTTAAATATCCTTATATATATATATATAAGGATATTTAAAAATTATAATAATAACCTATATATATATAAATACACATATATATAGGTATATATATCAATTTCAATGTAATTCAATGAACAATATACAGTGCGGTCATTCATTTATAATAAATTCTGCTTAGGCACTGACACTGAAAGCTAACGTAAGTCCTGACCACGTTCATGTCCTATGTTCCAAAACAAACAGAAACCTAACCGTCATACATGCACCATTTGGCATGTCTATCAAAATAGACCAAGCATCCATTAGAGAATACCATTAAACCTATTATGTACACAAACTATGTAGTGGGCATATATTTACTTCAACGCTCGGACCGGCGACCGACAGACGCCGTCGTCCACTTGCCCTCATTCTCCTGCGAATTGACTCGTATGACTTAATCCTTTTAAGAATTCAGTATTCCAACAAGTTGTAATTAAATTCCTGACATAGTTCTATAGCTTCATATAGTCTAAAGGAGTATGAACACGCTCTGCTGATAACGGGCTAGGTCCTAGTGCTGTTTAAAAATGTGAAGATAGCTAAGCCACAGACTGTGAAACTCATTATTTCATTAAGACCCATTAGTAACTCGACTCTTAACTCTACTTAGACTTGAAAATTCTGTGAAAATTGGCGCAGATTTTAGTGATCCTGTCTTGTACGCCAAAGGTTGTGGGTTTAATCCCCACCCAGGACAAATATTTATATGATGATATTTAAGTTTGTTCTGTGTTTGGGTGTTAAATTTACGTATTTAAGTAGAATATTTGTAATTCTTCTGTTGTGTGATGTCCGTAACACAAGTGCTTTAGGCGACTTATCATGGAATCAGGTCAATGTATGCGATGCAGTAAATGAAGAATTAATTTAATAACTTTAACTTTCAACTTTAATAGACCCTGCTGGTTTAAAAACTAGTGAATATATCTTAGTAAAACTTTACATTAACACAGTTTGTGCATCAGAATAAGATAGACCATAAGGTTAACCAATGGTAGCGGCCATCCCCGCAGTCATCTGAGAATACTATCTATATACATGTACGTAGACATTAGAGCGCACTATTTTATACTATATTCAGATGTGCAATTATTTCTGGAGTACTTCGAAAATAGTCTCTACCAATCTGTCAAAATATATCTACCATCTACGAGTACATTAATCACCAAATACTGGTTGGAAGGTTGTGAATGACTTTTCTTAAATAATTTGTAAATAAAGTTAAATAAATATTGGTTTTGAAATCTTTTCTTATATTCCTGTTTATTTGCTTGCGCTAAGGTAAGTCTAACTAACTTCACAGCGGTCAGGTTGAATAACGCGAACTGTAATTTAAGTAAAGTCTTTGAAGTTGTTAAAGTTTAAGTGGCAAGTGTAACATTGTAAACATTTCGTATCACAATGCTGTCAACAAATCCGAACCAATCTATACTTGGAAAGCGTTACATTGTTGACAGTCATTTGTTTTCCAAGTTCAACAACCGAGGCTGTGAAATAAGCAATCATAATTACAGTATCATTGATCACCGTACTGACATATCAACGGGGCCGATGGCGCAGATGGTAGTGATCCTATTTTGTAAGCTAAAGGTTGTGGGTTCGATTCCCACATAGAGGAAATATTTATATGATGAAATTTGAGTTTGTTTTATGCCTGGGTGATAATTATTTGTAAGTAGTATATTTGTAATTCCTGGCGTAATTTGGCGTCCGTAACAAAAGTGTAGTGTAGTACTTCGGAGTCAGGTCAATATATGAGATGTTGTGGGAATTTAATTACATATATTATGAGTTGAGCCTCGTATATGAGTATATGGCATTATTCATTTTCACGCTCTGTCGCTTCAAACCAATGGAGCCGAAGGATCGTTAGTAACTTGATTAAATCCTTTACCCTGAGTCCCCCGTATCCTTGTCCTATATATTTGACACAACAGTAATGCAATTTTAAGTACGTGCAAGCTACTGAAGTTACAAATTGCTCTTGTCATAGTTATTTTAACACAGCTTGAAAAATTTTTAAAATACTCCTTTTAATGACTAATATGAATTCCAAATTAAATGTACGCTTTAAAAATCCATGCGCTTTATGAATTGAGGAATATTTTAATATAATTGCACATTAAAATATTTGATCACTTAGAATTTATTTTATATTACTGTTGGATATATTACTGTTGGATAAGTATTCTGCAGAGTACTACAATAGGACCGGTTGTATGCGGTATTTATTAAGCGCGAATCTGCGGTTGTAGTCAAATCGTCTGTTGACCTTAAAATGAGGTAGACCTCATATAAATGTAATATGACGGGGCCAATAGCGCAGATGGTGGTATATACTGTCTTGTGCGCCAAAGGTTGTGGGTTCAATCCCCACCCAGGACAAATGCTTATATAATGATATTTATCTTTGCACTGTGTCTAGATGTTAAATATAAGTATATAAATAGTATATTTGTGATTCTTCTGTCTGATATTCGTAACATCAGACAATAGAAGCTTTAAACGACTTATCACAGAATCAGGTCAATGAATGAGATGTAAAAAAAAAATTGTTATATGCATGGGGTACTCTCACCTATTTTTACCGCCAAATAGCAGTGTTCGCAAAGCTGTGTTCCGGTTTGATGGGTCGGAAAGTTTAATGAATATCGTTCGTCTACTACATTTTTTTTATTATTAGACTAGTTCGACATACAAGCATATGATCCGGATGATATAGTAAGCGTCACTGTAGCTTGTAGACGCTCATAATATAAAAAAGATTTAACTAGCGCATTGCACATCTTATGACTTAAAGATATGATATCGCATTACTCAGTAATTTCACTGCCTTGCCTCACCCTTCAAACCGGAACATTGCAATTCAAACATGCTATTTGGCGGTAAAAATAGGTGAGAGTGAAGTACCAATGCAGACGACATCTGTATGAGGTCTACCTCATGTAAGCTAAATCGATGGTTCATATTGAATCGATCATTCCAGATCGGTATCGACTAAGCTAATAGAAAAATCGTGACAACTTAAAAGTTATCCCGGTAGCGCTCCCTTCATCTCAATTTATCCTTTATCGCTTATCTCACGACTGTTTATTCAAATCGGCTCCGAATGGCGTTCGATGGTAATAAATCGATTGAACTGGACATTTTTATCA